>OX578142.1:98098681-98496181 GCA_951213105.1 Amaurobius ferox | reverse complement strand
CAATGGAAACGCTCCCGCAGCCGGTATATCCCTGTAGCCATATTTCTAGGAAGCATCAAAACAAAAAACGCAACCTGTTCGAAGAAATGCGGACAAATGCGGAACTTATCGAAGAAACGCGGAACTTATTGAGACCAACGAGTATCAAGAGAATGAGATTAATTATCTAGATATTAATATTAAATTCAAGGAGAACGGACCCACGTACACACGGCTTTATGACAAACGTAAGCACTTTGACTTGGAAATCAATTATATCATAAATTGGAAATCCAATCTAAGTCATGCAGTTTTTCGTAACGTCATGGTAAATAATTTCTTACGCAACTCACGTATACATTCTTATAGAAGAGATATACAGTGCGACGCAATCTTCATCGGGGAGGCTTTGAAACAGAAATATCCACTGGGATTCATTAAACATGATTATAATGCATTGTATAAGAAGGAAGAGAATGCTTTTCGAACCGATTTTGGCAACACTTTCGTTATATAATTTAAGCTGGCAACGCCTTTACCGACTGCGTGCGCATCTTCATTTTTCTATTTCAACTGGATAGATAGACATGGCGTTTTGCGATTTTTGCTTTCATTCCAATTTTGCTCTTGTGCTTTTCAACTTATTCCATGTCGGTTACAAACCGTTTCTTAGTTGGTTCCACGTTGTCCGCGTTTCTTCGAGCAGGTTGCGTTTTTTGTTTTGATGCTTTCTGAAAATATGGCCACAGGCATATACCGGCTCCGGGAGCGTTTCCATTGGAGTAAAAAGTCGACTTGCAACCGGGAACTAGGGGTCACAATCCCCTTAGACCTATTCGTGTATCCCTGTGGGCTTCTTTTCACGTATTGTACTTTTTGAAACTTATATATATATATATATTATATATATATATATATATATATATATATATATATATATATATATATATATATATATTTATATATATATATATATATATATATATATACATATATATATATATATATATATATATATATATATATATATATATATATATATATATATATATATATATATATTTAATAATAAAAAGGTTTGAAGGTCCAATGAAGGAAAGTGAGAAGCTGTAACTCGAAAAACCTAACTTTCTGACAAGCTTACAAATTAAAAGTATAAATCAGCAAATCTTCAAAAAAATGGAAAAAAATACAAATTTCGAATCAGCAAGTCAAAGAAAAGTATCAAAAAACAATGGTATGAAATCGATAAAAGCAAAAAAAAAAAAACGAAATCCAAGCACAAACGCTATAAACATGGACAAGGTCTAAGCCTAAATCAGGATTTATTCACTTCTTCAAAACTCTTTTTCAAGTCCAAGTGTCCTGTAAAAGCAATCACAAAAATGTATCTTTCTGAAGAAATAGATTATATCTATAAACTATTTCTACTTGGACAACATACATAAAGAAGAAAAAATAAAAGGAAAAAAGGATACCTGGAATCTAACTCAAAAAATACACGAAACTTATCGATCTCGGGAACCCAGAATGAAGAGATCAGTGTTGCCATTTACAAAGGAAAATTATATGATCTACCGTTGCCATTCGTAAGAAATAAATACCATTAATGCGAAAAGACAAGTATAAGAGATAATATACAATCAAGAGGGGCAATAATAGAAAGGCTAATGAGTAAGTGGATATAAAAATAAAATATAATAAAACAAGAGTATGGTTACAAAAAGGGTTACAAAAGAGTTACAAAAGAGTTACAAAAGAGAATGGCTACAAAACTTATTTAAATATTGCTAACGCAAAATTATTAAAACTTTTGAAAGACATAATGTTAAAAATTAAAAGTAATAGAGTATATTTCATTAATAATAGTATTGAAGTTATAGAAAAACTTAAAAATATTCCTGACAATTTACACTTCAAAAGTTACGACTTTAATGACCTTTTCTGCAATATAGATATAAAAGATTTATTTACAATTCTATTGGAATTTTACGAAAAATACGAAATGCAAAACCAAATAAAAAAACACACACACGTATACAAGTGTTTAGTTGAATGGTACTTCTTGAAACTGTTTTATATAATGGAACAGATTTTTATAAACAGCGATATGGCATACCTATGGGAGGGGGTTGCTCCTCTATACTCGCCGATATCTATTTAAATAAATATGAGGAGGGCACGAATATATTAAATGAAATGATTTGTATTCGTTACGTGGATGATATTTTGTGTGCTTACCCTGATAGTCAATATACCTTAGATTTCACCTTTTATTCTCCCAACTTATCTTTAAGATAAACTGAACATAATCAAGATTAAAGCATAAATTTCCTTGATTTGACCATATACAAAAAATCAAGTGGATCTGTGAGAAGAAAAGACTTCACATTTAAAATCAATTACATTATACACTGGAATACATGTTTACATCGTAACGTATTCCGAAATATAGTATTAAACTATTTGATAAGAAGTAAAAGATTAAATAGCTGTGAAATAAATCGATATGAATGCGATCATAGTTTCCTGAATGAGGCAATTGCAAAAGGCTACCCAAAACGTTTTCTTTCTGACGTCATAAAAATGTTTTACAATATAACCGTAAAGGAATGTTACAGTTTGTATTTAAATAGAAGCACACGTGAAGTTTGAGCAGATAGCAATATGGCACTGTCATAGACGTATTGGAAACGAGGTGGCCGGGTGTTTTTTTATACAAAATGGTAAGAGAAGACACTTAGTTGATGCCTACGTTTGGGTTATAATGTATGTACGGGGTTCGTTTGTGTTATTATCTGTTAGATGTTTGATATGCTGCTATATGAGTTGCCATTTTTGTTGTAATAGGAATCTTGTAATTTCTGTACTTTTTCCTATGTATTTTGTGTATTGAGTTTGTATCAGTTTTAAGTATTGAGTACTTGGTTTTCAGCAGTATATTAGCTTCCGGGGGTGTCGTCACGACATAAAGCTGGCTTAACCGGAAAGTGGGGGTCACAATACCCCCCCGACTAATTTTGATAAATTGCTGTTCTTCTTTTTCATTATATTTCATTTATGTAAATATACTTGGATGAGCTGCTTGGCGCCTATAGGTATGTTTTCAGTTTATGGTTGTGTTAATATAGATATAAATAAGGTTATATATATATATATATATATATATATATATATATATATATATATATATATATATATATTTATATATATATATATATATTTATATATATATATATATATATTTATATATATATATATATATATATATATATTTATATATATATATAAATATATAAATATATATATATTTATATATTTATATATTTATATATATATATATATTTATATATTTATATATATATATATATATATATATTTATATATATATATATATATATATATTTATATATATATATATATATATATATATTTATATATATATATTTATATATATATATTTATATATATATATATATATATATATATATATATATATATATATATATATTTATATATATATATATTTATATATATATATTTATATATATATATTTATATATATATATATTTATATATATATATTTATATATATATATTTATATATATATATATTTATATATACATTATAAAACTTGAAAAATTTATTTTCAATTTTAGTGAACAGATTAAAAAGCTAAAAGCAAAAAATAATTTATAATACATCTTGTAAAGCGCTATGCTGCAATATTTACATGTGTATTCCTATATAAATTCCCAAAAAGGACAAGTAGCAATGTACTCGTACAGATTCTAGATGTGTGACAGAAGTACCGGCCGGGGGGAGTTGCGACCCCCAGCACTCCGGTTAAAGCTTTTTCCGCCATGGCAAACGCTCCCGGTAACCGATACTCCCTACACGATTTCCTTCATGACCTTTTATAAATCCGCAAAAATACATACATATACAATTTCAATAACCTGTAAAATCTAAAAGTTTACTTTTCTACGCTAAAACTATCCATGAAGCATTCTGTAAAAATATAACAAATAATTTAAAATACAAAATTCTTAAGACTAAAGAAATCCCAGTCTGAGAGGATATTTTTTTTAAAAAATGGATATAAGACCCATAAACCGCATTATTTCCATATAAAAACCTGTGTGTAAAATTACCTCACAATTAGTCATTTAATCCTTTTAAACCCTTTCTATTCAAAACTAATGTTTGAAATACTAGTCAGAGTGTCTGTATTTTTAAATATGGACTCAAGACCTATTGGCAACTCCATCGCCATATATATACTAATGTTTGAAATCATTTCACTTATGGTTAATTATTACTTTAAAAACTATATATTCAAGACTATTGAAATCCATGTTATTATTATTAAAATCCTTTCTGGATACCAAAACCTATTGGCTTCTTTATCACCATAAAAATCCTAATGTTTGAATTTACTTCACTTGTGATAGTTTAATGCTCATAAATCGATATATTCAATTCCAAAGACATTCCAGTCAGAGAGTTATTTTTAAATATTGGATACAAGACATTTAAACAATATTATCACCTTATAAATATATATACATATATATAGACACATAAATACGCCATAGTCCAAACTCTACGCAATACACCTTCCCATGGAACAACACATAACTTTTTGACTTTATACCACTTTCACATATGACTAAAGTAATTATTAAAAGTTCGTCCGATATTTCAGAAAACCCTTATAATCACGAACTTACAATCTGGATAACGCTTATAATGTTTCCACATAAAAATAGCCCTAGCTATAAAATTCCGGTGTATAGCCATATTGAGCTATCTGATTTATGATCCTCAATTTGGCATAAAAACACGTCACCCTCTGCGTATTACAATTCCCGCCATTAGGCTATATCCGAAAAGTCGTATGTTGTTATCATTCCAAAATATCTCTTCCTGGTTACGGCTGCAGTTAAACCATTATAATTGGAAACCAATCTTATCAGAAAAGCGGGAGGATAACCCTCCTTGATAGCCTCCTCCAGAAAACGGCAATCACACTTGTATCTATCGTTGTTAGTAAAATTCAACAACTTATGTCGTTTCATTTGATTTACTATCAGATTTCTGAATATGTTACGGTGTAGACTAGTTGTCCATGACGTCAAATATTTGATATCAAAATTAAAGGTGTTACGTTTATCGTAAATACGATAACATTGTATAGTGGCAGGCTTCATTATAGTGAGATCTAAAAAATCCAGACTTTCATCCTCATTGCATGGTGTTACTATTAAAGTTAAACATGGAGGATAAAAGTCAAACTTCATTGTAGAACCACTATCCTCGAATCCGCATAGGATATCATCCACGTAACGTAGGAATAACATCTCATTTAAAAGATGTGTTCCCCTTTCATATCTATCTAGGTAAATATCTGCCATAATTGACGAACAGTTACCCCCCATTGGGATACCCTTAATTTGTTTATAAAAGTTTTCTCCATTGTATAAAACTGTCTCGAATAAAACCAACTCCACCAAAGCCTTGTACTTTCCAATTGCTATATATAGCTGCAAATCACATCTATGGTATGATTCTATTAGGATGCTATATAGATCCTTAATGTCTATATTATTGAAAAGGTCAGCAAAGTCATAACTCCTGTATATACCGATGTTTGGCAATTCTTTCAGTTTCTTAACTACTTCGAGGCTGTTTTTTATAAAATAGCTACCCTGGTCATATAGTTTCCGTAATACCAATTTTAAATGTTCCAATAATAATTTATTGGCCCTTGTTAAATAAGTTTTAAAACCGATGGTTACTGGTCGGAATTTAACTGGATTTTTATGTAGCTTAGGTATTAACGTTAAATAGGGATATCTAATTTTTCCCACACATATGCCAGATTTTTTGTACAAAGCTTTTATCCGGTTACTGATTTCCAACTGAGTTTGATTCAACAACGAGTACATACTATGATCTTCGTATGCTTGTCTTAATAAACTAACATAGTACCATTTACAAGTCATTGCAAAATTCGACGTTACCTTGTCTACGTACGTAATTACATACATACTTTGTATTTCATCCAGCTCTTTTTTATTATATTTAAGCTCACTTCCTATTGTATTACACCGAAATGATTTCAAACATTAGTATATATATGGCGATGGAGTTGCCAATAGGTCTTGAGTCCATATTTAAAAATACAGACACTCTGACTAGTATTTCAAACATTAGTTTTGAATAGAAAGGGTTTAAAAGGATTAAATGACTAATTGTGAGGTAATTTTACACACAGGTTTTTATATGGAAATAATGCGGTTTATGGGTCTTATATCCATTTTTTAAAAAAAATATCCTCTCAGACTGGGATTTCTTTAGTCTTAAGAATTTTGTATTTTAAATTATTTGTTATATTTTTACAGAATGCTTCATGGATAGTTTTAGCGTAGAAAAGTAAACTTTTAGATTTTACATGTTATTGAAATTGTATATGTATGTATTATTGCGGATTTATAAAAGGTCATGAAGGAAATCGTGTAGGGAGTATCGGTTACCGGGAGCGTTTGCCATGGCGGAAAAAGCTTTAACCGGAGTGCTGGGGGTCGCAACTCCCCCCGGCCGGTACTTCTGTCACACATCTAGAATCTGTACGAGTACATTGCTACTTGTCCTTTTTGGGAATTTATATTTATATATATATATTTATATATATATATATATATATATATATATTTATATATATATATATATATATATATATATTTATATATATATATATATTTATATATATATATATATATATATATATCCCGCTTCCGGGAGTGTCGTCATGACATAAAGCTGGCTAAACCGGGAAGTGGGGGTCACAATCCCCCCCGGCGAAATTTTGATACAATGTCATTCTTCTTTTTTCTTTTTCAAATTATTGAGTTGTATAGAAATGTACTTGTCTGAGCAGCTTGGCGCCTTTGAGTATATTTTCAGTAGTCAGTTTTTAGATGTGATAGATGTAATATTTATATGTATATATATTTATATATATATATATATTTATATATATATATATATATATATATTTATATATATATATATATATATTTATATATATATATATATATATATATATATATATATATATATATTTATATATATTTATATATATTTATATATATATATATTGAGATTCAGAAACCTATAATTTTCAGGGCATTCGAATTATGGTGAGTCTCTTAATTATTCA
This sequence comes from Amaurobius ferox, assembly GCA_951213105.1. Classification (NCBI taxonomy): domain Eukaryota; kingdom Metazoa; phylum Arthropoda; class Arachnida; order Araneae; family Amaurobiidae; genus Amaurobius; species Amaurobius ferox. Next base: position 98,488,976 of record OX578142.1, on the reverse strand, counting down.
AACATTTTTTTTTAAATCGAAAAAGATGTAATTAAAGATGTAAGTTAATTCTGTTTAAAATGTGTACAAAATAGTACTATTTTACGTATAGCTTATTGCTGCTAAAGTAATAAAACTAAAATAATTTCTTCAAAACAGCATACAATACAAAAAAAATCTGATGTGGGCAGCACATGACTTTATATAATGCAATGAATTTACTTCTTTTACAGTGAAAAAATGATGTATAAGTTTCACGGCACAGTATTTTTAACGTTGAATTATACATTTAGCGCTTTTCCGGATGACAACATGTAAATCTATATCGATGTACTCAATTAACTTATATTTTAAGCAACTCTAAATTAACAATTATCAATATTGATAGAATCTTCAATAAGCAATATTTTCATTATCATCTTGGTGATATTTCGCAAGATTATTCACCAAGTTCATCAAATGTATCTCCAAGTGTTACAGACAAACGAAGAGCAGAGTATTTCTTATATACTAGAAGGCATGCTCATCATATGCAGGAATTCAAAATTTGCAAAATATTGCCTCCCATTTAGTGTCATTTTCGCCAGTTTGGCAGCATTTATAAAAGTTGCCAAGTTGGCGATATTCCACCAAATTTGTCACCAAAATGTCACCAATCGTGATGGATGGAGAAATAGGTTATTCTTATAGTAGATAAATGACTATTGGGGTGTTCCCTAAAGATTTATATTTCCGAATGTTTTTCATTTCTCTAAAAGCACCTATTTTTCAAATAGAGCTTAGATGGTGACTGAATTCCAGAGGTTTGGCATTTACTAACGATTTCCCGAAAGTTCGTATAACTGCAGGAAATAAGTATACAAAATAAAGTAAAAATGCTTAATATTTGCACCGAAAGTGAAGTACACACACCATTTGGCACCATATGAAGACTCCTTCATAAATGTTTTGTTTTATTTTAATTATGAAAAAACTTTGGCCTCTTTTACGTAATAAAACAAAATCAAAGTAAATGTGGATTTCATTAATCTTTGATGTAATGCTCTTATCACTGTAGAAGCCGAATTAGATAGCAGAATTAAGAAGTATCAAAATGGGAAAAGGAAGCGACGTTTCCGGAGGAAACATGAACTGTGCGATTTTCAGTGGAAATCTCGATAATCTTAATTAAATGTGATCCAGGTAAAATATAAAGTTTCATTTTTACTTTGATAGCAGTTACAATTTTACTTTGACAATCGTTTAGTTGTTAAAGTGCATATCTGTCGTAGTTTGGTATGTTGTTGTTGAGACCCAGACCGTCTGACCTACCAGAAAGGTGTAAGGTAACTGTTTGGACGGCCGGGAAGTGTAGTTTGGTATATGTCACAGTTTGGTATGTGTCGCAGTTTGACATGTTGTTGTTGTTGTTGAAACCCAGACCGTCCGACCTACCAGAAAGGTGTAAGGTAACTGTTTGGACGGTCGGGAAGGGCCATCCAATTTAGACCGGAACCCAGTGGGGGAGGCATCCACAGGGACCGTACCCTCCTTCCCCTACCACCAACCTCTCGGAAGGACTTTCGGACCCACATGTTTAACGTGATCGTACTCCGCATGAACACGACGGCAGTTTTGGCAGTGGCTGGAATCGAACCCGGGCCTACCGAGTGCAACTCCAGCGCGCCAACCAATGGGCTACCGCGCCCGCAGTTTGACATGTGTCGCAGTTTGGGATGTGTCGCAGTTTTGCATGTCAAACTCTCAAGTACAAGAAACGTGACATTATACCACTTTTTATCTTTCTCATACTATGTAATATTGTATAGAGAAAGTATTCTTTTCACGAAAATTTTCGAATTCGAGATTTTGATGTCAATACATGTTTCAATACCTCCTGAACACATTTTGACTATTTTAGGAGTGATGTCTGCCAAATGCCTGTGGTAGATTTCTTGTGTAAACGATAGCAGGTACAAATATTAGTGGGATTTTTACGAAACTTTATATCCGGCTTTGTAATAACAAATTCTAGATCTAGATAGAATGTTTTAAAATTCGAGCGAAAATTTCGAAATTTATTAGAAATTTTGCATTTTATTAACGTGGCAGCATAGAACAAAATTTCACATAATCATGCATAAAAGGGTTTATTTATGCCCCAATGATTACGACACGTAATAGTTTTCAACCATTCTTGCAAAAAATAGTCGTGATAGTACTTTTTTTGTTCGTGACTTCGTTAGCCCGCTTGGGGAAAAAGTAACCCCCCTCCCTGGGGGTACATTGTCAAGTATTGTATCAATCGAAATATTTTTTCCAGCCCTCTAAAGTGAAGGGTAACACGCTATATTTGCAAACATTTGGACCCACAATACCAATTTTTCTAATTTTATTTAGTAAAATTATATGAAAAAAAATAAACGTCGAGTTAAGCCTCAACAAGTTAATTTAAAGGGAATTTCGATGAAAATTAAATTTAACTTCCAATAAATTTAAATATGAGTTGACTTTGTCAAGTTTATGTTAAAAAGTACTTCGATTGACTTTTTCATTTCAGTTATTTTAAGAAGCTCAGTTTTTATAAAAATTGAAAATAACTTAACTATTCGTCTACTTTGTTCCCGGTTAGATGTTAATATTTTAGGTTTTCTATTTTAAATTAATTCCAAAATTCACTTATTCCTGACTGAATAAGACATTTGGGTTTATTTGCCGCATATTTCCCGTTTGAATTGATATTCGGTGTTAACAAAATTTTAGAAATAACTTGAACTTCTAAACTTCTCCATATTTCGTGTAGAATATAAATCTTACTTAAATAAATTTTAAATGTTAAATTCGGTTCAAGATTCATTTATAAGCGGTCGTATAGGCAATTTTGAACTTGTTTATCTTACTCGTATATTTAATATACAATTCAATGGAGACAAAGTTTTGAAAGCGCTTTACTCCATAAATTTGAAACGTTGGAATTTTAGATCCCCCCCCCCCTCAATTGAAACTTGAACGCTATGAATATAAGTTTTTAAATTTTCTAATTTGATGACAGAAACATTGTGTACAACATAACATAACTTTTACATAAAGACGTGAAAAATTGTGATGTAAATACAAACTCAAAATACTTTTGAACTGCTACTCAAAAGATTCAGAAAGCTTCATATAAAAGAGCATATAACATAATACTAAAGGATGTTATCCAGTTTCGGAGGCAATAAACAGCCTTCCTCTGCAGGACAAGACAGCGTGATTAACATCCACTAAAGTGGGTTGGCTTCTATCATTAGAGTAACAAATGTGATTCAAGAAGAAAGCAGTTGTCAAATGGAACGTAAAGAATGGAAGGCTGATACTAAGGAGGAAGTGAACGAACAGCAGGATTTGATGAATGATCAGTAAGAATTAAGGTACTTCACTAAACAAGTACCTCGAATTTTTTTGATTGTCATATACACTATATGATCAGAAGTATCTGGACACTTTGGATGTTAGAATGTTTTTCGAATTTCTAAACAAATACTTGGCGAAGTGTTCTGTAACTTTGGTGATGTGAAGAACATGCTTGAACGCACACTTTCTAATAAAGTTTCGGTGACATGTGCATTTAGGGGATCACCGAGATATTGAAAAAGGGGAGAAATATATTTGATCACCCTGTATCATAAAAATCTGGAAATGATTTGTAACTTGCATAAAATAGTTAACTAGTTTTGTTCAATGTGTAGAAGTATTTTCGTAAAACAAAAACGTATATTCATGAAGATATAAACGTTTCTTTAAAAAAAAGACAAATTTTGTTACATGTTTTTTTGCGTACAATATCTATAGGTTTCAATCAAATTTCACGAAACTTACACAACATTTGCTAACGTCGAAGAAGAACATTACACTTCAATTGAAAATTAAGGCATTGAATATACGATGAGATATAAGCATTTGAAGAAACTAAGTTTTTACTGTGCAGGCGCGAAACATAGCAATAGTTTTCTTTCATGATTTTGTAGTGAATATTGTAAGGAAACTTTTATAAAAAATCCACTGGAATATCATGAAAATTCCCAAAGATATCGACGATATAGTGATCAGTTTTTCTCTGCCTCTCTGAAAGTAACTAGATGATAAGGGGGTTTCTACAAATTGACATTTTACAAATTCATAAGACACCCCTGTTCTGAAAATGAACTAGTCCAATTTTATGCAAATAATGATCACCACGTACGGGGATGTCCGGAGACTTTTGATCATTATTTGCATGAAATTGGACTAGTTCATTTTCAGAACAGGGGTGTCCGATGAATTTGTAAAATGCCAATTTGTGGAAAACCCCTTATCATCTAGGTCATAGGTTCTTAACGTGGGCGATAACGTCCCCTTGTGGGTGTTTGGGACTTTCAGGGGGGCAGTAGAAGACCCAGAGAAAATTAGGGGACGTTGAGATGGTACGGAGGGGCGGTGGGCAGATTAAAAAAATATAGTTTAAAAAAGACAAAAAAAACACGCTAATCACGTACTAACTAAAATAAACTTTAATATTGGTTAATTTTTGGTATTATATGTATTTTAATCATTTTTATCACGTGTGCGAAAATTCACATATATCGGTAGTTCGGGAAGTGGATGAAAATTGAACTTAAAGATTCCATTACATTCAGATCTATATTAAATTGGATGATATAAAAATTTTTAATTTTAGATTTGAATTAAAAATTTTCAAATCTTCCAATTTCACGTGAAATATCTCATATATAAATACAGGTAAAGTTAACAAAAGCCTGTTAATAAAAAATAGCAAAAAATATGCTTGTAGCAATTCAGTTATAACAAGTTTTTGTTAAATAACGTGATTTTTGCAATCCTGCAAGAATTGACAGTATTATCTGTGCTTGTTCTAACCCGCACTCTGCTCCTGCATTACCCTTGCCCCCCGCGCTTTACTTGGGCGCCTGGTGTTATAAACGAGTCACTGCATGTTTATCTTATCCCTCTCGATACTTGTTATATGTCTCCAACCTATATAAAGGCAGTGATTGTTCATTTTATTTTCATTAGCATTATCGCGCGCAATTGATGACAGGGTTTTAAAAGTACACTAATACTACTCACGTATCTGTAAAGTAAAAACCATGTGGGAAGCAAAAAAGAAGAGGCGGCAGTATAGTGTGGATTATATTAAGTACGGATTTATCGAAAATCCCACAAATCCTTCATCGCCAGTGTGCCTTATTTGTCAAAAAACATTTTCAAATGAAGCGATGAAGCCTTCTAGGCTTCAAGATCATTTTAATAAAATACACCCGGATAAGAAAGACAAAGATGTGACCTATTTTCAAGACATGAAAAAGAAGTACGAAATTCAGCCAACTGTATCAAAACTTTTTTCATCAGCTTCTAAGCAAGACGATGACGGACTTCGAGCTTCGTACAATATCTCATTGTTGATTGCTAAAACATGCAAACCACATACTTACTACCACAGCTAAAACATGCAAACCACATATTTAATTTTACCAGCAGTAAATGAAGTAATAACCACTGTGCTCCATAAACCAGCTGCAGATATTATCCGAAAAATTCCTTTGAGCAACAGTTCTGTGCAAAGACGAATTGATGAGATGGCTGAAAACATTGAGGAATCATTGTGCAATCATCTTCAGACTTGTCAATTTTCAATTCAGCTGGATGAGTCCACTTTACCAACCAATGAAGCATTGTTATTGTCATACTTGAGGTTTATCAAAGATGAGAAAATATGTCAAGAACTATTGTTTGCTACGAATTTGGAAACAGATACAAAAGGAGAAACCATATTTAATACACTGGAAAAGTTTTGTGACGAAAAGGAAATTCCTTTTAATAATATTTTGCTAGTTGCTACGGATGGCGCACCGGCTATGACAGGGCGTCACAAAGGCTTCATAGCGTACTTAAAAAATAAAGTTCCTGACGTGCTTGCTGTGCAGTGCGTAATTCATCGCCAGCATTTGGTTGCGAAAAATTTGAGTGAACGCCTCCATACATCACTGCAATATGTTATCAGAGCAGTTAATAAAATCAGAAGTAACTCGTTGAATGACAGATTATTTAGTCAGCTTTGCATTGCCAATGATGAAGATTTCAACCGATTGCTTCTTCACACAGAGGTGCGCTGGCTGTCAAAAGGTACTTGTTTGACTCGATTTTACAATCTGTTTGGGTCTGTGATAGTTCCTAGGAAACAAAGACACGGAATTGCGCGACAACCGTATCTCATCAAAGAACAATATTGCGTACTTGACAGACCTGTATAAATTGTTTAATGATGTCAATCTCCAACTTCAAGGCGACGAATTAAACTTGATTAAGGCAAAAAATAGCGTTGCTGCTTTCGTGTCCAAACTGCTATTATACAAAAGAAATATCGGCAGACGCGAATTCAATAACTTCCCAAATTTATCAGCAGTATCATTCAAGCACGACGACTTGCTTGTTTACTGTCAACGCTTGGAAAACCTGCACAGTGATTTCAAGGAACGATTGCAGGACATTTTAAACATGGACATACCAGACTGGGTGTTGGATCCTTTTTCAAATGCCAACACAGCAGGATTATCCCAGTTAGAAGAAGAACTAATAGAATTGACGACAAATGAGGAATTAAAAATTAAATTCAAGAATGGCTACCAAGAATTTTGGCTGCAGAAGCCGATTTTGCAACCCAGGATTATGGTCGATTGTTCAACGATTTCTGATAGCATTCCCAGCTTCCTATTTAGCTGAACGTGAATTTAGTGCTGTAGCAACGTTGGTAACTAAAAAGAGAAATTGGCTCCATGTTACTGAACGCGGCGATTTACGGTTGTTAAGTAAAATCGAGCCTAATATTAACAAACTCCTTAACCCTTTCGCGACGATCGGCACGCCCACATGCCAGCTGCGAACTTGCATTCAAGGACGAACGGCACGCCCTCGGGCCGGAGGAAATTTTACCCTAAAGGACGACTGCCACGTATTGGTGTTTCTACGTGGAACGTTTTAATTTGAATGTATTTGTCTCCTAGATGGCGTTAAATGCCCGTGGAAGCAACTTAAATGTATTTTGTAGATGTTTGACCTTGGCACAAGGAGAATCCAATGAATTATTTCACCATTTGGAGGGATGAAACATGGTTCTGTAGCGTAAGCAGACAGCTCACTTCTCGCAGCATAAACAATTTTATAATTGAGTTCCGGGTCTCGTTCTGATGTTGTCTTTTATTGATTTCATTGTTGAATTAGAGGAATATAAGAGAGTATTTTTTTTGAGTGGGTGGGGGAGGGGGGGTAAAGGAATGTGCGGCAATGAAATGATTAGGTTATTTATGTTCTCATGGAAAGGAAGGCTGGGATTTCGTTAATATATCCCATCGAAAAGGTCCAGATATGGAATAAAAATATATAAATCGTCAGAATCGGAATGAGGCTATAAATGGAATTTCCTTGTGTATACTGGAAAGGACACGGGATTATCAAGCTCTGATGGTGGGTATGGAGAACGCGTTGTGAAAACATTTCTAAGTGAACTTTTAGGAAAAGGATATACTTTGTATTTGGATAAATTTTTTACCTCTCTTGTACTTGCAAAGTATTTGTTGTCTAAGAATACGCATGTATGTGGTACAGTTTTAAAAAATCGGAAGGACATGCCAAAGAATTATCCATCTGTACCTAAAACATATACACACTAAAATTTTTAATATTTTGATAAAAGAAAATTTGTATAAAAAATATACATTAAATAGAAAATAAGTATTTCCTTTCTTCCTGAAAAAAGTAGAATGCTGTGTTGAACGGGTGATTTTTAGTGAATTTTTTTCGAGAGTTAGGCTTAGCACAAAGAAATAGCCGTCTTTTGGGCACATTTCGGAAACGAAGCGCTTCGTCCTTTGGGCCACTGTAGTTTCGGAATGCCGCCGTCCCGAAAGGGTTAAAATGCATCAAATTCAACCTTCTCATTAGAAAAGTTATAAATTCAATGTCTTTTGAATGTTAATAAAAATACTTTTCAATATAATTAAGTATGCGTTTTAATTGTTCTCATTGAAACAGTCTTCTTTAAACTCAGAAATAGGATAGGGCCATATCCTATCTTACGACTATAGTATATAATATTACACGTTTAAATATAATCGTGGCAATACCTGTTTCAAATTCGCAAGTAAAAAAAATTGGGGGGTGGGGGCATTAGGAAAAAAATATTCTCAAAGTGGGCGGTGGGCAAAAAAAGGTTGAGAACCTATGATCTAGGTACTTTCAGAGAGTCAGAGAAAAACTGATCACTGTATCGTCGATATTTTTATGAATTTTCACGATATTCCAGTGAATTTTTTATAGAAGTTGCCTTACAGTATTCACTACAAAATCATGAAAGAAAACTATTGCTATCTTTCGCGCTTGCGCAGTAAAAACTTAGTTTCTTGAAATGCTTATATCTCCTCGTATATTCAATGCTTTAATTTTCAATTGAAGTATAATGTTTTTCTTGGACGTTGACAGATGTTCTGTAAATTTCGTGAAATTTGATTGAAATCTATGGATATAGTAAGCAAAAAACATGTAACAACACTTGTTTTTTTTTTTAAAGAAACTTCATGAATATACGTTTGTGTTTTAAAAAAATACTTATATACATTGAACAAAGCTAGTTACCTATTTTGTGGAAGTTACAAATCATTTCCAGCTTTTTATGATACAGGGTGATCAAATATATTTTCCCCCTTTTTCAATATCTTGGTGGTCCCCTAAATGCACAAGTCACCGAAACTTTACTGGAAAGTGTGCGTTCAAGCATGTTCTTTACATCGCCAAAGTTAGAGAACACTTCGGCAAGTATTTCTTTAGAAATTCGAAAAACATTCTAACATCCAAAGTGCCCGGATACTTTTGATCATATAGTGTACATTCCGCATTGGTTTTATTGCTCATTCATAGAATACTGCAGTTCATTTCTTTCCTCCTTGGCTTAAACCTTTCATTTTTTTGGTTCTGTTTGGCAACTATTTTTTTCTGGGTCATATTTGCTACTCTATTGACATAAGTCGATCGGCACTGGTATGTATTAATAACGTGTATTGTCCGGAAAATGGGGGCTGCATTTTATTTTCGAAACCGGTTGATATCCTTATTACTCTGTTATTTGCTATTTTAAACGAAGCTTTCTAAACGCTTTAGTTGCTTTTATATAAACACTCGTTCTTTGATGGGATGAAAAATCAGTAATTTTACTTGGACCAACTAATAGTCTTCTTCTTCAGTGGCCTGACAGCCCAGGATGGGCCCTTGCCTTCCGCAGTATAGAACTCCAGGCTCCCCTATCCCTGGCCAAAGACCTCCAGTTCAAAACTTTTAAAATTTTAAAGTCCTTTTCCACACAGTCGAGCCATCTGAGTTTAGGTCTTCCTCTTTTACGGGTGCCGAATGGTCTGGCAGAGAAGATCTTTTTTGTTGTACGGCTTTCGGCCATCCTGCACAGGTGACCCACCCATTTAATTCTCTGAATCGTGATGTAATTGACTATATCTGGTTCTTTAAAAGACTTATAAAGTTCTGAGTTAGTTCTTCTTCTCCAGATGTTGTTACAATTTAAGCCACCAAAAATACCTCTCAAGATTTTTCTCTCAAAAACAGAAATGATGTCTTTAACTTTTTCTGTCATTGCCCAAGTCTCAGCAGAGTAGGTAAGAATGGGTCTGATTAAACTTTTGTAGATTATAATCTTCGTTTTTCTGCTGATGAAGTCAGACTTTAAGTACCTTTTAAGGCCGAAAAAACATCGGTTAGCAGCTGTAACTCTACCACGAATTTCGGGCATAATGTCATTGAGAGTATTGACTTCAGATCCTAAATATCTGAAGTTGCTTACAGTTTCAAACTTGTAAACCCCAATTTCGAAATAAGGACAGTCATAATTACCACAGGGCATATACTTAGTTTTATTTTGATTAATAGTTAGATGCATTTTACTGGCTGCGGCCTCTAAGGATGTGAAGGCTTCCTTAAGTAACTCGGGAGTGCGTGCTACAATGTCAATGTCGTCAGCAAACGCAAAAATCTGGACAGACTTGTTAAAGATTGTTCCACGGGTATTGATGTTAGAGTCTTTCACAATTTTTTGGAGTGCAATATTGAAAAGCAAGCAGGCCAGTGCATCGCCTTGTCTGAGCCCATTTGAAACAGTAATAGGCTCGGAGAGATTATTCTGAATTCTTACCCTAAGCTTTGTTTCGGTAAGAGTAATATTAGCCAAATTTATAAGTTTATCGGGTATTAGAAATTCTCTCATAGCTTCAATTAATAGTTTTCTGTTTACTGAATCATAGGCAGTCTTGAAATCAACGAAGAGATGGTAAGTTGCTATGCCATATTCATTAGCTTTTTCCAACACTTGCCTAATGTTAAAAATCTGTTCAATAGTAGATCTATCTCTGCGGAAACCACATTGGTACCAACTAATAGTATCAAGCAACTAATTGAACATTTCCAAATTTATTAGAAATAATATATTAAACTAGGTTGACGTAGATTAAATAGTATAATAGGTGCTTTAATGGCACAAAATTCATTGGTGCTCATTAGGCATACATGTGCTCTAGAGCAGTAATACGGCTGATACGTGGCCCCCAATGCCACACGCCCGGTCAGGACGCAAAATATAAAATTCGCAATAACCTGTACCTAGTTTTATACGTTACCTGTGAAACAACCTTGCTAATAATAATAATAATAATACAAATTAAATCAGCGCTTGAAATGCAGTATGCTTTATTTTAGTGTATCGCCGCTGGTCAGTATCCGTCCAGATATGTTCAGAGGGTACATAGTAAAACTTGTGTTTTTGTTCTGCAAGGGTCTATCTCCATAATTGTTGGGATTATCTGCCAAAAGTGAATGTTATCATGGAAAGTCAAACTTCCACGTAACAATGACTTGTTGGTGTGACCCCACAGAAGTTACTTCCTCTATATACATAGTATAATTTATAGGGAAAGTCTGGTGACGTCCGTTTATGAGACGTCCATTCATGTGTTGACATTCAGTCGTGGGATATCGCTTCCACAGACTCACGGATACACAAATACTTACACACACACTCATATTCCCGGCCGTCCAAACAGTTACCTTACACCTTTCTGGTAGGTCGGACGGTCTGGGTCTCAACAACAACACACACTCATATACATATATATATTCGTTCGTTACTAATTCCCCCGTGGTGAAGGAGCGCCTACACACCACGTCCACAGGACCATCCAGGGTATTCCATGGCGAAGGGGAGGCGATTTGCAGTTTCACTTTTTTATAGAGGCTCCCCGAATGGCTGAAGTCTGACTTGGCCTTGACATGACAACATGCTCGCTGGTGGGATTCGAACCCGCAACCCGGCAATCCAGCGAACAGACGGAAATGCCTGCCCCTGACCGCTCGACCACCGGATCGCCATATATATATATATACCTAAATTTGGTACTTTGAAATAGTATTATATGTTATCATCCGCAAAATCGTCAAATGTACAATTCAACGTTAAAAACACAGCATATCTTATACATACATATCAATATACATTATTTGTTAACTGTAAAAGAAGTAAATTTATTGCATCATATAAGGAAAGTCATGTGTTTTCCACATTAAATTTTTATTTTTATAAAGAGGATGCACTTCATTGATAGCTACTGATACTTGTGATAATTATTTCCGGATATTTTAATGTGAATTAGAATTTCACTTTGATAGTTGACTTAAACATGTAATCATTATCCATGTATGTATAATACAATTGCTTCACCTCTTCCAATACACCATCTTTCTAAGATGATATCTTCATTTTTCATATTACATACGGGTATTTATTTCCCTATTAACCCCATTAAATAGAATTTTAATATTTATTCTGGAGTTTTGCATCATTATGAAACCATTTGAAAAGTGAACAGTTTTGACTTTTATTAAATTTACTGTATTCTTCTCAGGTTTTGTCATTAATGAGGTTTTAAGTATAACTTTTCAAGATGTGTTCTTTTCTAACGAAATGTTCCTGGTATCGCTTGGTTGAGCATTATCTTTCACAATTAAAATGGGGATATTTTCTCAGACCATATTATCAATCTCAATGTTGGTGATCTTTTTACCTATCGTTACATTGGCTGGATTCGATTTTCCAAAACCATACATTAGTTTGCTTTGAGAGTCACCACCAGCTCTACTTTTTGGGTAGTCTCCTTTAACAAACGACTAGAGCTTCCAGTATTTAATAAACCATTAGCGTATGCCTTGTCATTGATTCTTTCAACTTTTAGAAGAGTAAAAGATTCTACTCCATCATATGCGTTAACAGATAATATGTTATTGGAGACCATAGCTTATTACTTTCATTATATACATAGTATAATGTATAAGGAAAGCATTGTGACGGGATCAAAAATTCGAATTCGAGTTTTCAACGGGAGAACACGTTTCAAGTATCCCTGAACACGAATCAAGCGTTTTTGAGGTAATGTTTGTGTGTGTGTGTCAGTGAAGAGATATCTAACGAACGAATAGAGCGATTCGAACGAAATTTTATACAAAAATTACAATCCATAAATACTGGAAGCTTACTGTTTTTAAACGCAATCGAATGTTCAGAACCCCCACTAAATTTTCGACTGAAATGTTGAAAAAAATCATTAAAAAATTAAAATATTTAATAAAGTTACGCAAATAGTCATTTCTTATGTAATATCTTAATAGAAAACGATTGACATAAATTTTAGAATGCTAACTTGAACCGTTCTTGAGATATTGCACATTTTTAAAATAAATTTATCAAAAAATCACATAAAATAAAAAAAATATTAATTATTGTGAAATATGTTCACTTTTCATATGTAATATCATACGATAAGTTTGGTGACATCATTCCCTTGGATCTAGCTCGTTCTATTCATGAGAAAATATACTTTGGGTAATACTTTTGTATTTAGACGTAAATGGTCATTTATCTGCTATAAGAATAACTTATTTCTCCGTCCATAACACTTGGCGAGATTTTGGCGACGAATTTGGTGGAATGTCGCGAACTTGGCAACTTTTTTAAATGTTGCCAAATTAATGAAAATGTCTCCGAATTGATAAAAATGACTCTGAATCAATGAAACGACTAATTGACGAAACGATTAAACCAGTAATTGACGACGACTAATTGACGATAATTCAATATCTTGGAAAGAATATAAGAATTTATTATAAGAATAACCTATTTTTCTGTCAGAAACGTTTGGCAAAATTTTGGTGACGAATTTGTCGGAATATCTCCAATTTGCTGATTTTTCAAATGTTGTCAAATAGATGAAAATGTCACCCAAATTTACTAAATTGATGAAACCGACGCTAAATCAATGAAATGACAATAATTGATGAAAATTTAATATCTTGGAAAGAACATGAGAGTAGACTATAAGAATAACCTATTTCTCCGTCCGTCCGTAACGTTTGGCGAGAAATTTAGAGGGACGTCGCCAACTTAGCGACTATTTTAAATGTTGCGAAAATGACAAAAATGTTGCCAAATTGATAAAAATGACTCCCAATGGGAAGTAATGTTTTGCAAATTCTGATTTCGGTTATATGACGGACTTGGAGATGTATCTTCTAGTATATAAGATATGCTCTTCTTCTAGTATATAAGATATGCTCTTCTTCTAGTATATAAGATATGCTCTTCTTCTAGTATATAAGATATGCTCTTCTTCTAGTAGATAAGATATGCTCTTCTTCTAGTATATAAGATATGCTCTTCTAGTATATAAGATATGCTCTTCTCTCCGTTTGTCTGTAACACTTGGTAATGCATTTGGCAAACTTGGCAAATAATCTAGCACAGTATCGCCAACTTGGCGATATTACGCCTCGATTGACGAAAATAGCGTCAAAATTGCAAAAATGACACTAAATTATTGAAAATGACGCCTAATTGATGAATTAATTATTAAAATATTTTAATATATGGACTATATAGCTTATTGAGGAAGCAATCAATATTGATAATTGTTTATTTAGAGTTGCGCAAAATATAAGTTTGTTGGGTACTTTGAAATAGTATTAGATATTGTTATTCGGAAAATCGTAAAATGTACAATTCAACGTTAATAACACGGTACTGTGGATCTTATACATTATTTTTTGACTGTAAAAGGATTAAATTCATTGCATTATATAGGGATGTGGATGCCTCCCCCACTGGGTTCCGGTCTAAATTGGGTGGCACTTCCCGGCCGTCCAAACAGTTACCTTACACCTTTCTGGTAGGTCGGACGGTCTGGGTCTCAACAACAACAACATTATATAGGGAAAGTCATGTGCTGCTCACAACAGATTTTCTTTATTTTCAGTATTAGGAAACAGTAGTTAATATCGTTATGTTTATTATTACTTAATTAATATAACAAACAATTAATTAAGACCTCAGTTATTATAGAAATAATGTGTTATCAATTTTTAATTTTGTTTCTCGGAAAATGTAATAATCAACCTTCTGACAGAATGAAGTTCAAAGATCTAGAAAGTAAAAACATATATTTGATGGTTCGCATAAAATGGGCTGCAGCAGAGCAGTTGTGAAAATGAGGGTACTTTGATTCACATTCACTTGCTCCGTAGTATATAATTTGCATCGAAAAAAATTTCTTGATTTTTTTTCGTTATTTAAAAAAAAAAAGAAAAAAAAAGAAATACATATACACAAAAACAAAATAGATGTTTTATTTTTGTTTAGGGTTATTTAGAGTACGAATGCGAAAATTATAAAAGTAAAATAAATCCCACTGCTAATGAAAAACAAGAAAGATCAATCATGTATAAAGCATTGATTATGAAACATTTTCCAACTTCAATGCATTTTTATATAAACATCTCTAAAATGCGATACATTCCTCGGTAATATTTTTAAAATTATCGCAATACTACATTAATTTATTATATTTGAAAACTTAAAACTTCATCGACAAAAATGAACTTCAATCAAATGACGGCATTGAAATATAAATTGCTTGGTTTAAACATCTCTAAAATGCGATACATTCCTCAGTAATATTTTTAAAATCATCATAATACTACAAAAATTTATTATATTTGAAAACTTCATCGAATACAACTGATATTCATTCAAATAGCGTCATAGAAAAAATAACACGCCTGGCTCTCTCTATAAAAGCAGCATTTCATTCATAACATTTTCCAATCATTTCATTCATAACATTTTCCCAATCATTTCATTCATCACAGTACTAAAATAATTTATTTTATTTAAAAACTTAAGACCATGGAGCTACAAGTAATTAAACTCTATGCTTAAAACTTTATCGAAAAAAAATCGTCCTTCTCTGTGTAAAATCATTGAATATTTCATTCATATCAGCTATGCAGACTCCATGAACTAAATACTTTTGCGTTAAAAAAAATACAGCAATTCTTGTACAACTCATCATTTTGCTGTTTACATTTTACATAAGTGAAAAATTGGCTTCGTGGTAAAAATAATGAAATTTGGATGATCATTTAAACTCAAATATATTGTCAGTGCGTTGTTTCAGTATGTAGATGCATAGAATTTAAGCAAAAATAAAGAGGTTTTAGGACGAATACAACACTCAATATGAATTAAAAAGAACTTTAAAAATCACGATTTTGAGACAAGATGGATGCCGTATTATATTTTGAAGTGGGTCACGTGATCTTTTCATATCATGGTCACGTAATTGCTTCATATAAGAGGTGTAATTATTATTTTAATTTTTATTTAAAAAACTACTGAATATATTTAGCTGAAATTTTTTTTATATATTTTATGGAATAATTTGAATATTACCTAAAATTTTTGAAGAAAATTTGTGAATTTTAAATCCGCTTAAAAAATGTTTGAAAAATTTGGTATCATAGGGTTCAATGTATTTCATTTTTTCAACCCTAGTTCAATCCAAAACTAATTGGGTGATGTTATGCATTTATATTCCCATAGGTCTTACAGACCGTCTGAACAACATACTAAAATTTCATTTTGATTCAGTCATTTTTACTGCAGTTATCGTGCTAACGGACAGACAGACAGACAGAATGAACAAAGTCATAAACACTTTTCAACTTAGTTGTAAAGTGTTAAAAAGAGATTAATATAGCAAGATCGAACGGGGGCTATTACAGCTAACTAAAAGAAAATTTTTTCAAAAAGAGGGCGAAAATTACCTTTATTCACGAATTGGGCGAGGCCAGTCGCTAATTTACCATTTTTTTATGTCTCTTGCATGTTCGGACAAACGGATTCCAACCGCACGTTTAGTACTACCGATATAAAATTTATAGATATTATCCGGAGAAAGGAGGGGTACAACATACACCCCAGCAAGATTTTTAAAGTTAATATTATTCATAAATTTATCAGTTCGAATGCGATTGAACAAAGTGGTAACAGCTGAATGAGCGGGTTTAAATTTAAATTCTGTATTTTTTAATTTTATAAAATAAACAGTCAATAACAGCAAAGTGTGTATAGGTGACAAGCTCGATATGCCAAAAATAACAGTTACTTCCACAAAAATTAATATTGGTACGCAATGCACTGATAATGCATTATTAAAAAGGCCAAATTCTGTTCTTCGAATAAGGCGAAAGTCAGAAACATTATTGACACGTTTGTTAATAGAACAGAAAGGAGGAATAATTTGAGCTCTTTTACAAAAATTCAAAAAATCAAGCTTACATAATAATTTGGTCAATTTCAATATAAACTTCTTGTAATACTTATTACAGGAGAAATACCTTATTACAGGAGAATACCGAATTTAAATTTAAATCCGCTCATTCAGCTGTTACCACTTTGTTCAATCGCATTCGAACTGATAATTTTAAGGATAATATTAACTTTAAAAATCTTGCTGGGGTGTATGTTGTACCCCTCCTTTCTCCGGATAATATCTATACATTTTATATCCGTTGCACTAAACGTACGGTTGGTATCCGTTTGTCCGAACATGCAAGAGACATAAAAAATGGTAAATTAACGACTGTCCTCGACCAATTCGTGAATAAAGATAATTTTCGCCCTCTTTTTGAAAAAAAACTTTTCTTTTAGTTAGCTGTAATAGCCCCCGTTCGATCTTGCTATATGAATCCCTTTTTATTTATTTATATCATTCTTCTATTTGTAATTTTGACCCTGTTCAGGTCTTAAGTTATGCTTGATGACTCCTTCTCGATTCCCTGCATGTTAAGCCTTTGCATAGCTACATTGATTTATAATTATTATGTGTTGAAAAAATCCTATATCTTTAAACCTTTTTGAAGGATTTGCTTTTGAACTTTCTATAAATTATAATCTGACTCATAATCCACCTTTTTGTGTAACTGACAATTTCATGATATGCAAATTTTACATGACAGTATTGAATTGTATTTAAGCACGGTGGCATCGTTTCTTATTGTATTGCCACTGAGGATGAACATGTAAGATGTTCGAAAGCGCTTTGAATATTGTTTTTACGTCTGTAGGATGATTTTAAAATAAAATGACTATTGAATCTGTGAGATTTGTCATTTATTAGTAATTAGTAATTCTTATACAACTCATTCTACTTCTTTTGGTATTTACATTCTCCATAAGTGAAAATTAATCTTCGTTGTAGAAATAATCAAAGTTTGATGATCATTTAAGCTCAAATATATTGTAATTGCGTTGTTTCAGTATGCAGATGCACAGAATTTAAGCAAAAATAAAGGAAAAATTTTTAGGAAGGATACAGTACTAAATATGAATTAAAAAGAACTTTAAAACTCCCGATTTTACAAGATGGATGCCATATTTTATTTTGAAGTGGGTCACGTGATCTTTTCATATAATGGTCACGTGATCTCTTCATATAAAGGGTGTAATTATTATTTGTATTTTTATTTTAAAAACTACTGAATATATTTTGCTGAAATTTTTTTATATATTTTATGGGATAATTTGAATATTTCTTAAAACTTTCGAAGCAATTTGTGAATTTTAATTTTGCTTAAAAAATGTTTGAAAAATCAGGTCCCAATAGGGTTGAATGTATTTCATTTTTTCAAACCGGGTTCAATCCAAAACTAATTGGGTGATATTATTCATTTATATTCCCATAGGTCCCGCAGACCGTCTGAACAACATACTAAAATTTTATTTTGATAAAGTCACTTTTACGGCAGTTGTCGTGCTAACGGACAGGCAGACAGACAGATGAACAAAGTCATAAACACTTTTCAACTATGTTGTAAAGTGTTAATAAAAATGACTGTTGGCGAATTTTTAGGCGTCAAAATACAAAACTATTACACAAAGTATCTTCTCTCGTGAATGAAACGAACTAGTAGAGGCATGGGAATGATGTTAATAAATTTATTGTTAATAAATTATATATGTAAAGTGAACATATTTCAAAATAGTTTATACTTTTTTTAATTTCATGCGATTTTTTGATAAATTTATATAAGCAACATGCAAAATTTCGAGAATGATTCATACTAGCGTTCTAAAATGTATGGCAGTCTTACATAAAAAAATGATTATTTACGTAGTATTATTGAATGGTCTGATTTTTGATGATTTTTTTCAAAATTTCATTCGAAAATTTGGGTCTTTCGAAACATTCGATTACGTTTAAAATCAAAAAGCTTCCAGTATTCACTGATTGTAATTTTTGTCTCAAATTTTGTTCAAATCGCTCCATTCGTTCGTTAGATATCGTCTCCACATCGCCTCCACAGCTTCCTCAACCTCCTAATACCAGAATCCTTTATTTCAAATTTTACAAGAGAAAAGTTTTGAAAAATTGGCATCATGGGTCCAAATGATTTTAATTATAGAATGTTGTTATCCTTCACTTTAAATGACTTCAAATATTTTTCGATTGATGCCGTACTTGAAAATGTGCCCCAAATCGGAGGAACTTGCTTCCCTCTCGGGGGGGGGGGGGGTAATGGCGTAACGAGCAAAAAAGTTGTATCGCGGCTATTTTTCACAACTGTGATTGAAACTATTAAGTCTCTCGATCATTAAGCTATAAATAAATCTTTTTGTACGTGATTAAGTCAAATTTTATCCTACTCTGTCATGTTAAAAAAATGTAAAATTCCGAACAAAGCCGGATATAAAGCTGAAAAATCCATTAATATATGTGGTCGCTATCGTGTATACAAGAAATAGAACACAGACGTTCAGATAAATAGACGGACAGAAGGGCATCACACCAAAAATAGCCAAAACGTTTTCAGAAGGTTTTAAAACGTATATTGGCATCAAAATTTCGAATTCAAAAATTTTCCTGAAAACAATATTTTCTCTATACTATATTACAGTTTGGGAAAGTAATTTTCCCCAGTAGCTCAATGGACAGATACAGCTTCAACTGGCCAATGGATGCAGTTTCAAATGGCCAATGGAAACAGCGTCAACAAGCCAGGCGGAAGACATCAGTGGTTCGAATACAGTTTAAACACGAGTTCATTTCAACAGAGCCCCAGCAACTTAACTCAGCAAGTTATAATCAGTGCCAAACAGAGATTTAAATAATGCAGAGTTTAAATTGTATGAAGGATCTCACGTTTTACGACCGTGATTTACAATTTATGATTGCGACGAACAGGATTTACTCTATAAATCAAGCAAAGGAATAAAAAGGTGGTTATAAAAAGTTTCACTCCAACCTCATGGTGTTCTTTGCGAACTTTTAAACGATTTTTAAAATTACACTTAATATTTCAATTAACTAGACTTATTGATTCTTAAATATTAGCAAGACCTAAATTGAAGTTGCCGTACATTATTATGAAAACATATGCAAGTTGACCAATTAAGCTGTTGACACAATTGTAATTCCAGTTTAATAGATGACCGCCAGTGATCATTAGCTTATGGATTCTCTAAACTTATAACATGTCAAGAGTATAGCATTTTAAGTAACTTAACATTTATTCTCAGTTGAAAGCACAAACTCACGCACGCCTGAGCGATAACAAGTTTCTTCAAGTTCATAATAAATTAAATTGCAAAATTTTAGTCAATTCAGGTAGATTCCTTACATTCGCACTAACAGACATTTATAAAGATTGCAATTTGTAGATATACAGATGGACAATGTGCTTAGTCAAAACAAAATTAAGATATTTGCACCATGGGCTTGCTTCAAAGCCATAAGCTGAAAAAATTTCAAAGCAAAATCAAGATATTGGCACCGTGGGTTTGTTTCAAAGCCTTAAGCTGAAAACAATTCATGTAAAAATATTTATCTTTGCTATAATCATCAGTGGTAATATTAGTTCTTTTTGATTAAAATTTTCACACGGTTTTAATAACTCAAGAAATCAGAGGACGGATTATATGAATCCTGTGGCTGTCCATCCTACTAGGTTCCCGTCCAAATTTGGATGGTGTAAGGGTGTCATGTGATCTGCTTCCTTTAGGGCACCGGGGCAACACTGTATGACTGCAAAATGGTTTACGCTTCGGCTACTTTTTCAATGGAAGACGAAAGCAATTTATATATATATATATATATATATATATATATATGTATATGTATATATGCATATGTATATATATATATGTGTATATGTATATGTATATATATATATATATATATATATACATAACGATAGGAGCGATAACTTTAAATTTTCCCCGGTAGAGGGTACTGTCATCAGCCTCATCTGGTAGCGTGTAGTCAATTTACTATACCGGTACCCTATTTCCTTACATCCATATATCATTATTCAAAACTTATTTGGTATACCTACAGTTTTACCGTGCACCCTGTACCTAGTATATATTTTTAGTAATATTATAATCAGTTCATTCAAAGTGTCGAACGTTTTTTGGGGTAAAGAGAACCTCCTCTTTCAGGATAAAAGACAGAGAAACTACACCAGGAAAAACAAGAATAGAAATATTGCGTGTGCTCTTACTAACGAGCTTTTTACTTTCCTTGTAATACATGGTAATGTATAGGGAAAATATTGGAATCGTGTCGAAAATCGCAACTCGAGTTTTCGATTAATCTACACGTTTTGGAACCTCTAGAACACGAAAAAACTATTTT
This sequence comes from Amaurobius ferox, assembly GCA_951213105.1. NCBI lineage: Eukaryota > Metazoa > Arthropoda > Arachnida > Araneae > Amaurobiidae > Amaurobius > Amaurobius ferox. Next base: position 98,467,908 of record OX578142.1, on the reverse strand, counting down.
TAACATGACGCCTGTGTACGTGCCTGTGTGTGTGTCTGTCTGTGCAGTGTATGTAACTCAAAAACTAATTGACCGAATTTCACAAAAATTTTTAGGTAAGGCACTTGTGTGTGACCCTGGTGCTGATTAGAATTTGGTACGATTCGGGATAAAAGAACTGGCCTTTTTGTGAAATTGGCCCTCATCATTTTAACTAAATCTCATCATTTTAGCTAAAAAACTGACTGAACAAATTTCACAAAATTTGGTAGATAAGTCACTTGTGGGATACCCTGGTACTGATTAGATTTCGGTACAATTCGGAAAGAAAAAACTGCCTTTGTTTACGAAATGCTTATTCTGTTATATGTAATATTTGAAGGGAAAAGAATAAAACCAACCCCATTATTCTAAGTTTAACCGTTTTCGAGATATTTGAGTCATTTTTATCACACCGCCTTTGAAAAAATATCCAGTTACCGAATGAAAACAAAAATTGAATTAAAAGTGCAAATTCAGTGTAATTTAAAATAATTATGGGTGATATTTTGTAAAATTAAACTCAAATTAATGAATTGCTAAAGAAATAAAGAGAACATAAATATCTGCAGCGAAAGTCATGTGCTGCCCACATCAGATTTTTTCATTTTAGATTAAGAAGTTGTTCTATAATTTTGAAATCTTTCTATGTGAACATAGTCCTACAGTAGCTTCAATGATTTCAATTGCAATTTGGAGTACTAATATACATGTAAATTGCTGTAGATGCTAATATGACGTTTGTGAAAACTAGTACCCCTAGGTAATCTTCCTCCGCCAGGGGTTTGAAGTCGCAAAATTTTAAATACCCAAGAGTATCATTACGCTTCAGCGAAGTGATTTAAAATTAGCCTTAACTCTTTAGTTAATTATAAACATTTGCCAGATTTATATTTCTGCACAACGACAGTTTCAGAGGCCTTTAGAGAAATACTTTTCACTTCGATTTTTTTTTACTAAGTTAACAGATATAGAAATTCTGTTTAATATTGTGGAAGGATAAATCTGTTGGAATTATTTTTCGGAAATAAGTGTCGAAAAATCTGTCTTTCCGAAAATGGTGCTTTACAGGATGATACTATCAAAGGGATTTGAATGAATTACTAGAGTTCTGATAATAATCCTTCGTTCTATTGTTTTTGTTCAAAGTCACACAGTTGCATTTCGCCGGCCACACAGAAAGCTACCATAAGCCTTTGGGTTGGTCGTGTGGTCTGGGCTTTCTACAGTTGCATTTCGAGATGACGATAAATGACTAAATAACACAACATCTATATAATATACACTGAACTGAGTGAGGATTATGATGTATCAAAATTATCAAGCACTTTCACCATAGCTAAAATCTTGGTTTTGGTGTAATTTGATCCGTCTCAGTTTTAAGGCTAAGGTAAAAATCTAAAATTCCAAAAATTCGAATTAGGATTAACGGCACATAGAAATACTAAAAAAACTCAAAATCTCTTTCCTTAATTATCTAGCACTCCCGCTCTAGCTAAAACCTTGATTTAGGTCTCATTAGATTAGTCGCAGATTCCAAGTTAACGAAAAATATAATATTTCAAAAATTCGAATGAAGGGTGACAATGCTAAGGAATAATTAAAAGAAAAATCCAAACTACTTTTCAACATGATAGACCTTTTCTACTCGCTAAAATCTCGGTTTGGGTCTAATTCAATCAATGGGTTATTTTTATAGTTGATTATTATGTCCATTCCAAGATATTGAATTTTCATCAGTTACTCGTCGTTTTCATTGATTTAGCCTCATTTTTATCAATTTGGCAAAATTTTTGTTAATTTGGCAAGATTGAAAGAAAAAGTCGACAAATTGACGATATTCCGTTAAATTCGTGACCAAAATTCGCCAAGTATTATGGACGGAGGAATATGTTATTCTTATAATAGATAAATGATTGTTGGTATACAAATACGAAACTATTACCCAAAGTATCTTTTCTCGTGAATGAAAAAAAGGCTAGATCCCAGAGAATGATGTTAAGTAATGTATCGTACAATATTAAATATGAAAAGTGAACATATATCACACTAGTTAATTTTTTTAAAATTCTTATATGATTCTTTGATAAATATATTCGAAAAATGTGCAATATCTCGAGAACGGTTCATGCTAGCATTCTAAAGATTGTGTTAATTATTTTATAATGAAAAACTGCGTAAGAAATGATTATTTACGTAACTTTATTGAAGGTTTTGATATTTTGATTTTTTAAAAATTTCATTCGAAAATTTGGTGGTCTTTCGAACAAATCTCTTGCGTTTAAAAACAATAGGCAGTATTTACTGATAGTAATTTTTGTTCTAAATTTTATTCGAATCACTCCATTCGTTCTGGAGATAGGGAGATATCGGGTCCACACACACACACACACACACACACACTCACACACCACACCTCAAAAACGCTAGATTCGCGTTCAGGAATGCTTAAAACGCTGCTCCCGTCGAAAACTCAAATTCGAATGTTCAACCCCGTCACAATACTTTCTACTTTCCTTATATAGATAGTATAATGTATAAAAATTACCCTGATTGCTATAACTCTCAGGGTGACTTCTAGTCCTGACCGAATCTACATTGTCTTAAGGTGATCTGAAAAGACATCCATAACAATCCGTGTCTTATGTTTTACAACTATCACAAGAACATCATGAAACTTATTTAAATATGATCTAAGGATAAGTCTCTCACAAACACACTTAAGGATTCACAAAATTTCTACATGCAGACAGAAATATTATAGACATTTTTATCAATTTTCATCATAATAAAAATGTAGCTTGAGTACTGCCTAAGAAAAGTTATGGATATATAATAGAAAAGTAAGCTGTTTAAGCCTCCAGTGACTTCAATTAATACTCTAGGACCAATATTGTTTTGGAATCATTTTTATATTTAGAGAAAATTATAATAGTAGGAAAATTAATTATACGGCGAGTGTTTGTCCTTATGTATAAGAAATAGTGGAGAAAACTAGGGAAGGTTATCCAGATAGAAGACTATCATATCTGCTGGATTCGAACCAGTAATCTTCGGATTAACGATCCGATGTCTCAGTCATCGAACCAAAGGGAGGGTTGGATTCTTTGAGCCTTTTATTCGGGCAATCACCATGTGGTTTTTTCTATAATTAATTTTAAATTTTCAGATTATTTTCCTTAGGGTTTTCACGGAAAATTCAGACTTATGACATTATTTTACTGAACCCTGGCAGAAAGATGGGGGAAATTATGATGATAGTGATTGTGACTTGCACCGCTTTGCTTGATAGATATTCTTTGAGCAGTAGATTAAGCAGATTTTTTGCTTTAAGCGATGTAGCTTAAGTAAGTATGGCGATCGTGATTTAATATCAAGTTGAGTTTTCATTACATCGGTAGGGTCTCTAGATACCAGAAAGGACACCTGCCTGTGGTTGGGTGTTAAATAGTTGACTCATTGTAATCTCGAAAACTTATAAATCGATGTAGACCAAATTTGGGCGAGAAATTTATATTATATAGGTGCGAACGTTGGAAGAATCCAGAAAAATGCACGTAGTTTAACTATAAAACGAGATTTGTCGATATCATTGGCTCTCCGAAATCTCAACTGCTGAAGCGATTTGGACCACGTTTGGGTGGTATACTGAATATATTGTCTAGTTATGAATGCAGAAAGATATGTGAAAAATGTATATACTTTAGCTATAAAACGAAATTGTCAAAATCAATGCAGGTCTTAACCTCAAAAACCACTGAAGCAATATGACCAAATATGCGTGGTATACTGCGTCTAATGTGCATATACGAATGCAGAAAATAAATTTTTAAAAATGTATATAGATTGAATCAGAGGCCAAATGTCCTCTTATATAGCCAGGAAAGTCCCGCGATTAGCAAGATCCTCTTGTTTTAGGTTAAGTTTATCTTATAATCATAACATTATACGTATTTCTCAGGCTTCAGCTAGTTTAAGTCGGTAGTTGATACTTTTGATAATGGCTTCTTTAGATATTGAAAGCTCCTTTGAAACTTCCCGAAATATTTCTTTCAACTGAAAAGATACGAACTCATTTTATCTATAGCATATTAGATAACATATAAGAGTCGAAAGGTAGAAAGATTCTGAAAAATTAGAATTTTATTAGCCATTCCAGTCGATTTTGAAAGTAATAAAACTGACAAGAAGGATTAAGATTGCAATGGAGTGTTTTTCCCCTAATCATAACTGACATTGAAGAGCTTACTGAAGATAATTCTGGGTAAGAGATATGTAACGTGTTTCACACTTCGGGAAATTCCGTTTTCTGTTCTGTTTGTTTTCCATTCCATTTCAGTATGATGATAAATGACTAAATAACGCAATTTTTGCTTTATTTCTTTTACTTGCTATACTTAAGTCTAAAGGAATAAGTTGGAATAATAATACATTCATCATCTTGAAATGCCATCTTCAGAATCTAGAAGTTGCTTATCGTTGAGGGTGCGAATCATTCATATCTTTAAATAAGAAATCCGCAATTTTTTTATATTCAGTTAGTATAGCAAAATCTTGACAATATGTTTTCAAAGGATATATTATTTTGTTAATGGCGTTATAGAAAATTTCAATTAGTCTGTGTTCTTCAAAGCACAAATGCAACGCAATTAATCTAAAATCATTGGAAATTTTAATACACGTATGCGCTTACTAAGAAGATTATTTAGCATTATAAGATTTTTACCCATTAAATTATTATATTTTAATAGTGATTTGTAGTTTTCAGGTTTATTGGTTATATTTTATGAAATACATAACCTAATTTGTTTCTGTCGAAATACTATCTTTAGATCTACGTGACAGTTTTTGTACAGTATTAACAACAAATAATAACAATTTCAAATTTATTAACTTTTTAGGTTTAAATCTACTAGTTATACTAAACAATTAGCTGCTTATATATATATATATATATATATATAAATTTTTTGGAGAAGGAATATATTTTAATTTTAATACTACTAAACTTCAATATTTTAAATCATGCATGTCTACATGTTTCTGTTTTTCGAAACATTATCTGAAGCCAGGGTCCTAGAATAAATAAAATTCATTATGATAAATTAGTACAAATAAAATAGAAATGTTAATTATTATTTAATTATCCGGCGAACAGGCTGGCCACTTCGTAGGAAATGTTTCAGTTTTTTTCTCAAGCAGTGTTATACGCGAGTGTTTCTAGTGTTATACGCGACTCTGTCTTCCTGGTATCTGCAAAACTATAACATAAGCTTACTGAAATTTGCATAATGTATGTTTTCCGAGAGAATCTGTATATTTACATAATTTGCAGCGTCATTTTTTTTCTCTTACATAGAAAATCTGAGTTAATTGTTTTAGAATTCAAAATCTCGTGGTCTAAATAGGATTTACATCAAACTCACTCTCAATCTCGAAAACGCCATATTTTGCGATTGAGGATGACTGAAATTGCTCGCTATTTTCTCTACATACATAGTAAAATGTTTAAGGAGGACGAAAATTCGAATTCGAGTTTTCGACGTAACGGCACGTTTCAAGCATCCCTGAATTCGAATCAAACGTTTCTGAGGTAATGCCACTGTGCGTGTGTGTGTCCGTGAGTCTGTGACTGAGATGTATCACAAACGAAAGGGACGTTTCAAACTCAATTTGGTACGATTATTTCGATCTGTGAATACTGGAATCTATTGATATTCAACGCGATCGAACGTTTAGAAGATCGCCGAATTTTCGAATAAATGTTTGAAAAATTCAAAATAAAATTAGGATATTCAATAATGTTGAATAAATAATCATTTTGTATGTATACCTTTATTCGCAGGTACTTCAGGACCCGAATAGATGCACTTCGGAGTTATTTTTAACACTTTTCAACATATTTGGAAAGTGTTTTTGACTTTGTTCATTCTGTCTGCCCGTCTGTCCGTTCGCATAATATCTGCCGTAAAAATGACTTTATCAAAATGAAATTTTAGTATGTTGTCTATAGAACATATGGGAATGCAAATGAATGATATCCCCCAATTAGTTTTGGATTTAAACAGGTTGAAAAAGCGAAATACATTGAACTCTATGGGATCTAATATTTCAAACATTTCTTAAGCAAAGTTAATATTTACAAATTGCCTAGAAAATTTTAGAAAGTATTCAAATTATCCCATAAAATATATAAAAAGATTTCAGCAAAATATGTACGGTAGTTTCTTAAATAAAAATAAAAATAATAAATACACCCATATTATATGAAGAGATCACGTGACCCACTTCAAAATAAAATATGGCATCCATCTTTTTTCCTAGCGTAAAAATCGTGATTTTTAAAGCTCTTTTAAATTTATATTTAGTGTTGAAGCCGTCCTAAAACCGCTTTATTTTTGCGTATTTTCTATGCATCTATGTTCTGTGCCAACACAATTACAATATTTTTCAGTTTAAATGATCATCAAACTTTGATTATTTCTGCAACGAAGCCTAATTTTAATGGATACCGAATGTAAACAAGTGATTGTAAGATTAGTTGTATAAGAATTGCTGAATTATTTCACGCAAAATTATTCAGCTATGGAGTCTGGAATAAAAGTGATATGAATGAAATATTCATTGTTTTTACATAGAGAGATAGACGATTTATATTTCGATGACGTCATGTGAATAAAGTTCATTTTTTTCGATGAAGTTGGAAATTTTCAAATATAATAAATTTCTGTAGTACTGTGATAATTTAAAACATATCTGTGCTGAATGTATCGTATTTTAGAGATGTTTAAATAAAATTGCATTTCAGTTGGAAAGTGTTTCATAAGCAATACTTTATGCAAGATTGATCCTTCTTGTTTTAATTTCAATTTAGTGTTTTTGTTTATTTTATATTTTAGCCCGTTTTACAACGATTTGGGGCGATTTTCATACAACTACGTTCCTTACTGTCCTAAATATTATCAGAGTTTCCATCTTAACACCATTGGAAAGATAAAACAAGAAAGATCAATCATGCTTAAAGCATTGATTATGCAACACTTTCCAACTTCAATGCAATTTTATTTAAACATGTCTAAAATGCAATACATTCCTCGGTAATATTTTAAAACTTATCACAATACTACACTAATTTATTATATTTGAAAACTTAAACCTTCATTGAAAAAAATGAACTTCATTCAAATGATGGCATTGAAATATAAATTGCCTGGTTTAAACATCTCTAAAATGCGATACATTCCTCGGTAATACTTTTAGAATTATCAAAATACTACGATAATTTATTATACTTGAAAACTTCATTGAAACAACTGACATTCATTCAAATGACGTCATAGAAAAAAATAACACGCCTGGCTCTCTATAAAATCAGCATTTCATTTATAAATAATTTCCCATTCATGTCATTCATCACAATACTATAATAATTTATTTCATTTAAAAATTAAGACCATGGAGCTACAAGTAATTAAAATCTATGCGTAAAGCTTCATCGAAAAAAATCGTCCTTCTCTTTGCAAAATCAATGAATATTTCATTCATATCAGCTACGCAGACTCCATGAACTAAATGATTTTGTGTTAAAGAAATACAGCAATTCTAATACAACTCATTCTACATATTTTGCTGTTTACATATTACATAGGTGAAAAATAGGCTTCGTTGTAGAAATAATCAAATTTGGATGAGCATTTAAACTCAAATATATTGTAATTGCGCTGTTTCAGTATGTAGATGCACAGAATTTAAACAAAAATAAAGTGGTTTTAGGACGAATGCAACATTCAATATGAATTAAAAAGAACTTTAAAAATCACGATTTTGAGACAAGGTGGATGCCATATATCATTTTGAAGTGGGTCACGGGATCTTTTCAAATCATGGTCACGTGATCGTTTCATATAAGAGGTGTTATTATTATTTTAATTTTTATTTAAAAACCTACTGAATATATTTCGCTGAATTTTTTTTATATATTTTATGGAATAATTTGAATATTACTTAAAATTTTCGAAGCAATTTGTGAATTTTAAATTCGCTTAAAAAATGTTTGAAAAATTAGGTCCCATAGGACTTAGTGTATTACATTTTTTCAACCCGGGTTTTATCCAAAACTAATTGGGTGATATTATTAATTTATATTCCCATAGGTCCTACAGACCGTCTGAACAACGTACTAAAATTTCAGTTACCGTACTAAAACGGCAGTTATCGTGCTAACGGACAGACAGACAGAATGAATGAACAAAGTCATAAACATTTTTAACACTTTACAACAAAGTTGAAAAGTGTTTATGACTTTGTTCATTCTGTCTGCTTGTCTGTCTGTCTGTCTGTCTGTCCGTTAGCACGATAACTGCCGTAAAAATGACTTAATCAAAATGAAATTTTAGTATGTTGTTCAGACGGTCTGTAGAACCTATGGGAATATAAATGAATAATATCACCCAATTAGTTTTGGATTGAACCCGGGTCGAAAAAATGAAATACATTGAGCCCTATGGGATCTAATTTTTCAAACATTTTTTAAGCGGATTTAAAATTCACAAATTGCTTCGAAAATTTTAGGTAATATTCAAATTGTTCCATAAAATATATAAAAAAAATTCAGCGAAATATATATGCAGTAGTTTTTTAAATATAAATTAAAATAATAATTACACCTCTTATATGAAGCGATCCCGTGACCATGATATGAAACGATCACATGACCCACTTCAAAATGATATATGGCATCCATCTTGTTTCAAAATCGCGATTTTTTTAAGTTCTTTTTAATTCATATTGAGTGTTGTATCCGTCCTAAAACTACTTTATTTTTGCTTAAATTCTGTGCATCTACATACTGAAACAACGCAATGACAATATATTTGAGTTCAAATGCTCATCTAAATTTGATTATTTATACAACTAAGCCTATTTTTTACCTATGTAAAATGTAAACAGCAAAATATATAGAATGAGTTGTATTAGAATTCCTGTATTTTTTTGACACAAAATAATTTAGTTCATGGAGTCTGCATGGCTGATATGAATGAAATATTAATTGATTTCATAAAGAGAAGGACGATTTTTTTCGATGAAGTTTCAAGCATAGAGTTTAATTTTTTGTAGCTCCATGGTCTTAAACAAAATGTTTAAATAAAATGAATTATTATAGTATTGTGATGAATGAAATGAATGGGAGAAAGTTATGAATGAAATCCTGTTTTTATAGAGAGATCCAGGTGTGTTATTTTTTCTATGACGTCATTTGAATTAATTTCAGTTGTTTTCGATGAAGTTTTCAAATATAATAAATTATCGTAGTATTATAATTCTAAAACTATTACCGAGGAATGTATAACATTTTGGAGATGTTTAAACCAGGCAATTTATATTTCAATGCCGTCATTTGAATGAAGCTCATTTTTTTCGATGAAGGTTTAAGTTTTCAAATATAATAAATTAATGCAGTATTGTGATAAGTTTCGAAATATTACCGAGGAATGTATTGCACACATTTTAGACTTGTTTAAATAAAATTGTATTGAAGTTGGAAAGTGTTTCATAATCAATGCTTTAAGCATGATTGATCTTTCTTGGTCAACTTTGTTGTAAAGTGTTAAAAATATTCTTTCAAACAAACTTTGAAATGAATCCATATAATTAATAGACAGTTTTTTATGAATTAAAAAAATATATATACTTTTTTGCGTTTTGAACCTTACTGATTTTTATTAACACTTTACAACAAGTTGAAAAGTGTTTATGACTTTGTTCATTCTGTCTGCCTGTCTGTCCGTTAGCACGATAACTGCCGTAAAAATGACTTTATCAAAATGAAATTTTAGTATGTTATTCAGACGGACTGTGAGACCTATGGGAATATAAATGAATAATATCAGCCAGTCAGGTTTGGATTGAACCCGGGTTGAAGAAATGAAATACATTGAACCCTATGAGACCTAATTTTTCAAACATTTTTTAAGCAAATTTAAAATGCACAAATTGCTTCGAAAGCTTTAGGAAATATTCAAATTATCCCATAAAACATATAAAATCAATTTTAGCAAAATATATTCAGTAGTTTTTAAATAAAAATTAAAATAATAATTACACCCTTTATATGAAGAGATCACGTGACCCACTTCAAAATAAAATATGGCATCCATCTTGCGTCAAAATCGTGATTTATTTAGTGTTGTATCCGTTCTAAAACCGCTTTATTTTTGCTTAAATTCCGTGCATCTACATCCTGAAACAACGCAATTACAATATATTTGAGTTTAAATGATCATCAAATGTTGATTATTTCTACAACGAAGCCTAATTTTCACTTATGGAGAATGTAAATACCGAAAGATCTAGAATGGGTTGTATAAGAATTGCTGCATTTATTTAACGCAAAATTAGTTAAACTCATGGAGTCCGCAATATAGCTGATATGAATGAACATTCAGTGATTTAGAGAACCAGACGATTTTTTCGATGAAATTTTAAGCATAGATTTAAATTTCTTGTACCTCCATGGTTTCAAATTTTTGAATACAATAAATTATTATATTATTGGGATGAATATAAGGAATGGAAAAATGTTTATTAATGAAATGCTGCTTTTATACAGAGGCGATTTATATTGCGATGACGTTATTTGAATACAATTCATTCGTTTCACCCTGCTGGTGACTATAAATTTTACATTGGTAGTACAAAACATACTGTTGGCATCTGTTTAGTAGAGCATGCGCGCGATGTCAAATCTGGTAAACTTTCTACGGCTCTTGATCAATATGTGATTAATGATAAATTTGTTCCGGTTTTTGAAAAAAAACTTAGCTTTTGGTTCGTTGTAACAATCCACGTAGTATTCTTCTTTATGAATCCCTGTTTATTTATATTTACCGTGAATCAATTTGTAATTTTGATCCTGTTCAAATTTTAAGTTATGCTTGGCGACTCATTCTCCACTCTATGCAATTCAAACCTCTTAAAAGTTATTTGTGACGTCATTCTCAGGAATATCATGCTTGACGTTTTCTAAAATTTGTATTAGTTCTTTTCTTGTAATAATGTAAAATTCGTAAGCGTTTAAACTTATTTTGTAATTTCCGTGTATATTTCTTGTATTATTTTTAATAAGTTCATTTATCATTTTATATTTTATGCAAATTTGCTTTAAACTGGTCTCTCTCTATATATAAACATTCCATGTTTTTACTATTTATGTAGCCACTGATGAAGGGCGTATGTCCGAAAGCGCGCTGGCAGTTTTTAATATATATTTTACACGTATTTTAGGATGTGTTAAATAAAAGACCTTCCGTTTTTTAAAACGCTTTGTCCTTAATTTTATCTAGGATTAATTGAGAGGTTATATTTGGGATAGGACAGCCCAGCGGTTAGCGAGCTCGGATTGTGCTCGGATAACCCAAATTTGATTCCCGGCTCTGCCCAAACTGTCCCCGTGTTCACTTTGAGTACGGGCACTTTAAATATGTGGATATGCAAGTCCTTCCGAGAGGTTTGTGGGTAGGGGAATGAGGGTACTGTCCCTGTGGATATCTCCCACACTGGGTTCCGGTCTAAATTATGTAGCAATGTCTTGACTGTCCAAACAAATGCCTTATGCTTTCGGGTAGGTCGGACGGTCTGGGTCGAAGGTTATATATTAATAACATTTTGTTCTGACGACGCCAAGCAGTTCATTTACCAAGCAGTCAGGGTTAGTACACACACAAAGTTTTGTATGAAAATAATAATTTTCTCTGCATTAAAAAATATCACACGTAATTTTATGTGAGCGTAATAATTTTCTTTGTGTATAATAATATGATATTTCTTTGTATATAATGTAAATAATAATGAAAAGCAACATGCAATGCAGAAATACATTCTATTCTGAAATTACTTTTATCATTCCATTATGAATAATTATTTAACACTTTTTTCGTTTTTACCTTCAGAAGCATTGGATAGACTCCTGTGACTCATTCCATTTATACATCAATGAAATCTAATTTAAATGAAAATACTGAACACAAGAGGAAACGATTAAGTGGTTTGAAAGGATAAAAGGAAAGCTGTTTCAAAATCTTAAAGGTTGATGGAAGATTAAAGTCCAAGGATGTGTTTTTTATTAAATGCCTTTCTTAAAAAAAAAAAAAAAATCAAGATTTTATCAGTTTCATAGGTTGTAAATCTTTTATTTTAAATTTAAGTCATTTAAAAAAAATTCATTTTTTTTTAAAATTCCATTCTTAGGAAAGTCCATAATAACCCTTGATAACTTTGCAAGGAAAGACCCGCGAGCGTACACGTTAGGTTTATCTAGAGCTAACGGCCCTGCCGTGCTGAAAACATCAGTTCTCGTTAGATCACCGAAGTCAAGAAGAATCGGGCGCGGTTAGTACTTGGGTGGGTGACCAGCGGGGAACATCGCGTGCTGTTGGCATATTTTCGGACGCGGTAGCCCGGTGGTTTGCGCGCTGGATTTGCACGCTGCTACAACTGCCGTCGTGTTCATGTGAAGTACGATCATGTTAAACATGTGGGTCCGAAAGTCCTTCCGAGAGGTTGGTGGCAGGGGAAGGAGGGTACGGTCCCTGTGGATGCCCCCCCCCACTGGGTGCCGGTCTAAATTGGGTGGCACTTCCCGGCCGTCCAAACAGTTACCTTACACCTTTCTGGTAGGTCGGAAGGTCTGGGTCTCAACAACAACAACGTTAGGTTTATCTATATAGTAAAGCGTAAATGACCAATAGACAAAATCTGATGAGGGCAGCAGATGACTTTCCTTATATAATGCAATGAATTTTCTTTTTTCACTGTTGAAAGATGATGTATAAGATCTACGGCACAATATTTTTAATGTTGAATTGTACATTTAGCGCTTTTCCGAATGATAACATTTAAAACTATTTTAGAGTACGCAATTAAATTATATTTCAAGCAACTCTAAATTGACAATTATCAATATTGATACCATCCACAATAAGCAATATAGTCCATATATTAAATTAATTATTTTAACTATTAATTCACAAATTTGGCACCATTTTTGTTAATCTTAGCGTCATTTTTGTAATTTTAATGATATTTTTGTCAATTTTGGAAGGAATATCGCCAAGTTGAAGATATTTTGCTACATTAGTTTGACAAATTTATCGCCAAGAGTTACAAATAAATGGAGAAAATTCTAATATATGAATGACTGTTGACGAATTATTAGGAGTCAAAACATAAAACTCTTACACAAAGTATCTTCTCTTACGAATGGAACGAACGAGATCAACGAGAATGATGTTGATGCATTTATCGCATATTATTACACATGAAAAGTGAGTATATTTCACAATAGTTAATACTTTTTATAATTTTATGTGATTATTTTCATAAATTTATTTGAAAAAGTGCAATATCTCGAGAATGGCTTGTGCTAGTGCTCCAAAATTGAGTCAATCCTTTTCTATTAAAAAGATGCCATAAGAAATGATAATTTACGTAACATTATAATGAAGGTAATGCTTTTTTGATGATATTTCAAAATGTCATTCGAAAGTTTGGGGATTCAGAGATTGTAGTTTTTGCCCGGAATTTCATTCGAAACGCTCCACTTGTTTATGATATGTTGTTTCCACAGTCTCACAGACAGACATACACACACAGACATCACCTCGAAAACGATTGCTTCAAGTTCAGAGATGTTTTAAACGTGCTCTTCCGTCGAAAACTCGAATTTCAATTTTCAACCCCATCACAATAGTCTCCTTGTAGATTATACTATGTATATAGGGAAAGTAAACATGACTGTAGCACCCCTAGTGGATAATTAACAATAAAGATCAATCATGCATAAAGCATTGATTATGAAACACGTTTCAACTGAAATGCAATTTTATTTAAATATCTCTAAAATGTGATACATTCAGCGTTGATATATTTTAAATTATCGCAGTACTATAATAATTTATTATATTTCAAAACTTAAAACTTCACGTTATTCAAATGACGTCATTGAAATATAAATCATCTGACTCTCTATGTAAAAGCAGTAAATATATATTTAAACACTAAATATATATTTAAAAGGACTTTAAAAATCACGATTTTTACCCTGTAAAAAAAGATGGATGCCATATTTATTTTGGAGTGGGTCACATGATTTCTTCATATTATATGGGTGTAATTATTATTTTAATTTTTATTTAAAAAACTACCGAACATATTTTGCTGACATTTTTTATATATTTTATGGGATAACTTGAATATTTCTTAAAATTTTCAAAGCAATTTGTAAATTTTAACTAAGCTTAAAAAATGTTTGAAAAATTAGGTCCCATATGGTTCAGTGTATTTCACTTTTTCAACCCGGGTTCAATTCGAAACTAATTGGGTGATATTATTAATTTACATTCCCATATGTCCCACAGACCGTCCCAACAATATACTGAAATTTCATTTTAATCAAGTCATTTTTCCGGCAGTTATCGTGCGAACGGACAAACAGACAGACAGAATGAACAAAGTCATAAACACTTTTCAACTATGTTGTAAAGTGTTGCAGAAAAGCATAACGAAATCGGCAACAAAGCGAGACAGATGAGAAAGGCCATTTACAAAGTCATAGTACATTGTTTAAGGCATAGGAATCGACCGTAAAACTGTTATAGAAGGTGTTTATTTATCCCAAGATGAATATCGGCGAATTGATCTCTTATTCAGAAATAATTCAATAAACAAGACTTTAAACAGAAATCTAGTGCAGAACCCTTTTAAATTGCTCTCCGCTAGTGATAATGCACATTTAAATTCGAGAAAGAATATGGTCGCGTACTTTAACATTTAATGCAGGTGTAGAAAGCACTTTGAAGGTTCTGATGATCCAACCTTTTGGCTGATATTTCTGTCTTCCATATATAGGTTTTCTTTGTTCCTGGTCTCGATTAATAATTGTTAGCCGATTCTCTATATCTTTGTAATTCATATTTTCGTTTATTTCGCTTTGTTACAATTTTGTTATTCTAACTCTTTTAACTCTTAGGAACTCTGTAATTATTTTTATTTTATTAGGTATGGTCACTTTATTATAGATAAGCCTAACATATATGATCAAGGACCTTTTCTTACAAAGTTATTGGTGTGTTTAAAGACTTGTGGCAGCAGACGACTCTGCTCCAGCCACAGGCATCGATCGCAGATGCTAGGATACCCGAATTATAAGTTCGGAGTCGAAGCTAGCTTTTGCTCTAAACTTATAATGTCGGTCTTGTAAACACCAGGTCCCTGGTTCGGGGCTGGCTCGGGACTAGCAACATCTGTTCGCTACAATGATGACTGGACGTTTGAAACACGCAACCTTCTCTCTCCAACGATCTCACCTCTCAACAAGAGATAGCAGCACCACACGGAGCTAGAAGCCCTACCACTCCCTTCCTGGTTGACCACGACAGACGTCACGGCCAAGGTACGACACGCCTCCCGGCCATTCAGCCCCTCGACTGAATTTCGGATGGGGAAGCGCGGGGGGTTCCTCAGCGGCCCCCCTCCTTGCAGAAATTCGACCGGAGCCTTCTCATCAGGTGAGGGAGTGTGTAGCAGCAGACGACTCTGCTCCTGTCAAAGACATCGATAGAAGATGCTAGGATACCCGAATTAAGAGTTCGGAGTCGGAACTAGCTTTTGCTCTAAACTTATAATGTCGGTCTTGTAAGCACCAGGTCCCTGGTTCGAGCCTGGCAACAAAATCCCTACAGACTTTTCTAAGAATCCTGCACAGGCGGGATAGCTTAGTGTTCAAGGCACGGGAATCGCACGGAAATCGGTCAGAGATACGGTGATTTATTTTCATGTTTGTGTGAAAATAATATGAATTCATCCATAATTATATTTCTAGCAATAGAAATAAAATTCGAAAGGGAAATTTCTGATAGGGTAAAAATTTACAATAGAATTTTGATGGATTCATACGTTTCAAGTATGTTTGAGTATGAATGTATGATTTTTCGTATGCCTATATCTTTGTTTGAATCTGTATGCCAACTTGTTTGATATTGTGCTAGTGTGTCAAGTTGTAGACCGGATATCATCTGATAAAATTGCAGATATCTGAAATAATTTAATGCATTTATTTGAATCAACGAATGCCGTAAAGATGCGAAATCTTACAAAAATACGAAATATAAGAAACTTTCGAAGTCTTTAAACATTTTTAAAGGTAAAATGAGAAGTGAAATTTTTTTTAGCGGAATGACGTATGTATATGACGTTAGATATGTTATATTTAATTTAAATTTTAGTAAAATGTGACACTTTTACTATTCTCACTTTTCATATCTGACATTTTAGCTGTTCCTGCCAAGACCAATGTTGTAAGAAACTTCTTTCTTTATGAAAGATACGTTCGGAAAAGTTAGTTGTTTTTTTAGGAAACAAAATGATTTCCGAGTCAGAATTTTTTTTAAAATATAATTCACAAAGTCGCAAATACTAATATTCCGTCAATAGGAGACTTTTTCTAAACTGCAAAGTTCAGTTGTATTCAAACGTATCACTTTATGGTCTTCAGCGACATAAGAACTGGGTTTGAATTTCCGGGAACGTGATTGGGCTCTGTCCATGCATACATGGTCACAGTTGTTCGAAATTTACTTTAAACTTTAAATTACTCAGTCCAATTAAATTTTAGAGCTGTAAACATTGGTGAGAGAAAGTGTTTTTGGTTAATATCGTTACACGTTCAATTCTGTGTAACATGAAAATTTCTACTTTCTACCGGGCAGCTGGATTTCTGTATATACACTACATGACAATGAAAAAGAGACACCAACAGCGAGTGGGCAGAAAATGATAAAAATTGGTAAACAGAGAGAGACAGCAACGTACAATAAGTGATGTTTATTGCAACATGATACACCTATACACTGAGCGATAACACCGTTTGATCAGTAGGTTGTAAGACCACCGCGTGCGGCATAACAGACAGTAACACGTCTAGGTACAGAGTCAATGAGCGTGCGGATGGTGTCCTGAGGGATGGATTCCCATTCTCTGTCAACCATTTGTCAGAGTTTGTTTTCTAAAAGCTGCGGTGGCAGCGCACGCAAGTGACGTCTAATCACGTGACATACATGTTCGATTGGTGAGAGATCAGAGGAAACTGATGGCCAGGGAAGCACTTGAGTACCTTACAGAGCATGTTGGCTCATGCGTGCCGTGTGTGGTCGGGAGTTATTTTGCTGGTAAATGGCATTGGGCACCCCTGAAGGAAGGGTAGTATCACCGGCCTCAGCACGTCATCCACGTATCGTTGGGCCGTCATAGTGCCCTCAATACGAACCAGAGGTGACCTGTTATCGTAGGTGATGGCGCCCCAAACCATGGTGCCGCGTTGTCACGCTGTGTGGCGTTCCATAGATGCGGTCGGATTGGACCTGTCACCACTTCGACGCCAGACTCATAAACGGCGACTGTCATTCCTAAAACAGAAGCGTGACTCGTCTGAGAACACGACCCTTTGCCATTCCGCCGTCCACTATGATCTATCCCGACACCATTGCAAACGGAGGCGTCTGTGCTGTCGAGTCAATAGCGTCTTCTTAACGGCCGCAATGAGTGCAGGTCGCCGCCGACCAATCAGCGGATAATGGTCCTGGTCGATATGGGAGAATCAAGGGTGTTCTTCACATGCTGCAAAAGGGCGACTGAAGTGGCCTGATTGGGCCACCAACGCTTGTCGGCGGATGCGTCGGTTCACGCGTGTTGACGGCACTCTGAACGTACCGGCACCTCTCAAACGTGTCACATTCCCTTCTTCCAACCATCTTCGCCACAGCCCTTGCACCGTGGATGCGTGTAGGTGGCTGTCCGCTGAGATTTGACGTATGGATCAACATGCTCTTCTAAGTCAGATCACCATACCCCTTGTGAAATCGCCTGTCTTCTGGAACTGCCTCGGTTGGCGGCGGCCTGGCATTCTCTGCTGCTACACGTTTCCTCTGAGATAAAAAAAATTTGCAAAATGATTTCCCTGGCAGACAGAGGCCACTATTGCCGATTCTGCAGGTTCCTTCCCTTATATATCAGTCAACGTGTGCGGGACAGCTGCGCATTTCACATAATTTACATAACTCGGTGACCTGCGTCTGCAATGCAATTTGCATATTTTTCTGCCCACTTCTTGCTGTCTCATTTTCACTATATACAGGGTGTATATGAACTGATGGTCAGAACTGTAAAGGGTTATAGAACTCACCAAAACAAACAGCTTTCGCAATACAATGTGGGGTCGGAAAGCAACCGGCGAGCCGCAAGAGGGCGCTTTCTCTGGGAGTGTATGAAACGTCGCGTCAAAATGGAGTGAAGTGAAGACGAATACAGTGACGACGAATAATGGGAATTTATTGGCAAAATGTTTAGAACAAATACTCAAATGAACGACCACCAACTGCGAGACAACACAGCGGTGAAGAGTGAATCGCGTCCACTTTGGAATATTCCTAGCATTTCACGAACGTCTGCAGCTGTGACGCTAATTCGGGTGACAAGGTCCTCTGGTGACTCTATGGACGTTTCTTAAACGGCGCTTTTTAGCTGTCCCTAGAGGAAAAAATCCAGGCAGAACAGATCGGGAGATCCCCAGATCTTCCGATCTGTTCTGCCTGGAAGACCACGCGACGGAATCACCACGACCAATCCATCTGTTCGGAAAGGCAATGTCCAGGTACTTCCGCACAATCCTCGTGTAATGTGCTGGCGCTCCGTCGTGCTGCAACCACAGAAATCACTCGATGATTTGCTGGTACAACATGTAGTAAATCTGGCAGCACCTGCTGGAGGAAGGTGAGGTACTTCTGTCCGTCTAGGCGGTCTGGTAACAGATACGAGCCAATTAATAGGTCGTGGATAATCCTTGCCCACACATTCACGGAGCACCTTTGCGGGTGGCATCTGGAACGCGTAGCATGCGGATTTACTGTGTTCTCCATTTTGACGCGACGTTTCATCCACTCCAGAAAAAGCGGCCTCTCGCGGCTTGCCGGTTGCTTTCCGACCCCACATTGCATTGTGAAAGTTGTTTATTTCGGTGAGTTCTATAACCTCTTACAGTTCTGACCATCAGTTTATATACACCCTGTTACGGTTTGGGATCGACCGGATTCCAGCATTCCAATAATTCGTCCCTTCAAAAACATGTCCAGTAGGCATCTTTGTGACATCTTTCGTCCGTTTTGATTGTTAACAACGCTCCGTACCACAGCAATTACGAAATTCTGCCTCAACTGGCCATGCCGCTCGAGACCGTTTTATGCTCATTCCGACGTGCGCCGGTGCTTTGCGCATGTCGACGTCGACAAAACTGTTTTGCATGTACACAATGATATACCTTCGTCCCACGATTCTCCATAACTGATTATGAACCATTGTATCTATATTAACTCCGAATCTTTTGCATTTTACGAATTATGTTTAATTTTTGGACATGAGTGTATATATATACAGGGTGTCCAGAGCTATCGGTGCCCAATGTCTATTTCCTCAACCGTTAGTCACAGAGATATACTTCCAATTGCAAAAATGTTTTAAATTTTAAAATCTATTATCTTAGAAACAGTTTAAATCAAATACATTTCTGAAAGAAATACGAAATATACATTTTTATACGGATCCCTGGTCCTACCAATTATATTTAGGAAAATCATCCTCATACAATTTCATGCAAAATAAAATAAAAATCATCCTTTTACGACCAAAATTCAATGAGTTATGAAGCATTAAACTTTATGACTTAAGTCGCTTTTCCACGCATAAAAATGTCCCGGTTTAGGTAACCAACCAATCAGGGACCGTTATGACCATTTCTCAGCACAAAAGTGCTCCAAATTTAGACAGTTATAAGTCGATAAATTTTGGTCGTAAAAGGATGATTTTTTTTTTATTTTGCATAAAATTGTATGAGGATGATTTTTCTAAATATAATTGGTAGGCCCGAGGGACTGTATAAAAATTTATATTTCGTATTTCTTTCAGAAATGCATTTATTGATTTAAACTGTTTCTAAGATAATACATTTTAAAATTTAAAACATTTTTGCAATTGGAAGTGTATTTTTGTGACTAACGGTTGAAGAAATAGCCATTGGTCTCCGATAGCACTGAACACCCTGTATATATATATATATATATATATATATATATATATATATATATATATATATATATATATATATATATATAATGTATAATATTTTGAAAATCCAATGATAGAATAGCGAGAAGTTGCAACTCAAAAAACCCCAACATTAAAAAGATGCTTAACAAATAAAAAAGTATCAAACAGAGAATCATGAATCAAGTGGAAAATAAAAATGCAAACCTCTGGTCATCAAGCTGAAGATAAACAACAAACATCAATGGAAAGGAATCGAAAATAGAAAATCATATAAATTCAAGCATTAAAGTTTTACACGTGGACAAGCCCTAGGCCTAAACAAATGGATTGTTCATTTCGACAAAACTCTTCTTTAAGTCCAAGCATTTTATCAAAATGAATACAAAATGCATGTTTCTGATATCAGTGATAGATTTTATCTATAAAAATTCTTAACTTGGACTACATGCATAAAGATTAAAAAATTTTAAGAAACAAGAATACCTGATAAAACACTGCATATGTTTGATCCATTGGGGCCTTGAATAAAGAGACCAATGTTGCCAATAGCAAAAAATAAAAAGTTGAGAACTGCTGTTGCTAATCGTGAGAAATAAATAACAGTAATGCGTAAAGGCGATAAAAGATGATATTCAACAGTAAGAAATACAAAACAATGGGGCAGATGATAATAGAAAACATAGAAGCTAAATTCTTAGGGGATGTAAATACATGGTAATGCTTATTCAAGAGAAAGTGGATGTCTGGCTAATATAAGATACTAAGGAGAGCATTTAAGTATATTCACCATTCCAAACTTCTTTACGATACCATTTACTAAATATTCTGGATATTTATATAAATTGCTGGTAATTTTTAGCTTATTAATATGCATAGCATGACATTTTTTATCTGATGTTCTATAAATTCTCAAAAGTTGATTAAGTATAATATTTCTAAACAATTGAATCGAGTTACAGGAATTAAATGGTAATATTTTATTAATGTTAAAGTTAAAATAGTCTTTTTTATCATATAAATTAGCAACTATCCTATTAGTTGGTTCAATAATTAGATTTAAATCCAAAACATTAATGTTATTACTAATAGTGGCTTTATTAGAGGAATTAGCTCCTAATTATCCGGATAGAAAGCTATATCTCTGACACAGTTGTCTGTAAAAACCAAACAAGTCAGATCATCAATATATCTGTAAATTTTATAATCTGTTGAAGTAAAAGATTTTTCAGCATGAGAAAGGTATAAATTAGCTAATAAACTGCTACTACAGCCACCTTGTGGAACCCCTGAGACTTATAATGTATTACCTTGAAATATATATTTATTGAAAGGAACAAAGTGAAGAAGTTTAGGAAAATTGGTAAATATAGTATGAGTAGAATGGTTGGCAATATAAGCATTATATAAAGATAAAATTACTACATAAAGAACAGAGATCTTAATATTATTAAACATATCTTTAAAGTCAAAAGTTTGAAATCCAATTAGTTTACCTAGTGATGTTAATTTATGCTTTAATTCTTTACTATTATTTAGAATAAGTTAGTTATTGCTAGGAAAACGTAAATTATCATTTATTACATTTAAATAATTTGGTAATAATTTACTCGCAGTAGTCGAGTAAGTATTATGACCACTAGTTACTGTTCTAAATTTAATAGGATTTTTATGAATTTTAGGAATAAGCACTATATATGGAAATTTAAGAAATTTATAATTAATATTTACATCACTATACATATTGATAATTTTCAGTTTGATATGGAGTGAAAGCCCCAGGCCGTCCGGCTCGTCCAAAGGACTTAGAGCAACAAATTGGACGACCGGGAAGCTTTTTTTGATATGGAGTGTGAATCTAGTTTAAATAGACACTATAGTTCTTTATATAATCTAAGAGAAATTGTATATCGAATTTTTTACAGATAATAACATAATTATTAGAGGCTTTATCAACATAAGTAATAATAAAAGATCTTTGTAAATCATTAATGGAATGTTTTAAATTATCAATATTATATATAAATCTGGACAATTTAATACTACAAATAATATTTTAATAAATTTTAATAAAGTAAATTTCCACATATTAAATGCCTCTAAAGGCAAAGCATATTTAGAAGTTAATTTATAAATATATTTATCAAGGTCAAAATTTATTGACATTAAAACTTTAAATGAGTTATTATTACAAGATGGTAACCTGAATTTTGTACCAAATGACATAATGGTTCTTAACGTTTCGTCTTTAATTATTGCTAAGTCTCCTGTAACTATATGGCTCAAGTGTGGATTTATATATTCAGCATATTCGTCTACTTTGCAAATACAATCATTATCTACATTTGACATGGAATCTTTATCTATAGAGAGAGATAGTGAAATTTCATTGTAATTAAAAATAGATCCACCAATAGACTTGTTGTATTTAAAAGTCTTAGTAACATTCAAATCCTCAATAGGCAATACGTGTTTGGATTTGTTAAATCAATTTGTTACCCCAAACTTATAGAATTAAAAATTGGATGTTTAAAAAATATCACACAATAAGTATTAGTAGATGTAGTATTATTATGAAATTGATTAAGTTTTATTTTTAAATACTTTGATCTAGTAATGAGCAAATCATAGAAAATATAATTAAAATGTTCATTAGTTAGATTTAATTTTAAAAAAAGGGCAAATACATTATTTAAATGTTTTTTCTTAACCGCAATTATCCAAGATTTTATTAATTTCCATTGATAAGTGCTGTTAAATTGATGATGTAAACATTTAATCTCAGCTTTATAATCATCAAGTATGGAGCTTCTTTTGCCTCGTTTAAATCTTTTGAGATTATCTGAGTTTCTATTATTTAAATGGGGTTTCAAAAAAAGGTGATTAAAAATAGAATATTGATTATCTACAAAGTTATTTTTTACAATATTACCATTTAGATATAATTGATTTAACCCATATGGAAAAATAGTACAATGTGATTTAATGTAGAAAATTTCAAAAAAAATTCTATCAGCCATATAAGTTCTTATATCCAAAATATGTATAGTAATATTTTCAAAAACATGTTTAGCAAAATGTTTATATTCTATTTTATTAGATGTTGGAAGAAAATTATTATTGAGAATATATTTTTTGACATGATTTCTGTGAACATTTATACGTAAATGAATTGGATTACTAGTTTGTCCTATATAAGATAAATTACAAATATTACACGATAGTCGATAAATGCAATTAAAAATTATACAGAAACGCAAATGGCTATTTTGGTTCGTGATTTGAGTATTAGAAGCAGAAGGACAAGTTTTGCAATTTTTATTCTTACATTTATTGAAATTATAATTTTTAGCAGGGTGATTATTATATTTAAAACTGTCCATGGTACAATGTTGGTAAATTGATATCGGTCTAGACAATTCCCAACATGAATCGAAAATACCAGGCAATATCTATCAAATTATATAATAATAAGTATAAATATATTTGCCAGTCACTAAATCGTATAAGTTTTATAATTCATAATTGTATAAGAATAATTATTAGTATGACAATATAACATAGAGAACATAATACAAAAAAAGTAAAATAATTGTTTATAGATAAATAAGTATAAACAACTAAGTCCATGTAAAACCTAATCCTAATGTTAATAAGGAGGATATTACAAAATAATAAGAAAAGATTTGACGTTATAGTTACTATCAATTCTGAACTTGATTAAATAAAACACAAAATATTTAATAATACATATAATGTAAAAATTGGATTCACTTAAAATCCATTTCTAATATGTAATAATAATAATAATAATAATAATATATATATATACATATTATATATATATATATATATATATATATATATATATATATATATATATATATATATATATATATATATGTATGTATATATATAAATATGTAATATAAGTGTGAAAGTTATAAAATACCAGAAATCACACGAATAAGGCGCGATGCTGCACTACAACGTGGATTTAAATATCATACCAAAAAAGTAGACGAGTAAAAGGAAGCAATGTACCAAAGAATGGCCGGGGGGTTGTGACCTCCACTCCCCGGTTAAGCAAGCTTTTCGTCTAGACAACACTCCCGGTAGCCGATATATTGCACAAAAAATGAATACCGAAGTATCACAATTTAAAAAGATGTAAAAAGAGGTACCGGAACATGAAAAAGTGGAATAACCCACAAGACATGTAATCCAAAATCTGTATTAAAGTGTTTTAATTCTACAATTTTAAAAGGCAATAAGAATTTCACATCTTTTTTAATTTTGATACTTCGGTATTCATTTCTTGTGCAATATATCGGCTACCGGGAGTAATGTCTAGACGAAAAGCTTGCTTAATCGGGAAGTGGGGGTCACAACCCCCCCGGCTATTCTTTGGTATATTGCTTCCTTTTACTTGTCTATTTTTCTGGTATGATATATATATATATATATAATACATATATGTATATATATATACAAATATATATATATATATATATATATATATATATATATATATATATATATATATATATATATATATATATATATATATATATATATATATAATGTTTTTTTATAGTAGAGTGCATATGTGTTTCAATTTTTTTTTTCTAAAAAATGTATCATACCTAATAGTTAATTTCACATTTATTTATCGTGAAATAAAATTTATTAACATAGAAGCACTTTAATAAACCCGGGAGATATTTAAATAATAATAATCTTAATTACTCATTTAAATTATATTTATGCTTGTAAAAATGCCATGAATCATGTTAGAATATTAATAATACCAATTAAGCTATAAAATTATATTTATGCATGAAAAAACGTTATGATTTATGTTAGAATATTAATTTTTTCGCAGAAAAATAATAAAATCATCTAGAATTATTTGCAAAAGTATTTGATATATAATTTTACGACTTTTAAACCGATTACTTTTAATCTTTTGTAAACAGTATTTGCAATGAGTTGTCAAAGGCTAGAAAAACATTTTTTGTCTCTTTTGATATCAATATAATATTTCATTTAAATCCATGTTTTTTTAATATTTACGCAAGATGTAACATCTTTACATACTTAAAATATTAAACATGCTATCTAGAGCTCTTTGTTTTCACATTTCGTTTCTATTTTGCGTATCTTTCAATTCATGTCTTATACTTTAACTCTCTGACGAAAAAGGAACAAAAAATAGACATTTCAGAAATAAGCGTGAGGAGAATATTTTGTGTAAAAACGCTTTAGTTCTGAATATAGTAAAGCTTATTTTTACAGAAATCTTATTATTGAGCAAATTTGGTGAGCCAAGTTTTTTTTATTAAAGAGTGAAACTTGATTGTTTTGTAGATTATTATTGATTTTAGATTAAATTATCTTAAAAATCAAAATATAAAACTTCTTAATTAAATCCTGTGAAGTACGATACTTTTATTTTCATTTTCATTTTTACTTCGTGTTGTTTAGTTATGGTCTGAACAGAATTTGAAACCAAGCCACTTGCTTTATTATATTTCAATTAAAAATTGATAAAATTTTTTCTCCTGGTATTTACATTCTTTTTAATGGATATGGAATATTTAAAATATTTTTCTACTTAAAAATAAGATTGTTTTAGAATATTATTCAATTAATAACAGATCCAGTAAATTCTACGTTATCTGTGGCAGTGTGATTATTATTGATTAATTAAGAATATGTGGTGACAAATTAGTTTTCAAAATGCTCCTTACAGAGCTGCGTTGTGAATATCTTCCAAAATTTCTTCCAGTGAGAAATGCTACTTACTGTTGCTGTAAAATAAATTCAAATAATCATTAAGGATTCATTAGTAATATTTAATTCATTTTTATTCAGTTATCTAAAGATTTGCCTTATTTTTACAAAAACATGCTCGTTATTAATTACAATAATAATTTTTACTCTTTCTAAACAACGTGAGACTTAGCGAGCGAAATAGAATGAGAGAGAGAGAAAGATACCAGCGTGTTGTTGACATTGGCCAGCCGAAATCAAAGGTTATATAAATAATACTCGACCCATATGAACATATAGAAGTGCGCACATATTTGAGTACCGAAATTATCCTTGTTGGCACAATCTGAGTAGTTGTAAAGACTGGGAGATTTTTACTGCAGAGAAAACCGGTGGATTTGCGACTTTTTTTACACTCTCTTCTTGAAAGTTATTAGTACAGGACCTTTTTGGTCCTATGTTTTACGCGACTGGGTTTGGACGTCTCCCAAAAGATTGCGTCTAAGTTCCATTTTTTTATTTATTGCTCATAAACTAATGCTTGACCTAATGTATTTCAGGTGCCGTGTCGTCTGGCTTATTGTTTATCACGGCCTTGTAATGTTATCTGACATGTTCAAATTTGTAATAGCTTTTTGGTCTCATGCTATCACATTAGTATTTCATTTGCAACATGTTAAGTAATCAATGTCAAAATTGCATATAAAAGAATCCCAATGAAAACTGTAGATTAAATGAGTTTTAATGGTAAGCAGTTTCTTTTCAAAGTTTTATTTTGGTTTTCTGCGAGTACAGAAGGTATGTTTGAAAAGGAATTTGAACTGTGGATCTCCGGCTGGCCAGTTGATGTTCGATTCATTGAGCTAACATCACGGCAGTCAGTTAAAATACAGTTATAATAGATCTTCTACAGATTCTTTTACAGTTAAAATAGATCTATAGATTCTTCTACAGTTAAAATAGATCCTATAATATTTTAAGGCATCATTGGCCAAATAAGAACAGTATATAAAGTTTTTTTTCTTTTAAAATATTTATTAAAGCAACTAACAAGCCTGGTAAAACAAATTTTTTCTGTGGTTCCAAGTTTCAAGACTGATTTTGACAAATTTCAGAATGTTGAATTCTTTAGAAAGTGTCATCTTACAGTGATCCATTTATAAATTTTTATCAAAGTGAATTAGAAATGCCAATTTTAAAATCAGTGCATGCCAAATTTTGGAAATTTATAAAAAGGCAAATTCCATAAGAACTGTACGAAATGCGCAAAAATAGATGCTATTTTTGAATTCAGCTCATCAAACTACATATATTTTAACTGTTTTTTCCGTTACCACAAAATCATTGCATTCTAGTGTTATTTGTTGAATATTTATAACGAATAAGATATGGATTTTACTCACCAACTAAATAGTTCAGGAATTGTGGCCGAGGAAATGAAACACGAAAAGTACGTTGGGCAATCTGCAAGTGTGAACCGAAGACTTTTCAGCTGTAAGAAAAAATAGTACTCTAGATTTTGTATTTTTTCCTTTAATGTAACACGGATGTAAACCTGATTAAGAAGATACCGTCGCTAATAGAATGTATTTTTACCACATTAAAAACTCCGTCTGGTCCTATTAAAATGTTTCTTTCTTTAGAATGAAGAATTAAATCGGGTTATTTAAGGAAACAAGTATTAAATTCAAATTTTCCCAATTTGATAGTTCGCAAATCGTAAACCAAGAAATGAAGCACAAAAAGTTCTCTCAATATTTAGCAAGTCTGAACTGCAGACTTTTCAACAGCAAAAAAAAATTAGTACACTAGGTTTTGCATTTTTCCCTTAAATGTAACGTGAATATAAAGAAGCCCTTGAGAGTATATGTTTCACATTAAAGGCACCGTTGGGCAATATTAAAATGTTTTATTATGTAAAGTGAAAAATAAAAACGATTTTTGGATGCAATAAAAATTAAATTTAAATTTTCCCATTTTAATATTTCATGAATGGTCAACCAAGAAATGAAATACAAAAAGTTTGCTGGACAGTCGGCAAGTAGGAACCGCAGATATTTTTACTGTAAAAGAAATTGTATACTACTAGGTTTTTCATGTTTCCATGTAATGTAACATGAATGTAAATATTCGTATAAAGAAGCCTTCTAGGACATGTTTGTTATTGGAAGCTCCATGTGGACATATTGAGATTTTTTTCTCTCTAAAATGAAAAAAAAATCTTGTTTTTATTGGGAAGGAATAGCAAATTTAAATTTCTTTGAATTGAATATTTAATAGAATACTTAATTTATTATCCAATTAATACCGTCAAAATTAATATTAAAATTTTTTACACTTTTATTTCGACCTCTGGTCCTTAATGCTGATTTCAAGTGACTCAATTTAATTAATGTTTCGTGAATTTGAGTAAATGGCTTAAATGTTTTAAAGGAATTTATTAGTGTTAGGTAATTTTATTTGCAGTTTAACTTCATTATTAGAAAGATTAAGGTAAAACAATTTAAATATTTTCTCATCGATGAAAACTTTATTTTTTACAATATTGATTTTTTATATTCGTTGGGTGAGTAATGAAAATAATATTTATAAAAACTGGTATCGTCAGCTCCTTTTTGTGGGGACTATAAATTTCCCCAAAATATCAATATATCAAATATTAATGTATAAAAAATTGTTCAAAATGTTGTCAAAATTAGTTTGCACTACAAATACTTTACTAATAAAAGCATGACAAGTTATTAATTTATTTTGAAAGGGAAGAACCAGACTTTTCCCTCAGAATAATAAATAAATAAAATAAAATAATAATAAGAAAAAATAAATAATGAGAAAAGCAACTGCACCAGCAAAAACAAGAATGATTTATAGGTAACACAGGGCTTGTGCCACCAGGTATCATGTGATCACAGGAAGGAAATCGTCGTTAAACGAAAATTAAGAAAAATTAAAAGAAAACCTAGAACGAAGGAATAATGGGTGAATGGATGAATGTTTTAGTTTTTGATGAGATTTGTCCATTTAACCCCAAAATAGACTCTTTCTTCATTTTATAATATACTGCATATTTTTGTGGTATTTCATTAATAGTTATTTTTATAATAACTTTTGCGTATGTGTTTTGAAGTTTGCTGCTTATGTATCTTCGAAACTGGCTATTTTTCTATGTATTTTATCATATGTCACTTTAGTTCGTAGTTTTATTCAGTGAGAAAGTGTTTTCAATCTTTGAAACCCCTACTCATTTTTATCCCTCCCAGGTTCTCCCTTTAATTTCCCTATCATATTCCTTTTCTTATTTTTGTTTAGTAGTTCCTCGGATCGCGCAATGCAACTATTTATTGACATTCGCGTTCTTACCTTTGCTGGTGCGGGTGCTCTGTCATTTTATCTTGAAGAATAGGATGTTTTTATTTCCGAAGTCGGTTGATACTTTTGACCAACTTTTTATGCTGTTATTAAGAAAGTACTTTTATTGCAGACAAATATTAATATTTATTAAATATTGCACACCCGTTGACGTAATGAATTTTGTTAGCATAAATCCCGGCACTTATCATTAAATGTTCTTTAAAAGACTAACATTTAAAAATTACTTTCAGATTGCATTTATCGATATTTTTATTTGCTCAATTTTTAAAATTAAGCGACCCAAACAATAACACTGTGAAATATTTTCTGTATATTTACGACAAATACGCCAAAATTCTAATCAAGCAAATGCGCATTAACCAGAAGCACGCGTCCTGAAGTTCAGATTTAGAACAAAACTTTTTCATTTTCCGGACATTGAGATCTCTAGAGGTTTCTCATAGGCACCAGATAACCTGCTAAAATTTGTTTCACAATCTTATCCATGACGAATCATGCCAAAGTAAGGATACTTGACAATTCTTATGGAGTTCTATAAAACAAAATTTATACGAGACTTGACAAAAGAAATAAATAACAACTTTGGTGAAACGGTTTGATATATTCTTCACAAATTTAAAGTATTTCTTCTTAAGTTACTGTTGTTTCTTTAAACACTTAATAATATTTTGAATAAATATATAGTGATCGTGGGAAATCACCCCCAATGACTTTGCAAAGAAAGGTCTATGAATGAATAAGTTAGGTGTGTCTATAATAAAGTGACTATGCTCAATATTTTATATAGGGCGGTCCAGAAGGTCATTAAGGGTAGGCCAAGCATACAAAAACAAGCGACTTTTGCATAGGAGCATGTGGCCGCAAAGACCACCGTGGGGTCCTATAGCTGCAGGAAGAAGCAAATAGAAAGGAATGCAGATAACACAACACAGGTTTATTAGACATAACAATTACAAGTATAAATTGCAATTGTTTATCACAGTATTCTTCTTCTTCGATCCAGGCCGTCCGACCTACCCGGAGATGTAATGCATCTGTTTGGACGGCCGGGGAAGTGCCACCCAATTTAGACCGGAACCCAGTAGAGAAGGCAACGACTGAGACGGTACCTTCCTTCTCCTATGACTAACTTCTCAAAAGTACATACGGACCTATATATTCAACGTGCTCGTACTTCGCGTGAACACGGGACAATTTGGTCAGAGCCGGGAATCGAAATCGCGTTGTCCGATTTCAATCTCAGCGCGTTAACCACCAGGCTGGTCCACTCCTTATCATAGTATTAAAGTAAGTGTGTCAAAGTTCTTGCTATTAGCAGATATACATGACTGACAACGTCGACGCATGTATTGGTTAACGCTTTCAAAAATGCCCAAACACTCGCGGATACGTGCTGCTGCCTCAACGTCTCTAGCGACAAGGTCAGGGCCAGATTCTAGAGGGGTCTCTTAAATAAGGCTCTTGAGGTAAACACCAAAGGACGAAATCGATGGGGGACAAGTCGGGGGGACTGTGATTACCAACTGACGGGTCCTCCCTGACCACTCCATCTTGGAGGAAAGGTCCTATTGAGACAGTGCTGCAAATCCTGACTGAAACATGCACAGCTGCCGATGGCAAGAAATTTGAACACTTACTTTAATACTATGATAGACAATTGTAATGGATACTTTGTTATGTCTAATAAACCTGTGTTGTATTATCTGCATTCCTTTCTTATTGTTTCTTCCTGCATTTGTAGTTTGCGGCTACATGTTCCTACACAAAACGGTCTTGTTTTTGTATGCCTGACCTATCCTTAGAGTTTGTCTAAGATGTTTTAGACCTTAATTTCTTAATTATTTAAATCGGAAAAGATTTAGCATCAATAGTCTGTTGTATAAACACATTGGGCTTAATTCCGTTGCTTAGCAACATGATATTATTTTTTCCACCCAAATAAATCTACTGTATAAACTCATTGGACTACGTTGATCATAAGACCACGCTCCCATTGTATATAACAGTCTCGTTGGATTGGTTTTACGTTTATTGTGCCCTGGTTAGCATGGAAACCCGATATCTGTAATGACAACAAGAAAACATGCTATGTACCACAATTTTACAAACCTCTATATAAACAGACAAATTCAGTTTTATCATGTAGCCGGTTTTAATTTTTTTAAATTCAGGTTAGGCTTCATGAAGCTGCAATAGCCAAATATATACCCCCAAAATCAGACTTTAGGGGCATTTTCAAAACTAGGGCAACGCTTTTATTTTATATAGCAACATACATGGATCGGCTTTGCTCTTATTATGAGCTCATCAACATGGAATATCCTATATTTGCAATGGCAACAAGAGAATTTGCAATGTGCCGCAATTTTGCTAAGTGTGTTAGATATTAAGGTATTTATGTGTAACTTTATGAGAAACTCTATGGGAACCTCTATGAAGTCGACAACATGGTGATTTTGAATTTATCGGTTTCCTAGGGATTTACAAAACTGTGGTACTTAGCAAATTTTCCTGCTGACATTGTATATATATTCTAACCCATACTGATGAATGCATAATAAACGATTAACCCGTCCATGGGTGCTGCTATCTGAAATGGGAACGTGGTCCTAACTTATGGAATGCTTCCTGTAGGCGAATTATGTAAGTGTGCTGAAGACGTTTTGCATATCCTATGCTGCTCTTCTACATTTGCTGTTCTTGCATCAGTCGCCGATCTTTATCTAACGAGTGATGTTTGTGCTTCTTGTCCTTCGTAACGAAGAAGGCTGTTTTTGTCTTCGAAATTGGGTGATTTTATTAATTTTACATTATGTGCTGGAAATATTTCAACATACACATTTTTAAATTCATCCTGAAGTTATTGATAACCTTCTTTTATGAATTTTTTGAGGAGCACAATCGTAAGATTTTATTAAAAACCTATAAGTTACTTCCTATTAAGATTAATTTTATGAAGCACCTATTAAAAAAAAAGTTAATCCTGACGTGAAGTTTGTACCACTGTAAAGATCTATCGTACTCTTTAATTTAGCTCCTAAACTTTTTTAATATTACAAAAAAGGACACTTTTTATCCTTATACCTTAAATATTCTTTTAAATAGATTAAAACAAGTAAAGGAGTCGCCCACAGTGTCTTAAGCACTGATAATAGAAAATTACGCTATATCGGTACGGAAGACTTGAAATCTTTTATGATATTTTCTTTAGTTTTATTTTTATTTTTGCAATTTAGAAACTTATTATAGTTAATCCTTTTAATGAGGCTTCATTTATCTTGCTAAAGCGAGAGAACTCATTTCAGGGGGGTGATTAAATTAAAATAAAAAAAAACGAGTTTCATAACCGTGGGGTAGAAACAACAACAAAAAAAAAACTGACAAGAGAGAGTTTCAAACAGTGAAATGCAGTGACACATTTGTTTAATAAAACAAGAGTAGAATTAGCGCATATATAAAGCATTAAAAACTTGTATTTAATTCTGTGAAAGACAGAAAACCTCACGCTCTTAAAAAAATAAGCTGCAGCATTTATTTTAATAAGCATTACTTTTTAATAATGTGTGCTTGTTGTAGAAAATAGAGTCGAAAATTGGCTCGGTTAGGTTCTGTCCCGTGTTTGATAATATAAGTGTGCAAAGTTTCCATTAATCTTCTAGGTATTGGTGGGGAGGGGGTTTCTGAAATATCTGGAAATGCTTTCCGCCTCTTTCCCTATATTGTTGTCCTCGAACGGAGTGACATTAGAAATTCCGGCTTCGTTAGGACCTGGCCTGATATATTATAAGTGTGCAATGAGTCAGTCTTCTAAGTCACTGGGAGCATCCTGAGGTTCTGGAAAGTCTTTTCGAGACTCCCACATTTCCCCTTTTCCGGGGTGGGATGGAGGTGGGGTGATCGAAAATTGGGCTTCATTCCTGTGGAGGATTCTAAAAGTGGACATACATTTAACCTTATGGCTCACCGAGAGGCTTATGCCGAAGTCCAATTTTTCACCCCCCCCCCTCATCTTTTTCTCTGCTCCCGAGGTGAAATCAAATATCAGGCTTCGTTAGGTTCTGTCCAGCAGTCGATATTATAAATGGATAAAGATTCATTGTTCTAGGTAACCGGAGGGATTCAGGAAGGTATGGAGAGACAAAAACACGTTAGATAATTATTATATACAGATTTATATTTAGGGGTGACCGGGGTAAGATAGCGAGTTGGGCAAGATGACGAATAACAGTTTTAAGGACTTTATTCTTAGGTGGTAGCACTTGACGAGCATAGGTACAATCCCCTGTATCAGAACAATTAATCGCATGCGGACGGCCCCATTCTTGCTACACCTACAATTTATATTCTTAGTCAAACTTTATTAAGGGCTGTGAAACTATTTTCGACTTGCACTAAATTGGCCTGAGCTACTTAAAGATAAGTCATAAAATTCTGATATAATTTTTGGTTACACTTTGTAGTATTAAATACTCAGCTAATCTATCATAGTTTTAATCTGATGCATAGTTTACTGTATACCAGCCATGTTGTTTCTTTTAGTCATTCGAGACAAGATGACGAAGTTCGTCATCTTCCACAAAGGAAAGCACGCCTATTTCTTTAGGTTAATGATAGCGACACTGAAAGTATGGATAATCCAAACTGTGAATAATTTCCTGGATCACAAGATGCTCCCTTCTTCCATCAATATTTAACTTTAAACCCTTACCGCAAGTTAAAAAATCAACAAAAAAGAGAAGAAAAATGTCAACCAGTGTTTTAACAAGTTCACTAATAAGAAATTTGTTGCTTGAGAAACAAAATTCAAAGGATAAAATGGAAAAAATAAAACACAGAGAAATAAAAAGAAAATTGTTAAAGAATTGTGTTTCGAGATAAGCGCAGATCAAATGACCAAGGACTGCCCAGCTTGTGATGAACTCGATATTGATCCACCAGACGAAGACTGGATACTGTGCTTGCTCTCAATGCGTAGCTTGGTGGCATGAAAATTGTACTGTATAAGAAGGAAGGAAATTCATCTATGACTTTTGTAAATAGCATAATTCATTACTGATTGTACACCTTTAAACTCTTAATGTTTTGCACGTTCTTTAAATACCTCAAAAGTCTCGTTAGATCAAAATTTGCGAGTTGTCCTCTTGTCCCATATTGAAAGTCATCTTGCCCCAGCACTGGGGCAAGATGATTTTTTTGACAATATGTTAAAACATGTTTTTGTATGGTTTAATTTGGGAGATTATCCGATATAATTTTTTTTATTAATAATGGAACGTATGAATAATTTATTTATGCTGCAAAAATATGTATTATAAGTTTTACGAATTTAAAAAAAAATCAAATTCGTTAACATCGTCGTCTTACCGCAGTCTTTCCTATATTCGGAAAATAAATCTGCTTTTATGATGCATTTGAAGTATAGTTTTCTGAATAATAATTTGAATAATGGATTCAACTCGTACCTTTCTCCAGGAATTAATGTCTAGTCCTTTCAGCTCTATTTCTGTGATTTTAATATGTTTTAGTTCTATTTTGTGGGCCCCCCTATAGACCGCTCACCCTCCCATGAACCGGGCCTCCCTACATTGAAGGCCTGACGGTCCCGAGTGTTACGCCATGCTAAAATGTTGCATAATTAGTGATTAAAATTTCGCATGAGGTGGGATACAACCCAACCCGCTTAGTGGAATAATTATTTTGCCATGAAAATATTCCATTAAGCGGTATATTCTATCAAACGAGAATTTTTTGTATGTTAAATTTATTTAGTTTAAATATGATTGTACGTCATTCCTAAATATTTCAAAAGTAGGAAATTATGATCTGAATGCTGTGTACTGTACCTATTACTTTACGAAAAATTATTGAGCACCAGTTTTAAAACTTCAACTTGCAACTGGGTATTGTCTCTAATTTGTATTTTAAAAATTCAAGTTTCAGTTTCATTTAGCTATTAAAAGATTACAAGATATTCACATGATTTACTAAGAAAAGTGGAAGATTTTACAATTGGATAAAATTATTTATTTTTTATACGAAATGAAAATGTATGTACACTATGTTTGTATGAAAATTATATTTCTTTTCATTCATCTTCAAAGTTTAATATTTCATTGTTGAAAACACTGTTTCCATTTCTAAAGAATTACTATTTAAAAGATTTAACTTTCATTATTGAGGACGGTTTTACAATTTCAAAAGAAGTGATATTTAAATGGTTGATTTAAACAAAGGACATGCGATTTCTTGTCACTTTATTAAGAACAAACGGCAAAACGCAGAGTTTTGAAATTTAGCATGTAAGCCCGTAGATGCGCAAGACAGGCGACTGGGTGAAATAGCTTACGAAGCCAGCAAGAGGCAGAGTCTAATGGGGGTATTACGCTTTCGTAGCAGACTGGGAGTTAGAGCTTGCGAAGGAAGCTCCTGCTGTTAGTGAGCATCAACGAGCAGAGGGAATCGTCAAGCTCCGGGATTTGGTCAACATCAGAGACCTGGGGGAAAAGTCCTAACGGTAGTAATACGCCACCGTAGCAGGCGTAACAAAAAACTGTTATTCCAAGTTTCGGCGATTAATGAGCTGCTGCAAACACAGATACCTTACACCTTCGGGTAGATCGAACAGTCAGTTCTTTTAAACATAATGATTTCCGAATGAAAAAGCTCTTAACAAGATATATTTCTTGGTTCGGCATCTTCAAGTATATTTATGACACAACGAGAGTTTTTATCATGGACAAATATTTTTAAGGTTATTTTTCTCTCATAGACTATATCTTACAGAAAACACCTCTTCTTGGTAGAAAAATCTCTCTGCTAAGAACAAAAATCTCCTTTAAAAATGAGGAAACTTAAAAATGCTTTTCAGTAGAACCGGAACTGTAACTTCAGGTCAAGTCGAAGCCACCACCTAGGAATAAAAGTCTAAAACTCGACAAAGGGGCAGAACCAAACCGAGCCCATTTTCAACTGACAGCTATTTTAGACGCTAAGCATCATACATTGTTAAACAAAGTAAAACTTATTAAAAAGTTGCAGTTAAGTAATTTAAAAGTGTTAGTTTCCCTGCCTTTAACAGACTTAAATTCCAGTCTATATAATAATTGTCTAACGAGTTTGTGTTTTTCCGGACCCTCCAAAAGCCCCAAGACGACCGAAAAGACTATATTATACGACCGAAAAGAATATTTGCATGCTTATAGTATCGACCTTAGGACAGAACCAAATGTAGCCGAATTTTTTATTTCTCTAAGGGCAGACAAAATTGGGTAAGGGTAGAAAAGTCTTTTCTGACCCTTTAGAAGTTCCCAATAACTTAACTGAATTTTTGCACACATATAGTATCAACCATTAGATTGAAACCAACGGAACTGGATTTTCGATTAAGATTATTATTTTCGACGCTAAGCGTAATATATGTATATTATTGAACAAAATAAAATCTATTAAAAACGTTGTAACATTATTTATGACTGTTAGTTCCGCTGTCTTTGTGAGCGTTGTGAGATTTAAATACCAGTATTTGGGTATAATTCCTTATTCTTGATATATAGGACTAAACTGTAATTGTAACAATTTTATCATGTTTAACTTTTCTCAAATTCTATACGTGTATATCATACTTTAAGATATACAAAAATTAATTTATTCACGTCCTTCTAATATTAGATTATTAATTCCGTTTTAATTATTAATCCTTAAATTATCCTTTTCTTCTAAAATTAATTTATTAATTTCCTTCTAAATTAAATCAACTGTTCTAAAATTGCTTATAAAACTTCAAACCGGTTAAACTATAAGCTTAAAATTAATTTCCGATTTTAATAGATAAAATTGTCCATCTAATAGCCAAACATAGAACTCAAAGAAACTATTTTCATGTATTATCCGAAAACATCGTAGAAAGTTTGAAAAGTAGGTCTCTGAAGGCAAAGGAGACAGTAAGCTCATAATCGTACTAATGAAAGAGGCAAGTTTTTATATATCGCATCTGCTCACCATGGGAATTGTGACCACGCTTATAGCGACAGCATAGTTTAGTTGCAAACTCCGTGGGATCTTAATCTAAAGCTCCCATCAGGTATATTTATTAAACCTCCCGTTCTGGGAATTGGAGTGCTATATAAGATGCCTTTGGATTTTCTGCTTTCTCACTTTCCTTGGGGCTGCAGCTATGGCGCTTCGACAACTCAATAAGACACTTAGTAAGTTGCGTATTTCTTAATTCATTTAAGATTTCCTGTTATAATCAACATGGTATATGTTTGTGTGCTGTTTAAATAAGTACTTTTTATAGAAAGCCTTTTCTTCTTTTGTAAAATATTCCGTTTCGAATACTTTAAACGAAATTAGAATATATGCATTTAAAGTTGATTTCATTTAAAAATTCGGCGGTGACTACAGTGCGATGGAGCCGAAATGATTTTGCGTGAACAGCATTTTATCAAATAAAACTCTAGTAAAGTTCGATAAGTTTATTCGATTTATCCAGACTTATTTGTTTCTTTTTGCAATCTTCAAAGTGCTAAAAATTGCTCGCTAACTGTTTATAGGTTTTTAGTTTTCGTCCTGATTCCACCTGGTTACTCTGATCATAGTCTTCACGTCAAAATATCAAATTATTTTACTAACTTGCTTGGCGGTATATAAATTAAACTTACATAATATATTTGACGATATTTTAGATTCAAATTAATCTATGAACTTGCCTGGTGTCACATGAATGCGTTTGAATACGTATATTTCCTTCTATTCTGTTCAAACCTCTTCAATCATTAAACATCTTTAGACTCTGTAAGTTCATTTAACTTCCTAATTTTTTTTAACGAAAACAAAATATTTCGTGCTTGGGCATCGATATTTCAGCAAGGAGTAAGGAGTAAATTAACACATTGAGCTGCTACACTCCTGACATTTGTGTTACAGCTTTCACCTTGAAAACACAGGTTAAAAGACTAAAATATCGGAATTATAGCCACTATACATCGGAAACTAAGTACTCAATACAAAATCCAATTGTATACAGTTGTAGGGATTTCATAGAGCTACAAATTCTTACTTATTGTTCATAACTAGCACTTTTAGTTTAAAATATAAGCATTGCATACTTAAAAAACGGAAAATTTTCAATTTCCTTCAACTTGACAAGACGATTACTCGAAAACTATAAGAGCTTTTTAATAATATATATAGATCTAGAAACTAGATTTCCTAATACATAATATTGTCACTTACTTGTTTTTTGAAGACATTTCAAGCGAAAGTAAAAGAAAAAGATACTTTTTTCAGATAATTTTTGAAGAAAAAATTTCGAAATAAAAAAAAAATTAATATTGAAATTATTTTTTATACACGAATATTCTTAAAATTGACCACGTTTCTGACAAATCAAGGAAAATTATTTATATTTTTATTTATTAGGTTCGGAGATAAAGGCGCCCAAAATATTTACATTTTTCGTAACGCTCCGATTTCCGCCAGCCACAGATACCACAAGATAAACGTTATTCACATGAAAATCTACTTTGCATGCTAATATGAACTTACAAGATAAAATCTTGATATTTGCAATTATACCACTTTAATATGAAATGAAGGAAATGTAAAAAAAAAATGTCATTCATTTTTTTTATTGGTTATCAAAAACTTAATTGAGATATTTTTGACAAGCTAATAACAAATTATTGTGTGAATTTACTTTCACTCGTACTCTAAATATGTATTGAAGTTGCAAATAATACTAAGATATTTGATTATTCGTAAAACGTAAATTTAAAATGTCCATTCGAAACTAAAATAATGTATTAAACTAGACAAGGTAGTGAAGATATTTATTGTACAGACGAAAAAAGTCGTACAAATGCATAAGTGTTTAATATATGCATAATTTGGTGTTAAAATATTTAGCTTCATATTGCTTCAATTTCAATAGCAGTGTTAATTTTTGAATTTATCACAATGCTTTTGTAACCTAAATTATACTAAATATAACTTTTCATAAACTAAGATTTTTAGTTTTACTGAGATAAAACATAGAGTTTTTTTTTCAATTAATATTACCAGTAGCGAAGCATGGGATTTTAGACTGGGGAGACTGAGCGACTGGCTTTTTAACTTGGAAAAGGTTTTGGTATTATAAGTGAAATTTATATTGGAATTCGCACTTTCAATAATTTTTATTTCCTTGGTAAGTAGAATGAAATAATTCAACATAAAAATGCAAAGAGTGGATGAAATGCACGAGATTTTAAAGTATGTTACCTGTGCAAGATGAGTACATACGAAATACAACATTTTAACGTTTTCTTATTTCTAAATTAGATGAACTTTTACAAGCATTTTATCATGCTCGACCATAGGGGAGAGTGAGGGGGGTGGGGCACTCTCCACTTGAACATTCAAGATAACAAAAACAAGCATCAAGTTAGTCGATGTTGCCTATTTTATGGTTGAGTTTGTAGTTTACTCCCCCCTGCCCTGGAAAACGTTCCACAGGCGCCCATGTATGAAAAAATATATCATTTTTGTAAATATAAATAGCTAGAACTAACGAAATTAAACAATTTTCAAAATACTGCACTGAAAATTGGTGAGAAATAAATCTGAAACACAAGCTTAGTTGAAAATCACTGTAGTCAACAATGTCCTTAAACAATTTTGTTTGTTAATTATTTGCAAATTATTTACTATGAAAACTTAAAATACCATATACAGTCGAACCTCGATATGTCGAATTTGAAGGGAGTAGAAAAAAAATTCGAGATATCGAAAATTTGAAAAATTTTAAGGAATTCATAAAAGAATATATACATACTAGTCCTATACTTTACAGATTTTTAAAAAAATCACTTACTTTATCTTACAGACAGAGAATTGGGTATTACCTAAGAAAATGCTGACAACAAATAAATCAAACCTTGAAATGATTCGATACACATTTAGTGTAATACTATGTATGTACATATATTATTAAAATTTAATCTTGCATTACTTTAATTGCAAAATAGTCATCCATGACAGTTTGGTTACAGGTACTGAATCCTTCAATATCTTTCACATTTTCCAAATGAGCTAGGCGGATCCAAATGAGCTTAATTTTGTGGCGATAGTTTACTTTAGAACTCTGAATAATACCTTGGTCCAAAGGCTGTATCTTAAAAGTTGTGTTTGGTGGCACGAAATGAACTTTCACGGATTTTAATTTCGGCACGCTATTATGCGCTGTTCAGTTGTGCAAGAAGAGAACAATATCGCGATTTTCACGAGACATTTTTCTGTCTAGTTCCTTCAACCAATCAGTGAAAATTTCGGGAGTCATCCAAGCCTTATTGTTCGCAAATTAAGTCATTGGAACAGATTTCATTCTTGAAAAACATCGAGGTTCAGTAGATTTACCTATCATAAGAGGTTTGAGCCTTTCTGAACCATCCATATTAGTGCAAAATAGCACAGTTAATCTTTCTTTATCCCTTTTCCTGTCATGACATAATTCACCTTTAATGGTTATAGTTTTGTCAGGCATACACTTAAAAAATAGTCCTGTTTCATCTGCATTAAACACATTTTTTGGATCGTATTTTTCCAAATGAAAAGATGCAAATGGTAAGATGATGCAAATGGTAAGATGAAAAAATTCGAGATATCGAAAGTTTGATTAAAAAAATTTCGAGTTAAAGAGTTTGTTGTACATTAGTTTTATACCGTGCGTGAAAGGGAGATGAAAATATTTCGAGATATCGAAAATTTCGAGATACCGAGGTTTGACATATCGAGGTTCACCTGTAATTACAATATGCTAAGAATCTGCAAGAAAATTATCAATCTCTTTTGTCTAATTAAGATTCTCGTGTAGCATGTGATTTTTAAAGGTAAATCATACTCATTCTTTCTAAAATCCCAAATACACAAACGGATGATGCCGATATAAAGATCTAAGTCTACTTTGTAAACTACTTAAGTTTAATAATAGTCATTATTAGTGCATTTCTTCATTTCTTCGTCTTGATACTGTTTAAAGTTAGGTGAATGTCCAGTTATTCGTTGAAAATGCCTCAAATTTTTTAGTATTACAAATTATGATTGTTTTCTGCGATGATTTATTAATAGAACCGCGTTAGACTCAAAATGGTAAATCCATTAGCCTTGCTCCAGGAATTTTCTTTCTAACTCCCCACCCTCACACATACCCGTTATTTTTTGAAATGTCCAACATATAATCATTGTCTTAAGTTAGACCGTTTTACAAAGGGTTAAAAATTGGAGAAGCAATAGCCACACATTGCTGTAATCTAGTTTCCATGTTAGTTAATGAGCGAAGGAGGGACATATTTGTTCGGCGGTTTCAATACCATATATCTCCCGATATACAGCGAAAGCTGCATGATTCTAGCCTCAAAAAGATTAAGAGATGCTCTTTAATGGGAAAAAATGCTTTGAAACGTATTGCTTTAAGCGAGTGAAGTGTAACTATTTTCTAAAAATACACATATATTCTCAAAGTTATTTTAAAAATTATAATAAATAAAAGTATGTTTAAATAATTCTTTAATTTAAATTTTAAACAGAGGATTGTCAGCTTTCTAGCCTCTATGGACACTACGCCACTGAATATTACTTCCTAATTTAGAACTCCGTAATCTGTTGCTCAGGAGCCCCACAGTGATCGCAATCCTTAACTTAGTATGAACTCTTAATTATGAAGTAGAATTTGGGAATATTCTGTGTGCGTGCTTCATTTCAAAATTTTGTCCATGGAAAATTCGTTTTATCTAAATCTAAATCTCTTTTAGCAAATAAATTATCGAACATTGAGTTTATATATATATATATATATTTTAATTTTAAGATTAATAAAATCTTACCATTTAATTCCTGCAACTCGATTCTTTTGTTTAGAAATATTATATTTAATCAGCTTTTTAGAATTTATAGATTATTTGATATAAAATTTCATTCTATACATATTAATAATCTAAAAATTACCAGCAATTTATATAAATATCCCTCTTATTTTGTAAATGGTATAGTTAAAAAATTTAGAGTAGCTGGATTTTCATGAATTCTTTTCATAGTATTTTTATGTTAGCCAGATATCTCCATACTCTTGTTTTAATAATATTTTATTTTTATATCCACCTGCACATAAGCCTTTCTATTATTAGCTCCTCCTGATTGTATATTATCACTTATACTTGTCTTTTCGCATTACTGTTTTTTATTTCTTACGAATGGCAACAGTAGATCATATATTTTTCCTTTGAGAATGGCAACGCTGGTCTCTTCGTTCTGGGTTCCCGGTTTTGACAGGTTCGTGCATTTGTTGAGTTCCAGGTATTGTTTTTCCTTTTATTTTTTCGTCTTTATGTATGTTGTCCAAGTAGAAATAGTTTATAGATATTTTATATCTATTTCTTCAGAAACATACATTTTTGTGTTTGGTTCTACAAAGCACTTGGACTTGAGAAATAGTTTTGAAGAAGTGAACAAATCCATGATTTAGGCCTAGACCTTGTCCACGTGTACACCATTTTTGCCTGGATTTCTTCTGTTTTTCTTTTATCGATTCCATACCATTGATTTTTGATAATTTTCTTTACTTGATGATTCGAAATTTGTATTTCTTTCCATTTGCTTGAACATTCGCTGATTTATTCTTTTATTTTGTAAGCTGTTAGAAAGTTAGATTTATCGAGTTACAGTTTCTCACTTTTCTTTCATTGGATTTTCAAACTTTTATTTATATATATATATATATATATATATATATATATATTATATATATATGTATTATATATATATATATATATATATATTATATATATATATATATATATATATAATATATATATATATATATATATATATATATATATAATATATATATATATATATATATATATATTATATATATATATATATATATATATATATTATATATATATATATATTTATATATATATTATATATATATATATATATATATATATATATATATATATATATGTGCATATATATATATATATATATATATATATATATATATTTCTTTTAAAGGCAAATCCGTAATGGCATTAAAATCGTTATCTATCTTTTTGTCTAAGTATCACGATAATTGCAACTGCAATTAATTTTTTTATAATTTTGGTATTTAATTTTGTGCAAGAAATATTTTGTGTCTAAACTTCGTTTAGACATGCACTTTTAAGCGATATTTAGCGATGAAATTTTAAAATCCAGCGGGCACTTTAAAAGTTAAAACTTTTGAAATTAAATTTTCGATAAGTTATTCCAAATGACTGGAGTTAGAACGTGTAACAAAACAAATTTAGAAAAATTTATTTGAAATAATTTTGATGCTCAAAAACAGTTTGTGTTGTAATTTTTGGGTCTGACGAGAA
This sequence comes from Amaurobius ferox, assembly GCA_951213105.1. Lineage (NCBI taxonomy): Eukaryota > Metazoa > Arthropoda > Arachnida > Araneae > Amaurobiidae > Amaurobius > Amaurobius ferox. The sequence continues at coordinate 98,424,199 of OX578142.1, read as the reverse complement.
ATTCTAAAAAATGTAGAATTAAATTTTACATTAAATTTTACATTAAATTAACGTTAAATTTTACATCCTTTATTTATGACTCAAATGACAAGAAGTTTCATAAAAACGTTGCACGTAAAATGTACATTGTGTATATCCTCCCAAAGATATTTATAAATATTTTGATTATCCGAATATACGACTACTGCTATATTCGAATGTTTTCATAGATTTTGGAGGCTTTATTGATATAAGAAATTACAAAAGATTTCTGTAAATGAATAATTGATTTTTAAATTTATTCATAGTGTATAATGACTTAGATATCTTAATATTATATATAGTCTTTTTAATTATTTCTAATAATTTATATTTCGCCATACTGAATGCTTCTAATGGCTGTGCATATTTCTAAGCTAATTTATAGATATAAAATCAATAGATCAATAAATTTGACAAATTTGGCACCTTTACGCACACAATAATCATCTCTATTGGCATTCGCATCATTATCCAACGAGTAATTACCCCCAAAATATCATTATAATTGAAAATGGTTCTTCTTAAAAGTTTGTTGTATTTAAATGTCTTTACAACTTTTAAATATTTTATTAGCAGTAAATGGTGATGATTATTAAATAAAGCGTTAAAGTTGATAAAATTATAAGTATAATGCTTAAAAGATGTAACACAGTATGAATTAGAAGATTGTTCTTTATTATGATATTTATTAAGACATAAGTTTAAATGGTTAGCTCTTGTAATAAGCAAATCATAAAATAAATTATTTAAATGATCATATAGAAAGTTTAATTAAAAAAAAGTGGCATAAATTGCAACTCATTTTCTTTTTTTTTTTTGAAGCAAAAACTCATGATTTTATGATTTTCCAAATGGAAGAACTATTAAAGTTATAATATAAAGTTTGGATATCTAGTTTAAATTTTGAGTGTTTATTTTTACTTTTTACTTTATTCCATTTAAATATTTTTTAGAGACTGTATTGCATCTATCTTTTTGCATTTGGTTTTTTTTTAATAAGTGATTATAAATTGAATATTTACTATCTTCAAAGTTAATTTTTACATTATTACTATTTAAATACATCTGATTAAGTCCATATGGAGATATGGACTTAATAGAAATATGGAATAAAATATATATATATATATATATATATATATATATATATATATATATATACAGTCAAACCTGTCTATAACGATACTCTAGGGACCGAGAAAAAATATCGTTATAGACAATTTATCGTTATAGACAGGGCTGAACTTGCTACACTCTATAATGGAAGTTATTTAACATGGGTGTGACGTTATTATAATAATATATGTTGAACTTGCATTACTGAATAATACTACAGTATTATGTTGAACTTACATTTTTAATGAATGTATTACAGATTAAGAAAACAATATGAAACATATGTAATATCTTATGAACCTAAATCATAAGAATCAAACTGCAGTTCGAAAATGTCACACGGCATATATTTTAACTACATTTCTATTATGCAATTAAAAGATAAATAATTACAATGATAAAAATAAAATTGGAGTTATATTTTTAATTCAAAAATCAAGAATACGTCGAAACGGAAATGAAATACGTAACGTACACAATTCTCGAATCCTTAAATATGACAAAGGAAAATTTAACGTGCGAAGTAATTCGGTATTTTCGTTTGCTTGGATTTTGCAGGGAATGCAGCCGTCATACACATATTTTCTAAACCTTCTAGCGAATTCAGATATACATCTGGAACATTTGGTAAAGTGGGACTAAAATTATGTAATGTTTCGATCATTTTAACAGCTCTTCAGCTGTTGTGTTGGGTGGTGATTCCGTTCCACACTCCTCATCTTCCACTTCACTAACATCATCATTTTCTTTCAGTTCTACAATTATGCCCTCATCGGTGCTTCCACTGAACACTAATAAACCTTTCATCCAAATTGAAATAGTCTTCTGGGTTTATTGAAGAGTGCATATTCGTGGAAACTTTGAATGAATTAAAAGAATTACTTAGGTGCAGCACACAATTTTCTTCTTCAGAAAGATTTTGTTGAGAATTCTCATCGCTGTCAGACTGTTCTTCATCACTGCACGAGCTGAAATTAAAACCTGCCTTCCACCAACAATTTGGTATGGTAGATGACTGCACAGAACTCCAACTGCCAGAGATCATATCACATGCTTGTTTAACATTTATGTCAAAGGGTTTGGTAATCTTGTACAGTAGAGATAACAGTAGAGAGTAGTTTGGTAATCTTTAACAGATCTTAGTCGGTAGATAGAACATTATTCCCCTTTAGGATGAACTGCCTTTGTGTTAAGTCTGCCATTGTAAAAGTCTTGGTCCGAAGTCCAAAAAGTCTTGGACATAACACAGGGAAAAAAGTTTGAAATACTCAAAATTATCGTTATATACAGGTTCACTCAAAAGCAAATTATTGTTATAGACAAGTTTGGTATACACTAAAACTATAGGAAATCCGCCGGGACCATGGAAAATATCGTTATAAACAAGTTTATCGTTATAGACAATATCGTTATAGAAGTTTTCATATATGTTCTTTATATTTATATATATATATATATATATATATATATATATATATATATATATATATATATATATATATATATATATATATATATTAGAATATGTCTATGTATAAATGGATTTCATGACGACTATTATCATTGTGAGTACTTTCTATTAAAGCTGTCACCGAAATTTCCAGAGTTTCTCCTATATCTATAAATAAAATTACCTTCTACATAATATTACTTTGGATATCCATCTATGTTTCTATATTCATTTGCAAAGTTCTCATTGATTCGTAAAAATCTTCGGTTTGACCGAAATTCCATGTCAGATTGTATTAATTCATTGCAAATGTATTTTACGAAGCGCGGCATAGTGTTTTCATATCCAATACAAGTGTTTCAGTAATTTATAAAATAGATTTGGACAGGTTTTTGTCTTTGTCTGACTCTTCGTAGCAAAATGTTTATTTCAATTCGTTCACTTGTAATCAAATAACGTAAGGTTTATGCTCATGAAAGGTGCGTTTCCAAAGTTAAAGTCACGCTCCTATTGCAGATACCTGCACACTGTGTTCGATTTCAAACTTTGGCAAGGAATAGCATATGTCTGCAGTGGCAGAAATGAAACTTGCTATCTGTCCTAATTTTGTGAACCTCTATGAAGGTCGACAAAGTCAATTCTACCATTCAGTTGGCATCTAATTTCTTAAAGATTAAACATTAACCTTTTGCTTGATTGATACACCCTCGGGTAGGCCTTCTTACTGTTTCTCACAATAACGTTCTAATGAGACTTAATCAAACGATGTTTCTTGCTGATCAAATCTTATTTAACGATGCTCTAACAGCTTGTCATATTTTTAAAGCGTTTTGATGCACTTAAGAACGCGTACAGTTAGCCCACATCAGTTTCTCCCTGTAACTCTCATGTGGAGTTTTATCAAACAGTTGTTCTTGTTGATCTAATCTAATCAACGATTGATATAAATAGTTTGGCTTAACGATAATGGTGTTGAATCCCGTTTTATCCCTCCCATAAAGCAGGAATGAGTGTTGCTCAAACGATTGCTCTAATTGATCAAATTTGATGTGACAATTCTCTAACTACTTGTCACATTTTTATTAGTTTTGATGATCTTAAAAATCTCACAGTTAGCTAACCTATCAGTTTTCCTTATAACTCTCATATGGAGTTTGATCAAGCAACAGTCCTTGCTGATTGAATCTGACCTAACGATTGATATAGACAGTTTGATTTAATAATGATGTGTGGGGATATTCCTCTTCTATTCCCCTATAACTTTGGATAAAATGTTTTGTCAATCGTTAGTCGTTAGATAGAATTCGATCAACAAGGACCTTCGTTTGACCATGCTGTTTGAGTGCATGCAAGTTTGGTTGCATGGTGACAGCCTTAGTTTATGATCAGTGCTTTCAAATCTAATAATTATACGCCCAATATTATCAACGGTATAACTTGCATTAAATATGAGATATTTAATAAACGGAACAAGTGTGCTAACTTCCAAAGTTTTAAACTTTTATTCATTTCTGGTATACTCTAATGAGAGTGAAACAGTTACTTCGATGCTGTTGACAACTTTAAGAGATATTTCAGATTTTGGAGATACTATCGATTTGTTGTATTTACTGAGTTATTAATTTTTTATTCAGGTTGTCAAGATATTAAAAGCTATTATATTAAAAGATATTAAAATATTAATTGTATTTTTGATTTTTTTTTCAGAAAATATGATGTAAATTCAGTAGATTTTATATTTGGAGACATCACGATCCTCATACCATAAAAGAAAGTTTTATGTGTTAAAATGATTACTTTTTTAAACGATCATTTTAATCTACTTTAACATTTCAAAATGGTACTAAGAATTTGCATTTTTAAGCAATTATTTCTAAATTGTGAATCAGAATATGAGAATTCCATTTGGAATCTAGACGAAAATATGTTTTCACAATAAAGAATTGAAAATATTGGTTTTCTGAAAGTACATTCAGTAATACCACATGTTTTTAATATGACGAAACGGTAAATAAACTGCGTCTGTACCAATAAGAAACATTTCTCAACAAACGTATTTTGTAAATTGCATAGTATTATAGAAAGAAATGCCTCTAAATATCCCTTATCTTAATTATATGACAAATACTAAATCAAACTAATCGATATAGAAAATTCGATTGTTTACACGAAACATCTGTGTGACACCAAATATTTAAGTACTTTTTTCGTTTAGACAGATATGTAGTTAAATAAATAGCATTTACCTATAAATTACACTTTAGCCTTTTCAAATAAACTCTTTTGATAACGCGAATTTTAAGGTAAAGAAATTGTTATGTATATTGTTATACAAATGTCCAATAAAATTTCGTTAATCCGATCCGTTATCAAATAGTTCTACGAGGCTGATAGTTTGGCATGTCTCTAATGTTATTTAGGTCCATTCGGCTATACCTAGGTACATTTACTGTAATGGACAAAATGGTTTTATATACAGATTTCTGTACATCGAACTTTTCCTTATAATTTATTTATTAATTTAAATGTTTTTTACATACTCTACAGTGTAATCCAGTCTGTCTTCTAAAGTTTTAGGCAAATAAATATAGCACTATTTATTTTCCATTATATTGTTTGAAATTGATTTTTCCCATTTTTAACACTTTACAATAAAGTTGAAAAGTGTTTATGACTTTGTTCATTCTGTCTGTCTGTCTGTCTGTCCGTTAGCACGATAACTGCCGTAAAAATGACTTAATCAAAATGAAATTTTAGTATGTTGTTCAGACGGTCTGTAGGACCTATGGGAATATAAATGAATAATATCACCCAATTAGTTTTGGATTGAACCCGGGTTGAAAATATGAAATACATTGAACCCTATGGGACCTTATGTTTCAAACATTTTTTAAGCGGATTTAAAATTCACAAATTGCTTCGAAAATTTTAGGTAATATTCAAATTGTTCCTTAAAATATATAAAAAAAATTCAGCGAAATATATTCAGTAGTTTTTTAAATAAAAATTAAAATTATAATAACACCTCTTATATGAAGCGATCACGTGACCATGATATGAAAAGATCTCGTGACCCACTTCAAAATGATATATGGCATCCATCTTGTCTCAAAATCGTGATTTTTAAAGTTCTTTTTAATTCATATTGAGTGTTGTATCCGTCCTAAAACCACTTTATTTTTACTTAAATTATGTTCATCTATATACTGAAACAACGTAATGACAATATATTTGAGTTTAAATGCTCATCCAAATATGATTATTTCCACAACGAAGCCTATTTTTCATTTATGTTAAATGTAAACAGCAAATTATGTAGAATGAGTTGTATTAGAATTGCTGTATTTCTTTAACACAAAATTATTTAGCCCATGGAGTCTGCATAGCTGATATGAATGAATTATTCGTTGATTTTACAAAGAGAAGGACGATTCTTTTCGATGAAGTTTTAAGCATAGAGTTTAATTACTTGTAGCTCTATGGTCTTAATTTTTAAATAAAATAAATTATTATAGTATTGTGATGAATGACATGAATGGGAAATTATTTATGAATGAAATGCTGCTTTTATAGAGAGAACCAGACGTGTTATTTTTCTATGACGTCATTTGAATGAATTTCAGTTATTTTCGATGAAGTTTTCAAATATAATAAATTATCGTTGTATTATGATAATTCTAAAATTATTACCGAGGAATGTATCACATTTTAGAGATGTTTAAACCAGGCAATTTATATTTCAATGCCGTCATTTGAATGAAGTTCATTTTTTTCGATGAAGGTTTAAGTTTTCAAATATAGTAAATTAATGTAGTATTGTGATAAGTTTTAAAATATTACCGAGGAATGTATTGCATTTTAGACATGTTTAAATAAAATTGCATTGAAGTTGGAAAGTGTTTTATAATCAATGCTTTAAGCATGATTGATTTTTCTTGCTTACCCCATTTTAGTTTAACATCCGACAATCCAACATATTCGGTAATCCGGAGCCGCTGACGTCCAGAATGTGCCGGATTATTGATTGTCGTAGGATTGTTTTCTATGTATTTAATGCCATGGGATAATCTATTATTAGAGTTTATCAACCGATCGTCTTTTATTTGAGTTTATTAGAAGCCATCTTAAATATTTAATATCATTGGCAGGAAAACTTAATGATTTGACTCATATTAGTCTGACTGGCTTAAGTAAGCTTTCTTGCTTCATTTATTATAAAATTTAATGGATGCCAAACTTATGAGTTGGTAGTATGATAATAACTTTATTTCGTGAAATACAGCTTTAACATCTAGCAATCATACGTATAATATTACTGACAAAATAACTTTGCTAAAAATTGCATATTTAAACGTAAAAGATCAATCATGCTTAAAGCATTGATTATGAAACACTTTCCAACTTCAATGCAATTTTAATTAAAAAAGTCTAAAATGCAATATATTCCTCGGTAATATTTTAAAACTTATCACAATACTACATTAATTTATTATATTTGAAAACTTAAACCTTCATTGAAAAAAATGAACTTCATTCAAATGACGGCATTGAAATATAAATTGCCTGGTTTAAATATCTCTAAAATGCAATACATTCCACGGTAATATTTTTAAAACTATCATAATACTACGATAATTTATTATATTTAAAAACTTCATCGAAACAACTGAAACTAATTCAAATGACGTCATAGAAAAAATAACACGCCTGGATTAATAATTATCTGTCACAATAATTATCAATAATCCTAGACAATAATTATCTGTCTATAAAAACAGCATTTCATTCATAACTTTCTCCCATTCATTTCCTTCATCACAATACTATAATAATTTATTTTATTTAAAAGTTAATACCATGGAGCTACAAGTAATTAAACTCTATGCTTAAAACTTCATAAAAAAAAATCGTCCTTCTCCTTATAAAATCAATTAATATTTCATTCATATTAGCCATGCAGACTCCATGGGCTAAATTATTTTGTGTTAAAGAAATACAGCAATTCTAATACAACTCATTCAACATATTTTGCTGTTTACATTTTACATAAGTGAAAAATAGGCTTCGTTGTAGAAATAATCAAATTTGGATAATCATTTAAACTCAAATATATTGTATTTGCGTTGTTTCAGTAAGTAGATGCACAGAATTTAAGCAAAAATAAAGTAGTTTTATGACGGATACAACACTCAATATGAATTAAAAAGAACTTAAAAAATCACGATTTTGAAACAAGATGGATGCCATATATCATTTTGAAGTGGGTCATGTGATCGTTTCATTTCATGGTCACGTGATCGTTTCATAAAAGAGGTGTAATTATTATTTTAATTTTTATTTAAAAAACTACTGAATATATTTCGCTGAATTTTGTTTTATATATTTTATGGAACAATTTGAATATTAAAAATTTTCGAAGCAATTTGTGAATTTTAAATCCGCTTAAAAAATGTTTGAAAAATTAGGTCCCATAGGGCTCAATGTATTTCATTTTTTCAACCCGGGTTCAATCCAAAACTAATTGGGTGATATTATTCATTTATATTCCCATAGGTCCTACAGACCGTCTGAATAACATACTAAAATTTCATTTTGATTAAGTCATTTTTACGGCAGTTATCGTGCTAACGGACAGACAGACAGACAGACAGACAGACAGACATAATGAATGAACAAAGTCATAAACACTTTTCAACTTTGTTGTCAAGTGTTAAAAACGTAACATGTTTACTTGTTTTAAATGATTTTAACAATTATTCTAGTCTGGTGCAATCTAATGAAAGTAAACTAGTTATTTGGATACTGTTGCAACAGCTAAGAGAAATTATTCAGACTTTGGAACTTTTTTTGGTGAAATAAAATATCTTACTAGACATTTGCCATATTTAATGAGTTTTATTTTTTCAGGTTAGTAGAATACTGAAAGTAGTTACTTGCTCTTTTGCTTATTTCTAAAAATTATAATGACTATAAGATATAAAAAAATTTAAGGGACATTACTTACTTTTCCAACAACCATTGTAACCATTTTTAACACTTTACAATAAAGTTGAAAAGTGTTTATGACTTTGTTCATTCTGTCTGTCTGTCTGTCTGTCCGTTACCACGATAACTGCCGTAAAAATGACTTAATCAAAATGAAATTTTAGTATGTTATTCAGACGGTCTGTAGAACCTATGGGAATATAAATGAATAATATCACCCAATTAGTTTTGGATTGAACCCGGGTCGAAAAAATGAAATACATTGAGCCCTATGGGACCTAGTTTTTCAAATATTTTTTAAGCGGATTTAAAATTCACAAATTGCTTCGAAAATTTTAGGTAATATTCAAATTGTTCCATAAAATATATAAAAAAAAATTCAGCGAAATATATTCAGTAGTTTTTTAAATAAAAATTAAAATAATAATTACACCTCTTATATGAAACGATCACGTGACCATGATATGAAACGATCACAGGACCCACTTCAAAATGATATATGGCATCCATCTTGTTTCAAAATCGTGATTTTTTTAAGTTCTTTTTAATTCATATTGAGTGTTGTATCCGTCCTAAAACTACTTTATTTTTGCTTAAATTCTGTGCATCTACATACTGAAACAACGCAATGGCAGTATATTTGAGTTTAAATGCTCATCTAAATTTGATTATTTCTACAACTAAGCCTATTTTTCACCTATGTAAAATGTAAACAGCAAAATATATAGAATGAGTTGTATTAGAATTCCTGTATTCTTTTAACACAACATAATTTAGTCCATGGAGTCTGCATGGCTGATATGAATGAAATATTAATTGATTTCATAAAGAGAAGGACGATTTTTTTCGATGAAGTTTCAAGCATAGAGTTTAATTTTTTGTAGCTCCATGGTCTTAAACAAAATGTTTAAATAAAATAAATTATTATAGTATTGTGATGAATGAAATGAAAGGGAGAAAGTTATGAATGAAATCCTGTTTTTATAGAGAGATCCAGGCGTGTTATTTTTTCTATGACGTCATTTGAATTAATTTCAGTTATTTTCGATGAAGTTTTCAAATATAATAAATTATCGTAGTATTATGATAATTCTAAAACTATTACAGAGGAATGTATAACATTTTACAGATGTTTAAACCAGGCAATTTATATTTCAATGCCGTCATTTAAATGAAGTTCATTTTTTTCGATGAAGGTTTAAGTTTTCAAATATAATAAATTAATGCAGTATTGTGATAAGTTTCAAAATATTACCGAGGAATGTATTGCATTTTAGACTTGTTTAAATAAAATTGCATTGAAGTTGGAAAGTGTTTCATAATCAATGCTTTAAGCATGATTGATCTTTCTTGTTATTATCTATAAATGTGACCTGTTTTACTCAGACCTAAATTTATACATTTGCATATTTTTTAAATATTTGTAATGTAAGTTAAGTCAAAGGAATTATCCTTACACGGCTGGAGTGGCGTAACAGATAGCACGTTTAGTGTAATGCTTCTAAATATACAGTCTGAAGCAACAGCCATTTTGACTACAACTGGTCCAGCCAGTAATCATCAGCCTGCTCTATTTTAATGGCGCGCATGTTACATGGCTTATATTTGATATGCAATTCAGCTGTAACATAGGTGCTTCTGCTTTCAAAAAATTGTACAAATCATTCAAGAAAGTAGTTTAGAATGATTCGATTATCTCCGGATCCTGTGAAAACGACAAGAATGTAGCCCTCTATTCGCCATGTGCAGTCAGCGCTTTAACTGGGAGTCAAGATGCTCGCTATTATATATCTAGAAGTCTTAGTCTAGTAACAAACCATGGGGACTGTGCTTGATCCACGGTTCTGTTGATTGTAGATTTCAGTTCGAAATTAAGTATAATTCTGCACTTGACGCCAGAGTTAAAATATGTTGCAGATAAGGGATTGAAATCGTCCTCTTGATTTTGTATCTAAAACGGCGAATGCAGCATAAGGCAAGGGAAGTCTTGCCTTACGCTGCATTCACCGTTCACATGGCTGCAGGGTGTAACACGTTGTAAATCTGAGAGCAAGCCAGTCATCTATCATCAGTTTCAGACAATTGTTATTTTGAGTCCAAAATTTTGTCTATCACTTCATGATTAATTTTGAAATATACATTGAATTGAAAATATGTTCGGCTTTATTGAATTAGAAAAGTGAGACTTTGATATATGCTTTAAGGCTGCTTATCCCTTGAAATATTTATTTAGGTATAGTTTATGACACAAAATTATATATTAACATAATCTGAATAGTTGTCAAAAATGGATATTACAGCTGATCAATGTCAGCTAACCGGATCAGGGTTCGAATAAGAATCCTCTATAAATCATCACTAATAAGCATCTTTGAGAACTAGTTTGAAAGGAAATAATCTGTCTTAAAAGAAACTTGATATTTCACTTTAAGAAAATCAAAATTCTTGTCTTAAATTTATGCGCATTATTTTATACTTTTTAAATTTATACAAGCTTTTAATTCCGTAATGTTAATGAATACTTAGCTTTAAATACGTTAATTAAATTGTATAAACTGCATATGTACAAGCAAACAAGTCCGAAGGCTTAATATGTATAAATTAATCCCGTAAAATAGTTTACAATTAGTAAATATAGTTAAAAAAGAGTTTATAGATTTCATAAGAATCTCAGACTCAGGCTATATTTGAGCAAAAAGTGATTATTATAAGTATTAAAATTTCATTAAAAATTATCTGTTATTTAAATAAGATATCCCTATTTGCATTAATGTAATTTGTTTTATTCTGAACTTCATGTCTTAAAATGATATGGCTAATATTAACTTAGGTTTATTTCTATTTATGGAAGTCAGGAGTGACTACACTTCTTATTTTTGAATTAGATTGAAGCGAGGAAATGTTGTGACTAAGCTTTTTACTTTTGAATTGGATTGAAGCTAGGAAATGTTGTTGTTGTTGAGACCCAGACCGTCCGACCTACCAGAAAGGTATAAGGTAACTGTTTGGACGGCCGGGAAGTGCCACCCAATTTAGACCGGGACCCAGTGGGGGAGGCATCCACAGGGACCGTACCCTCCTTCCCCTACCACCAACCTCTCGGAAGGACTTACGGACCCACATGTTTAACGTGATCGTACTCCGCGTGAACACGGCGGCAGTTTTTGCAGCCGCTGGAATCGAAACCGGGCCTACCGAGTGCAACTCCAGCGCGCTAACCAATGGGCTACCGCGCCCCCGCTAGGAAATGTTGTGACTAAGTTTCTTACTTTTGAATTGGATTGAAGGGAGGAAATGTTGTTGTTGATGAGACCCAGACCGTCCGACCTACCAGAAAGGTGTAAGGTAACTGTATGGACGGCCGGGAAGTGCCACCCAATTTAGACCGAAACCCAGTGGGGGAGGCATCCACAGGGACCGTACCCTCCTTCTCCTACCACCAACCTCTCGGAAGGACTTACGGACCCACATGTTTAACGTGATCGTACTCCGCATGAACACGGCGGCATTTGTGGTAGCGTGCAAATCTAGCGCGCAAACCACGGGGATACCGCACGCGAGATGGCCAACAGCACGCGGTGTTTCGAGGTGGTCACCCACCAAGTACTAACCGCGCCCGATGCTGCTTGACTTCGGTGATCTAACGAGAACCGGTGTTTTCAGCACGGTACGGCCGTTGGCCCCGGAGGAAATGTTGTGACTAAGCTTCTTACTTTTGAATTGGATTGAAGCGAGGAAATGTTGTAACTAAGTTACTTACTTTTGAATTAGATTGAAGCAAAGAAATGTTGTGACTAAGCTTCTTACTTTTGAATTGGATTGAAGCGAGGAAATGTTGTAACTAAGTTTGTTACTTTTGAATTGGATTGAAGGGAGGAAATGTTGTGACTAAACTCCTTACTTTTGGATTGGATTGAAGCGAGGAAATGTTGCGACTAAGCTTCTTACTTTTACAGTAGTAAAGCGTGAAGGGAATTTGGCGAGACAGTGTCTACCCAAACAACTCACTACGAAGCAACTTCCTCTTTAACTGCAATTGTAAAGAACCTTGCTGTCCAACTGGAAATCGAACCACGGGCCTTCGTACTGGCTAGTCGACGCTCTACTGTCGAGCTATTGGGTCGGAATTACAAGCTCTTATCGTCTAAGTGGACTATGTATTCTCTGTGGTGAGGTGAAATTTACATACATACTCTACTACTAACCCACAGTGTTCCCCAGTTGAACCAAGAAAGTATAGTCGGATCCGAAAGGATCAAGGTACATTGCGTTACACTAAAATAAACAGTCGATTTTTGTGTCCACTAACACATTTATTAAACACATGAATTATTTAAATTTGACAATAATAATAATAAAATACACAGTTACATTATACTCAAATCTACCCAGCTTTACCTCGGGGTGTACGGGCTAATTAATATATTGTTATTAATTTCTCATTAATTTTAAATGCAAGTAGTGCAGTGCCACAGCCTAAATTAATACTAAAACTTAGATTATATTTATACACAACTAACACATGATAATACAATTGAACTTAATATTTACAATACCTCCTCCTAGATGAGATGCCTAGTAATCCAACAGTTGATCTGTCACACATCCTGATGAAGAGGTCTCGGTCATTCAATTAAAACACAGTTCTTAAGGATGCACGATTTGTTGGAGTTGTCGCAGAATTCTGGATACCATCGCGGATAAACACGGAATCGGTAATCACAGTTTGCTGCATTCTCCTCCTCCCAATTGTCGGTTTGGCCCAGCAGTTCCTGGAGAATCGGGAACTACGTACCGGCTGATTCCGGTTGGGTCGTATTCCGCATGAACTTTACGGTAGCATTCCTCACACATGCCGTACTGATGACTGTTGTAGCACTCAGTTGACGGGTGACGCGCTGCTGCATAGAGGTCCAAGGTTGGAACCTCGCAAACGCTCTCATATCGACTGGGTCGTAGGGTAAGATCGACACTGCTGTCGAGTACCATGCTTGCAGTATGCACAGTTGTCCCGGCTTGAATGTAGTATAAGGATCCAAAAGGGGTAGCCCACACTACGCCGTCTATTTTCAGAGCTGTGTGATACTGCGTATCAAAAGTGGCGCTGTTCCTAGGACCGCCACGGCCCGATGAAAGCAACTCACGATCTGGCTCTGCTCAAGTTCGATTTGGCTTAGAGCGGCCATAAACTTGGTTGGCTGAAAGGTTACGCTGGACTATGCGCTACACCTGAGTGTACGTGGTCGCAACGGGAAAAAAGGCGTTGATTCCGTGAAAAAAATTTTGCGAGATTTTGTCTTTTGTAATTCTTTTACGAATCTTCAAAATAATATACCTTACGGTGTATACAATCTTTTATTACCGCTACGTATCATACCTTATTAGGATTAAAGATTTTATCAAGATAGAAAATTGTTAGTATTTGTTTATTTCACTACTTTACTTTATTTAATTTATTTTGCTTTATTTATATTTTATCTGTTCACTCTTATTAGAGTAGATTTAAAGATACTCCCACTGTAGATACCAGCATCCATGGACTGGTTCCGCTCTTGTTATGCGCTCGTCAGCGTGGACTAGCCGATATCTGCAATGGCAGCAAGAAACCTCTTATAAGCCACAAATTTTACGAACATCTATGGGAGCTGATAATTTCCGTCATTCCACGTGGCCTGCATAAAATTCATTTACAATTTAGCTCAGACGCGAAACGGGTCCATGAATGCTGGTATCTGCAATGTGAGTGTCTTTTGTGTTTTGGGAACAACCTTTATAGACGGATTTTGTGTTTACGAACTGTGCCTTTGCAGTTTCGTGTAGCCTTAGGTAAACTGTAAATGAATTTTATGCTTGCCACGTGGAAGGACTGAAGTTGTCAGATCCTATAGAAGTTTGCAAAAATTGTGGCTAGCAGCAAGTTTTTCGCTGCCATTGCAGATATCGGCTATTCCATGCTAACGAGCGCATGATTAACTCGAAACCAGACTATGGATGTTGGTATCTGAAAAGTGTCTTCTAGATTTTGGGAACGCCAGTTATGGGCCGGTTTTTTGTTTATATATTAAAAGAGTTCATTTTTAAAAAATAGTTTGAATAAGCCATGCAATAAGTCCATAAAACTTCTTCTTTTTACTGGAATATGGTTGCCAACTGAGCTAGACAAATGGTAATAAATCTGTTGCTTACAGTTGCACTAGAATATTGTAACAGATTCGCAAAAAGCGTCTATTTATGAATTTTCTCCGTTCTTTTCTTCTTTCTAGGTATTCACTTATTTGCCATGCTGATGTTGCTGACTTTGTTGCCGCCTGCTCATGTGCTTTCGTTGGCTTGCAACGCATGTGGTCCGGAGTGTGCCAATGCCTGTGGAACTGCGATGTTTAGAGCTTGTTGTTTCAACTACAACCGCAAACGCAGCATCCCCATCCTAGAACCAGACAACATTGCAACAGATATTGTCGGAAATTTATCGGAGGGCACAGATGGAACTGCATATACACCGGAAGTTTCCTTGGGAAAGATCAATCCCCTTTTCAAGCACTATTTAGATGATAAGTGGCTACGTTTTTTTGAGAGAAGTCCAGAAGAGATCCGCGAAAGAGGACATCAGTACCATCTTGGAAATTATATGTAATAAGAAACGCAATTGTTGAATTTGAGCGAAAACCATTTTATATGGAAAGATGTAACTCTCAATAAAAATGAATACTAAATAGTGAATACGTTTAAAGTTTAGTTGTCTTACTTATATTTGGCTATCCTACTTATTAGTTATCTTACTTATATTTAGTTGTTTTACTTATATTCAAATGTCTTACTTAAGTTATCTTCTTTTCTCCAATAATTCATTCTTACTTATATTTAGTTGTCTTACTTACTTATAAATTAAGTTTACTTTATACCTGTTGAATGATATGGCTAGATTTGTCAGTCAACTATCGTCAATTCATGGTTAATGCTCTCAAACCCAAGAGTATTTGCTATTTGCTTACAAAAAAGGTTCTTAGGATAATTATGGATAAACAGGGATCTACACTATTAAAATACGCCTAACTATGTATGTCAGAGATGTCTGTCCGGAGTTTTAAATCACAAATATTAAGTGTAGAAAATAAATGAGATAAATGAATTTTTAAAAGAAAGGTATCGAAGTAAAAATTAAAAGTATGATAGACTTTTAATTATCTGCAATTAAATGGCATCTTTTTCAGCATTTGCTTTTTGAAAGCTTTGACGCCAGGTCTAAATTTAAACCACTCTGCGAGGCTTGGTTAGGACCCTAGATTCTTACCTACTGTCGCGATAATGCATAAAAAATCTGATGTGGGCAGAGCATGACTTTCCCTTCAGACTCATATTCATGTCCTTTTTATTTCTGCAATAACTCATTAAACTGAGTTTAATTGCACAAAATGGCACCCATAATTATTTTAAATAACACTGAATTTGCAGTTTTAATTCAATTTTCGTTTTCATTTGGTAATTTCATTTGATAAGGTGGCGTAGGGAAAATGCGAAAAAACTAATATATCTCAAGAACGACTAGTCCTAGAGTAATAGGGTTGGTCTTATTATTTACCCTGTACATTATTTGTCGTTAAAAATTACGTATGAAATAAGCATTTAATTGATATATTTGAGCATACGTAGTCTTTTGTTTTTAGATTTAACGATTTTTGCGGGCCATTTTGCAAAAAACTACAATCGCAAACGAAGGCAGGTTCTTTTTTCGAATCTTGCCAAAATTGGATCAGTACCAGATTGACCTACAAGTGACTTATCTACCAACTTTTGTTTCCTTTGGTCAATTAGTTTTTCAGTTAGAGTGGATACAGGCGATTTTTGCGGGCCATTTCGCAATACAACGTAAGTTCTTTTATCCCGAATCATACTAAAATCTAATCAGCACCAGGGTCACCCATAAGGGACTTGCCTACTAAATTTTATGAAATCCAGTCAATTAGTTTTTCAGCTAGAATGGATACAAAATCTGCACAGACAGACACCCACACAGACGTCACACTAAAAATAGATTTTCGTGTTCTAGAGGCTCAAAACGTGTATATCCGTCGAAAACTCGAGTTGCGATTTTCAACACAATTCCAATACTTTCCCTGTACATTATCATGTATTGCAGAGAAAGTAAAATATCTGACATGGGCAGCACATCACTTTCCCTGCAGACAAATATTTAAGTTATCTTCTTTTCGCCAATAATTCATTAAAATGAGTTTAATTGCACAAAATGATGGCCATAATTATTTTAAATTACACTGATTTTGCACTTTTAATTCAATTTTCGTTTTCATTTGATAATTTCATTTGGTAAGGTGGCGTAGCGTAAATGCGAAATCTAATATATATCAAGAACGGCCAGTCCTAGAGTAATGAGGTCAGTGTTATTCTTTCCGTCGTCAAACATTACGTATAAAATAAACATCCAATTGATATATTTGAGCATACGTTGTCTTTTAATTTTAGATTTAACGATTTTTGCGAGCCATTTCGCTGGTTATTTTCTTCCGAATCGTACTAAAATCTAATCAACAGCAGGTTATCCAACATGTGATTTATTTATCAACCAAGTTTTGTGAAATTTGGTTGAGTTGTTTAGTTAGAGTGGATATAGGTAATTTTTGTGGGCCATTTCGCAGAAAAAGGTAGGTTGCTTTATCTTGAATCGTATCAAAATATAATCAGCTCTAGGGTCACTCACAAGGGAATTACCTATCAAATTTTATGAAATTCAGACGTTTAGTTTTGAGTTAGAGTGGATACAAAATCAAGTCAGACAGACAGACAGACAGGTAGACACACACAGACACACACACAGACGTCACGCTAAAAATAGTTTTTTCTTGTTCTAGAGGTTTACCTGCGTCCCACGATTCTCCACAACTGATTGTGAAACATTGTATCTATATTAACTCCAAATCTTTCGCATTTTACGAATTATGCTTAACTTTTGGACATGAGTGTACACACACACACACACACACACACACACACACACACACACACATATATATATATATAATAGTTTGAAAATCCAATGATAGAATAGAGAGAAGTTGTAACTCAAAAAACCCTAACTTTAAAATATGCCTAGATAATAAAAATAATTATTAAATAGAGAATCATAAATCAAATGGAAAATAAAATACGAATTTCTAGTCATCAAGCTGTAGGTAATCAACAAATATCAATGGAATGAAATCGATAATTAAAAATGAAACGAAATCTAAGCATTAAGGCTATACACGTGGATAAGCACTAGGCCTAAATAAATAAATTGTTCGTTTTGAAAAAAACTCTTCTTGAAGTCCAAGTATTTAATCAAAATGAACACAAAATGTGTGTTTCTGATATTAGAGATAGATTATAACTATAAGCACAAATAACTTGGACTACACACATAAAGATGGAAAAATTATAAAAGCAACAAGAATACCTGAAAATAATCCGCATATGTCCTAACCAGTAGAACCCAGAATGAAGAGACCAGTGTTACCAATTGCAAAGGATAAAAGTAGAGAACTACTGTTGCCAATCGTGAGAAATAAGTAACTGTAATGCGAAAAGGCATTAAAAGGTGATATTCTGCAGTAAGAGGTACAAAATAATGGGGCGTATAATATAACCGAAAACAGTGAGGCTAATGTATAAGGGGGTGTAAATACTATGTAATGTTTATTTAAGAGAATGTTGATGTCTGGCTAATATAAGATACTAAAAATAGAATTTAGGAATATTCAGCTAATCCAAACTTTTTAACTATACCAATTTATTAAATATGCTGGATATTTATATAATTTGCTGGTAATTTTCAGATTATTTATATGCATAGCATGAAATCTTTATCTGATAATCTATAAATTCTAAAAAGTTGATTAAGTATAATATGTCTAAACAATTGAATCGAGTTGCAGGAATTAAATGGTAATATTTTATTAATGTTAAAATTAAAATATTTTTTTTATCATATAAATTAGTAACCATTCCATTAGTAGGTTCAATAATTAGATTTAAATCCAAAAAATTAATACTATTACTAATAGTGGCTTCATTAGGAATTAATTCCAAATTATTTTATGCTAACTCAATTATTTTATGCTAATATATTTTATGGGTCTTATTTTATGCTAACTCAATTAAACTTTAAAATGGTCTAAACTGACAGAAGCAATTAAAATTTCGCATTTAAAAGATATCACCCGGATGTAGAGCTGTCATGGAACATGCTGGATGCATCAGATCCCAACAGATGAGACGAAGATGGAAAGTCCAATCGCTTAAACACGAGGAAAACCATCCATTCCAGTCCAAAAGAAGGACCGCTCACACGACAGCAAGCTCCTCAAAGTCGTAAAATTTGATTAGCACAAACTCCTATCAACGATTTCTTCATCGGAACAATGGACACTTCTTTACTCATCAGTACTAAACGCCGAGCATATAGTCCAGTAATCACATATGAAAATGCCGACTCAATACGTCATTTAAAGAATGCACACGGATAGCGATAAACAACCACTTAATTGGCGTCATAGCACTTCTCAAATCGACAGGGCAGGCGAGAACTTGTAGACTAAACAACGCTTTCCTTCACAGACCGCCAGTTAGAAGCACTCCGAAGACAAAACATTGTCCAGCCACTCTATTAATCAATTTAAATGATGAAGACTTCTCGGGATGTGAATAAATAACATCAATAAATGTAACTAAGTGCAGATATTCACATGTTTATCAACAAAGATATGCAATAGGATATTTCATTCCAATGCAATGGAATGCATAAGTACGCCGAAGCGCTAAAAACAACTTTGTAGGTCACATCTTGGGTTCTAATTCAAAGAGCAAAAATAGAAAAGAAAAAAGAGATCGAAAAAGTGCGCGATTTTGCTTATATACTGCGAAACATCGCTGCCACAGATTATAAACAAAATTATCGATGAACGATAAAATAATTAATGACAGACGATTTTAATATTACGGTCAACCAATTAAAAACTCGAAATTTTAAAGAAGAAAATTTCAAAGCAGACGAAAATTAAAAGAAATGAAGTGAAACGATTTGGAAATATACGAATTCGGCAACAATTTAAATATGAACGATTCTGTAATATTTAAAAAGCTGAAAATAGAATAAAACTGAAAAAGTGCAATGAATTAACGAATTTTTAATGAATTAACGAATTTTTAATTTGGAATCAAATTAAAGGGAATAAAAAGGGCAATAAACGAAATTGCAAATTAGCCAATTTAAATAAATTTAAATTGCTAAAACCTAAAAAGAATGAACTTTCGCCGTTTTTAACACAAAGCCTATTGAAAAGAATATATTTGGAACAGAAGAATATCAAAAACCTAAAGAATTTGAAAATGAAGAGTGACTATGTAAATAAGACCCCTGAACACGTTTAAACTAAAAACAGAACTCCTATAATTATTAAATTGCCAAAAGTATAACCCAACACAAATGACGGCATTGAAATATAAATTTCTTGGTTTAAACATCTCTAAAATGCGATACATTCCTCGATAATATTTGTAAAATTATCATAATACTACAAAATTTTATTATGTTTGAAAACTTCATCGAAAACAAATGAAATTTATTCAAATGACGTCATCGAAATATAACACGACTGGCTCACTCTATAAAAGTAGCATTTCATTCATAAAAAAATTTCCATTCATTTCATTCATCACAATACTATAATAATTTATTTTAAAAAATTTAAAACCATGGATGTACAAGTAGTTTAACTCTATGCTTAAAACTTCATCGAAAAATCGTTTGCTTCTATGCGTAAATTCAAAGAATGTTTCATTCATATCAGCTATATTGCAGACTCCATGAGTTAAATAATTTTGCATTAAAGAAATGAAGCAATTCTGATACAACTCATTCTACATCTTTTGATATTTACATTTTCCATAGGTGAAAAGTAGGCTTCGCTGTAGAAATAATCAAAGTTGGATGATCTTTTAAACTCGAAATTTAAACCATGGATGTACAAGTAGTTTAACTCTATGCTTAAAACTTCATCGAAGAATCGTTTGCTTCTATGCGTAAATTCAATGAATGTTTCATTTATATCAGCTATATTGCAAACTCCATGAGTTAAATAATTTTGCATTAAAGAAATGTAGCAATTCTGATACAACTCATTCTACATCTTTTGATATTTACATTTTGCATAAGTGAAAAGTAGACTTCGTTGTAGAAATAATCAAAGTTGGATGGTCTTTTAAACTCAGCTATATTATAATTGTCTTGTTTCAATATGTAGATGCACAGAATTTAAGCAAAAATAAAGCGGATTCAGGACGGATGCAACACCAAATTTGAATTAAAAGAACTTTAAAAATCACGATTTTGACACAAGATGGATGCAATATTTTATGTTGAAGTGGGTCATGTGATCTCTTCATATAATGGTCACGTGATCTCTCCATATAAAGAGTGTAATTATTATTTTAATTTTTATTTAAAAAACTACTACATACATTTTGCTGAATCCTTTTTTATATATTTTATGGTATAATTTGAATATTTCATAAAATTTTGGAAGCAATTTCTGAATATAAAATCCGCTTAAAAATGTTTGAAAAATTAGGTCCCATAGGGTTCAATGTATTTTATTTCTTCAACCCGGATTCAACACAAAACTAATTGGGTGATATTCTTTATTTATATTCTCATAGGTCCCACAGACCGTCTGAACAACATACTAAAATTTCATTTTGATAAAGTCATTTTTACGGCAGTTATCGTGGTAACGGACAGACAGACAGACATACAGACAGAATGAACAAAGTCATAAACACTTTTAACTTTGTTGTAAAGTGTTAAAAAAGATGTCTGAAGTGATTATTTGAAATCAATAGTGGCTATACGACAAGCTTGTGAAGATGATAAAGAGAACATTATAAATAAAACATTATAAACAATCATGCTTAAAGCATTGATTATGAAACACTTTCCAACTTCAATGCAATTTTATTTAAACATGTCTAAAATGCAATACATTCCTCGGTAAAATTCTAAAACTTATCACAATACTACATTAATTTATTATATTTGAAAATTTAAACCTTCATCGAAAAAAAATGAACTTCATTCAAATAACGGCATTGAAATATAAATTGCCTGATTTAAACAACTCTAAAATGTGATACATTCCTCGGTAATAATTTTAGAATTATCATAATACTACGATAATTTATTATATTTGAAAACTTCATCGAAAACCACTGAAATTCATTCAAATGACGTCATAGAAAAAATAACACGCCTGGCTCTCTCTATAAAAGCAACATTTCATTCATAAATAATTTCCCATTCATGTCATTCATCACAATACTATAATAATTTATTTTATTTAAAAATTAAGACCATGGAGCTACAAGTAATTAAACTCTATGCATAAAACTTCATCGAAAAAAAATCGTCCTTCTCTTTGTAAAATCAATGAATATTTCATTCATATCAGCTATGCAGACTCCAAGAACTAAATGATTTTGTGTTAAAGAAATACAGCAATTCCAATACAACTCATTCTACATATTTTGCTGTTTACATTTTACATAGGTGAAAAATAGACTTCGTTGTAGAAATAATCAAATTTGGATGAGCATTTAAACTCAAATATATTGTCATTGCGTTGTTTCAGTATGTAACAGTGTAACAATGCCTCGCCCGTGAATTCGCGGGCACTACGAGCATATGAAGGAGTTTGAAAGAGGGCGTGGTGTCGGACTGCATGGGGCTGGATGGGCACACCGACGAATCACTCGGCTTTTGGGTAGGAGCGCTGCAGCAATTAGACGATGTTGGCAGGAATGGGCCCGGAATGGCAGATTTCGAGCAAGCTTGCAGCGGACGGCCTAGAGCGTCGACAGAACGGGAAGATAGAGCGATTGTCAGAGCAACTGTGACAGCACGAGAGTCCTCGTTATCAACCATCTAACATGTGACAAACACGGAAGTGACCATTCGGACCATTAATAGAAGACTACGGGAGCGGAATCTATACTCGCGGTGCCCATTACGCAGCCTACCACTGCCCAGTATGCACCGTCAGCAGCGATTGCAATGGTGCCGGGCGCGATCAACGTGGAATTGTTCGGATTGCGAACGAATTGTCTTCAGTGATGAGTTCCATTTCGAACTGAGTCCCGACGACCAACGCAGAGTGTCTGGAGACAGCCCGGACATAGTTAGGATCCTGCTTTTACTGTCACACGCCACACGACCCGACAACAGGGAGTTATGGCCTGGGGTTCCATTTCGCTTGATTACCGGACCCCTTTGATAGTCCTCCGTGGCACCATCACAGCACGGCGGTACTTTGCCGACATTCACGATCCGTTGTATTTTCATTTTTTTCGCGACACCCAGGGCTTACTTTTCAGCAAGATAATGCCAGGCCACACACGCTCTCTATTTAATGTCTGCGTGCTTGCGACGCATTTCCTTGACCAGCCAGATCACCAGATCTCTTGCCTATTAAGCATATTTGGGCTCAGAGGGGGGGGGGTTGCCTGAGACCAAGCCAAAATGTAGACAAATTAGCTCGTCAATTGAAGGCCATTTGGAACGAGACATCCCTCAGAACACCATCCGGCAACTTTATGGATCATTGCCACGTCGGGTAACAGCTTGTATCAAGGCCAGAGGTGGACCAACGCCATATTGACGTGCTTCTTTTGTGTAGATCTTTCAGTGCAATAAATTTTCCAATTGTTCTGAAATTCTAATCATTTCTTTTTTTGTATATCCACATTATACGTACTAAATTTTGTCTCATTTGAATAATTATTTCTCGGTGCTTCGATTTTTTTGTCTTAGAGTGTGTATATATATATATACAAGGTATTTCAAAAGTCCGTATAAACTTTAAAAATTCATTAAAAATCGAAAAATAATCCCATTAAGGTACGGTTTGTACCATAAGTATTGCTAGAACGAGGGATATTTTTTGACGTGAAAAATTTTTGTTGTTTTAAAAAGTACCTATAGATGGCGCTGAACGCATGGGAAAGACAATTAAAATAACTTACTGTACGTGTCAAATCGTGTGACAAGCCTAAGTAACCCTGAACAGGTGATAGGACCTTTTCCTTTCTTTAGATTTTTCCTAAATCAGAATTTTCGCAAAGCATCTGATGCTGATCGCCGCTCACGTAATACAGCGTCACTAACAAGGCTTTCTCGATCAAAGTTAACATTCTCGCAATAGCTTCTTCTTTGCATCGTTTACTAATGAATCAAATGAAGAATCCACAGAGCACTACAGCTCTTTTATACCAGCCTCATTTGCATACTTCTGGAAGATGTATTCGGGTAAGCGCCACGTATAGGTGATTTTTTAAACTACAAAATTTTTTCGCGTCAAAAGAAAAAAAAACAAAAGAAAAAAAAAAAACCCGTCCTGGCAATACTTATGATACAAACCGTACCTCAATGCGATGGTTTTTCGATTTTTAATGAATTTTTAAAGTTTATGCGGACTTTTGAAAGACCCTGTATATATATATATATATATATATATATATATATATATATATATATATATATATATATATATATATATATGTATATATATATATATATATATATATATATATATATATATATATATATATATATACATATATATATATATATATGTATGTATGTATATATATATATATATATATACATATATATATATATATATATATATATATATATATATAAATACATATATATATATATACATACATATATATATATATATATATATATATATATATATATATATATATATATATAACTAATGAGTTTCATACATTTTATCGTATCTTTAGAGCAAAATAAATCATAAAATTGTTGAATTCTATTGGCGCCAAGTGTAAATGTTACCATATTATAGTAATTATATAAACATAATCTAAAATAGTAAATAAATCGAAATACATTTATCATAAAAGCTAATTAATGATCAAATATGATTTTTTCGAAAAACTAATAGAAATTATGTCCGAATGACATGAAATTACTTTGGAACGGCACTACAATTTTTATCTGCAAGTCGATAATTGCCGATAATCATTTCAGTCGATAATCGAATAGTCGATAGTCATTTCATGTTGATGTAAACATTGGGGACCTGTCTTTCCAGTGTTGTTGTTGAGACCCAGACCGTCCGACCTACCAGAAATGTATAAGGTAAGTTTGGACGGTCGGGAAGTGCCACCCAATTTAGACCGGAACCCAATGGGGGAGGCATCCACAGGAACAGTACCCTCCTTCCCCTACCACCAACCTCTCGGAAGGATTTACGGACCCACGTGTTTAACGTGATCGTACTCCGCATGAACGGCGGCAGTTGTGGCAGCGTGCAAATCCAGCGCACAAACCACCGGACTACCGCGCCAAAATGTGCCAACAGCACGCGGTGTTCCCAGGTGGTCACCCACCCAAGTACTAACCGCGCCCGATGCTGCTTGACTTCGGTGATCTAACGAGAACCGGTCTTATCAGCACGGTACGGCCGTTGGCGTAATGAAAAATGTGGAACGCTTCACGATTTTGCGTGTCATCCTTGTGCAGGGGCCATGCTAATCTTCTCTGTATCGTTCCAATTTTAGTATATGTACTGCCGAAGCGAGTACTGTCTTTCCAGTGTAGAGGATTTTCTCAATATTAACTTTTAAAGTACTTCAATTCTTTTGTACTAGCCATAAATATGTATCGTTTGCAATACAGATTTATATAATTTATTATTATTACTAGGGTTTTAAATGTTATATTTATCTAATCTGTACATCCACTTGTTTATAACAAAATTGCCGCTCTTTAAAATTTACAAATCAAATGTGTCTGGTAAAATAACCCATAATTTTTTTTTATTTTTAAAGTTGCATGCTCTTTTTACAGTTACAGTGAACCTCCAATGCCCCACCCACTTCTTTCTACAAAATTGATAATACTGTTATAACAGAATATCGTTTGTTGCAGTGATGTGATTTTTATCAAGTGCAATTTTCATTTCCATTTATAAAAGATTTTAAGGAATTATTAAAACATTTTTTTTTTCAAAAACAGTCCTTACTTAAATTATAACACACATCTTATTGGTTTCTGGGCTTCAGAAGAGAATACTTTAATTATGGAATTGCTTGTATAAAGGGTACTTATTAATTAGAATAGAGAATATGTTTCTGATAAGGAAAAATAATAACTATTTTTGTTTGTTATGCTAAACAGAATAAGACATTTAAAATTATGAAAACTTCTGCGTTCCTCTCGAGTAATTAACACACTATTATTTATCAAAAATATATTTCTAGAAAAACTTTTCTTCATTTAGTATAGGTGTTTCATATATTGCAATGTCTTTCTGGGCTCATAAGACCATAATTTTTTCTATATAATGTTGGAATTGGACCAGAAATGAAATAGAAATATACATCTAAGTATTTAATTTCTCCGTCCATAACACTTGTCAAAAATTTGGCGGAGAAGTTGGCGGCCTCTCGCCATTTTGTCGACTTCTTAAATGTTGCCAAACTTGATAGAGATGAGAATAAATGAAAGGTAATGTTTTTCAATCTGGCGGGAACACAGTCTAATACACAAAAATGTTCTTCCCTTCATTTGTCTGCAAAGCTTAGTGAATTTGGCGAATAACCTAGCGAAATATCACCAACTTGGCATCATTTTGCCTCAGATTAACGAAAATATCGTCAAAATTGCAAAACTGACGCTAAGTTAACGAAAATGACGCTAAATGGATAAATTAATTATTTAAATATTTTAATGTATGGATTCTATTGTTTTTTGAGACATTAATCTGGTGGATCTAGCGCGTTCCAATATGAGTCTCAAAAATCTTTACCAAAATAAAACAGAATTGAAAATATCAATTGTAAATTGAAAATAATAAATTAAAAATAATAAATTGAAAATATCAATATTCCCCGTAATCTTCATACTAGAAGACGGTACTTGATTCCAATATATGTCAATATATGTCAAAATATCTGCCAATATACCTCTACTACTTATATTCTCATGGATTAGAAGATATACCCGTGCATTTGTTGTTTTTATACCCGTGCACCCGTGCATAAGATTACTCGTACAATATATGAGTTTCGACAATTTTTGCAGGAATAAAACAATGGCATAAAACCTTAAAATATCGATAATCTCTGAATCAATAATCAGCAAAATATCAATAATAATAATTTTTAAACCTGAAGACCGTAATTTATATTATCCAGTCAAAAATGTAATGGCAATGAAATTTATTTTATATACATATCTTCATTATTCAAATCGGAAAAGATTTAATAAAAATGGTCTGCCGCATAAACACATGGGATTTTAATCCGTTGCTAAGCGACATGGTATCATTTGCATCAAATAAATTGGTGTAAAAAATATCGTCTGAATAATGCTATCTCTATGGAAGGTTTCGTCAATTTAGCGACATTTTAAAAAATCACCAAATTTATCGCCAAGTGGGACTGTAGAACTGACAGTATTGACTTGACGACAAAATGACGAATTATCATCACAATACTATCTCCTAACAAAACACAATTAATTTCATTTATTTAGTGCAATTTTATCAATTTTAAGATATTTTTATGGATTTACAAAAATTTTTATCAATTTGGTGACATTTTAAAAATTCGCTAAATGTGTTACTAAGTAGGGCTGTTGGTCTGACAGATAAATGCTAACGAAACATCGTTTCAATACTCTCTTCTAACAAAACAAAATAAATTGCATTGATTTGCGTCGTTTTTATCAATTTGGTGACATTTCCGTCAATTTGGCAACGTTTATAAAAAGTTGCCAAATTAGCGATATCCCACCAAATTTGTAGCTCTGAATTTGCAGATCTGAATGAAACATCCTGATCCCGTTTATATATACTAAATGAAAACACTAGAATTGTATTAGAAAATATACATATTCTCCTCTTTTTCTGTTTCAACAATAGGCTAAATGAATTTATTGGCTAAACACAATATATAAGTTTATTAGCTAAACACAATATAGTATGAGTTTATTAGCTATGCACAATATATAACCTTGAAAACTCTTTGCCAAAATAAATGAAAGTGATGTACAAAGTCCGCAATTAATATAATTAAAAGAAATATCAAGCCGTTCATTTATAAGATACATTTTTATAGCCATTTATTTATTATTTAAATCGAAAAATAATAATAAACATTAACAAACACATTTAATTTAACTGCGTTGTCTGGTTCTGGCCCTTCTCTGTAGTATTCGCTATAAAACTAGTTCTAATAACCAATGTCAGGGGCGTGTATAGATATCTGTCCCAGATGGTCAGTTGGGAACCTTATACATATTATCTGAAAATTCAGGGACCATTTTTCTAGGTAGCAAACATATACAAAATTTCCATGATGTTACATTCCATTGGGAAAAACAATATAACACTACTTATATTCTCAGCCAACGGTCGTACCGTGCTGAAAACACCGGTTCTCGTTACATCACCGAAGTCAAGCAGCATTGGGCGGAACGAATGATAAAACATATTTTCCCCCTTACGTTGTCAAGAGTTGTTTTCTTGAAGCATGGATCTGGAACGTTGTAGGAAGGCCAGGTATATTATCAGCCGAAATTGGTGTCATCTGCTTAGGGATTTATTTGGATTGCAAGCTGGTACTAGAATCAAAAATATTATCAAAGTTTGCAAGAATATATTCATTTAGGAAACGTGCTGTTGATTTTAATCGAAAGAGCTTATATAGGGTGAATTAAAAGGGCATACTTAAAGTGGTATTACAACTACACAGAGGGCAGCCAACGGCCATACCGTGCTGAAAACACCGGTTCTCGTTAGATCACCGAAGTCACGCAGCATCGGGCGCGGTTAGTACTTGGGTGGGTGACTACCTGGGAACACCGCGTGCTGTTGGCACATTTCGGGCGCGGTAGTCCGGTGGTTTGCGCGCTGGATTTGCACGCTGCCACAACTGCCGCCGTGTTCATGCGGAGTACGATGACGTTAAACATGTGGGTCCGTAAGTCCTTCCGAGAGGTTGGTGGTAGAGGAAGGAGGCTACGGTCCCTGTGGATGCCTCCCCCACTGGGTTCCGGTCTAAATTGGGTGGCACTTCCCGGCTGTCCAAACAGTTACCTTACACCTTTCTGGTAGATCGGACGGTCTGGGTCTCAACAACAACAACTACTACTTACAATCTCGTATATTAGAATATATACCCGTGCATTTGTAGAAGATTACTCTTACAACGTATAATATATGAATTCCAACAATTTTTAATATTTTTATAATAAAACAATGACATTATAACTTGAAAATATTAAAAATCCCTGAATCAATAATCCTCGAAAATATCAATAATAATAATGTGTAAACCTGAAGATCGTAATTGATATTATCCAGTCAAAAATGCAATGTCAATGAAATTTATTTTATATACATATCTTTAATATTCAAATCGGAAAAGTTTTAATAAAAATCGTCTGCCGTATAAACACATTGGACATAAATCCGCTGCTAAGCGACATGATATCATTTGCTTCAAATAAATTGGTGAAAAAAAAAATCATCTGAATAATGCTATCTCTATGGGAGGTTCGGTAACATTTTCGCAAATTTAGCGACATTTTAAAAAATCGCCAAATTTATCGCCAAGTGGGACTGTAGAATTGACAGTCACACTTGGCGACAAATTGACGAAACATCATCACAATATTATCCCTTAAAACACAATTAATTTCAGTTATTGAGCGCAATTTTATCAATTTCAAGATATTTTTATGGATTTAAAAACATTTTTATCAATTTGGTGACGTTTTAAAAATTCACTAAAAGTGTTACTAAGTAGGATGGTTGTACGGACAGGCAAATGCTACCGAAACATCGTTTCAGTACTCTCTTCTAACAAAACAAAATAAATTTCATTGATTTGCATCGTTTTTAACAATTTCGCGACATTTCCGTCAATTTGGCAACGTTTAAAAAAAGTTCCCAAGCTAGCGATATCCCGTCAAATTCGTAGTTCTAAATTTGCAGATCTAAATAATACATTCTGATCCCGTCTGTATATACTAAGTGAAAACACTAAAATTATATTAGAAAATGTACCCGTTCTACTCTTTTTCTATTTCAACAATCGGTTAAATGAATTTATTGACTAAACACAATATATGAGTTTATTAGCTAAACACAATATATAAGCTTGAAAACTCTTTGCCAAAATAAATGAAAGTGATGTACGTAGTTCGCAATTAATATAAAAGAAAAATTAAACCGTTCATTTATAAGATATATTTTTAAATCCATTTATTTATTATTCAAATCGAAAAAATAATAATAAATATTAACAAACGCATTTAATTTAATTGCGTCGCCAAGCAACATGATATAAAATAGAATCTTCCTCATAAAATGTTAATAATTAAATAATCATTTTGGTTTCTTAATACTTCTCATTGTTGAGTAAAAGCTTGTGGAAAATGAACCATGGTGATAGATTTTGCATTTAAATTCATGTTTCAAACTATTCATGTTTTCAGAAAGTGACTAATTAGAGCAAAAATCTTCCGTTAAACTCAAAGATAAAGTTTTTATTCACTTTCACGTTTTAAACAAACGATTTCCAACCTTTCGTTTGGATGAACCAGGGAGTTCGAAAGTAAAATTCCTAGGAAAAAGTTTCGTTTTTCATTAATATATCGACAATCCCTGGTCTTAGAAACTCGAAACTGGGACTAAATTTATGTGGGGCTATTTCAAGACTACGCACAAAATTTCATTAAATTCGGTTTAACAGTTCTTTCGTGATGATGGAGAGAAAGGAAAATTTCGTTTTTCACTAACACCTCGAAAAGTTTTCTGCCTGAACACCTTAAGTCTTCTGCCCTTGGGGAGCCTCAATAAAGTGAAGCTGCATATTACCCTTCGCCATGGGACCAGGGGTCTGTGGACGTGGTGTAAGGCTTTCCTTCACCACGGGGATTAGAAACAACAACAACAACCTCGAAAACAAGTGGTCGTAGAAATTCAAAACAGGGACTAAATTTTAAGTGGGGATATTTCAAGGCTATCCACAAAATTTCATCAAACTCGGTTTAGCCGTTCTCCCGTAATGATGGGACAAACAGACAGACAGACATATTTTCAATTTTATATATATAGATTATATGTTTTATTACATTCTGTAATCATATAATGCATTATATGTTTTATCATATACACACTAGATTGCAGTAATATATTTATCTAATAACCAATATAAACATCCTTTCATATAATAACACAAAACGTCATTCGAAGACTACAAATAATATTCTTCTTCTTTTAGTTGTGTATGGGTATGTCACTCACCAAGATGGAGTTTTATTAAGTTATGAATGTTTTATGCTCTCTGATTTATTCTATTTGTATATAATATCAGAATCTATTCTTCTCATAATATATCTCAACAATTTTTTTTATCTATTTTCCTTAATATTAAATAGCAGAATTTATTTTGCTACAGAATACTATTGGTTGTCATTTTCTCTAAAAACTCTTAATGAATTTATAATTTGTGATTTTCTGATTTATAATTATAGACCCTATATCATTATTGACTATACTTTGCCATTTATTCTCAAAATAAATGTCTTAATTCTTATACAATTTATTTATGCTATAAAGTTTGCATATCACAATTTTATATTGTTAAATCATTACCTTAATTAAATTAATTTAATGTTGTTTTTGTTGAAACCCAGACCGTCCGACCTACCAGAAAGGTGTAAGGTAACTATTTGGACGGTCGGGAAGTGCCACCCAATTTAGACCGGAACCCAGTGGGGGAGGCATCCACAGGGACCGTACCCTCCTTCCCCTACCACCAACCTCTCGGAAGGACTTTCGGACCCACATGTTTAACGTGATCGTACTCCGCATGAACACGGCGGCAGTTTTTGGCAGTGGCTGGAATCGAACCCGGGCCTACCGAGTGCAACTCCAGCGCGCTAACCATTTAATTTAAATTAATTTAATGTGTCATTTATATTTCAAATTTATATTTATTTGAATATTAAATTGGTTCTATTCAATATATCACAATCATTCTCATGCAGAATGTGTCTACTTAATATTATGTTTATGACAGGTCAACCTTCGTTCATTCATTGATGTATAATAATAAAATTTTAAATTGTGGAAAGGAGGGAGGCACTTACTTTTTGAATGACTAATGTTTGAGACATGTACAGTAAACATGTACAGGAGTGGGGTTTAGTTTACAAAATCATTTATGTATTTTTGATCGTGCTTTGCACTATCACAATGATGGATCTTCGGTTCAGTTCGTTTTATCGGATGCTTCAATTGTAGTCTTCGTATCTTCTTTTCTTAAAAGTTGCTTTTTTTATCGGGAGGTGAATTTCTTGATTTCCTCAAGGTGTTATTCAGGTGTGCTTATTTCACCATATATATTCTAACACGGTCAGAAAATATGTGGCGCGGTGAAAAACTTATCTTAAAATTCAGGACATATTTCATGAAGGCCAGGCTGCGCATCAAGATCAATTGCGGGCCAGGCAGCCCAACCAAGGGGCGACGCAACACTATATATCTACATGGGTTTTTTCCCGTACAGATAAATTTTCGTCTGGTAGCTCGCACGCTGCAAGCAGAGCGCTCATCGGATAATTCGATTTTTGTTAGATGAGTTTACATTGGCCATGATGGAGGCTCAACCCTAGTCATGCAGGGGGGATCTTGATTTTTACTTCCCTGCAATACATGGTAATGTATAGGGAAAGTATTGGAATCATGCCGAAAATCGCAACTCGAGTTTTCGACGGATCTACACGTTTCAAGACCTCTAGAATACGAAAAAACCATTTTTAGCGTGACGTCTGTGTGTGTGTCTGTGTGTCTATCTGTCTGTGTGTCTGTCTGTCTGTCTGTCTGTGTGTCTGTCTGTGCAGATTTTGTATCCACTCTAACTAAAAAACTAATAGACCGAATTTCACAAAATTTGGTAGATAAGTCATTTGTGAGCGAGTCTGGTGCTGATTAGTTTTGGGTGCGATTTGGAATAAAAGAACCCGCCTTTTTTTGCGAAATGGCTCGCAAAAGCTTGTATGCACTCTAACTGAAAAACTACTGAAGCGAATTTCACAAAATTCGGTAGATGAGTCACTTGTGGGTTACCCTGGTGCTGATTAGATTTTGGTACGATTTGGAAAAAAATAACCTGCTTTTGTTTGCAAAATGGCCCATAAAAATCGCCAAAATCTAAAATAAAAAACTACGTATGCTCAAATATATCCATAAAATGCTTGTTTAATACGTAATTTTTAACGACAAAAATAATAAGACCAACCCCATTACACTAGGACTAGCCGTTCGCGAGATATTTTAGTTTTCCGTATTTTCTCTACGACACCTTTGAAAATAAGTCCTGTTACCGAATGAGAACGAAAATTGAATTAAAAGAGAAATAAATTTAATTAAAATAAAGAGAACGTTAATGTAAGTCTGCAGGGAAAGTCATGTGCTGCCTACATCAGATTTTTTATGCATTATCGCGACAGTAGGTAAGAATCTAGGGTCCGTAGGTAAGAATCTAGGGGTTTTCCGAAAGAATATTGTGCCAAAACTCTAGATTGTCTTAATCGGGCATTGCATAAATATTGATACAACGCAATGTATTGATACTGAAATTTAATATTAATATAATGCGGTTTTATAATTATTAGGTGTATCAGAGGTTGTGCATATCAAAGGCTGATATTTTCCGTAAATTGTTATAATATTGTAAATATTTTCCATAAATAAAATTTTGAATATTGATGTTTCCAATTGCATCGGATGTTGTACCGAGGATGCAGTAAATATGCAGGAGCCCGATAAAGGTTTTAACCCGTGGCTGGAAAGAGATACACAAGGCCAGATTTGCACGTGGTATTGTGCACACGTTTTACATGTGATAATTACTGATACAACACAAAAAAATATGAAAGCAGTTTCTTTATTCGGAGTTTTAAACAAATAGGCATTTTTATTCGAGAATTGAAGAAAGTTTTAAATGAGTGACGCCAAATAAATAATTATACATACCAGTAATGGGAGAAGCAATGGGGTGGGCAAAAATTAAATGTTACACAAAATATTTGGAGATTTGGTACAAACAATGGAGTAACATTTTATGTCGATGTTCTTCAAGTATTTTGCAACATTTCAGAGTCAGAAAGTTTTCAAAGCTAAATCAGATATACGGTGAAGATAATTTTTAATGCATTTTTTCTTAAAAATTGGGTTTATTTTAACGGTAGAAATATTTTAGGAATATTCGAAAATAAAATCTACGCCTCTTTCTTTGTACTTACAGACAAAAAGAATGAACATCGTCGTAGAACAGCGAATGATAAAAAACGCATCAAATAATCTTTTTAAGATATCAAGATATTTTGATAATATTATTGAAGTATATTATGGTATTTCTAGAGGTGTAAATGAAGAAATTGAGAACAGAAAAATTGACATTTTTGATAACAGATATTTTGGCAGAAAACAATTTTTGAATTCAATTTAAACAATTTCGAATTCAAACAAGTTCGCCACAATTTTTGAATTAGTGTTTATAACGTAATCATTGAATAATTAACAAATCAAGTTTTTTGTCGATACTTCATGAACAATGGGATTTATAATACTCCTGGAACGAAATATCAGTATAAAGAATAAATCAGTATATCGAAATAAAAGTATTATTTAAATATGCTGCCTCTACTTAAATAATACTTTTGCAGAATCGCCTCTTCAAACCGCCTCATTTTCCACTTTTCCTTTCAAACTAAATCCCAATGCATGAGCTCCCCAATAGCAGAAAGAAAGAAAGATAAAACCGACTATCCTTTTTGTAGGGAAGACAATGTGGCTTTAGCTGCATCGTAAGCTGGGCATGCGCAGTTGACCATGTAAAAAAATCCTTCAGATTCCCCCCCCCCCCCTTCCTCCCTCACATTTACGGTATGTACAAATTAAATTTTTATGCGATTACTTGATAAATCAGGAAAAATAAAGTAATTTAGTAATAAATATTTCTGTTTTGTTAAAATTCGAAGATATATGCACACAACTTATTGCCGAGCTATAGTATTGTGTTAATCTTCTTTTTTCGGAAGTATCAGATAATTTCGGATAAGTATTCGGATAAGTATCAGATAACCTAAAAATTCAAAGTTCGATATATTAAAAAAAATAAATAAATATGAAGGCATTTCTTACAAATTCGGTTCAAACATCATTGCAAAAAAATATTCTTCGATCTTTCCACTCTTTAAATAATATATTAAGATTTTTTTAATAAACGATTATTTTATCATTATAAGTACTCTAGGGAAATTTTTCTTGAATCCGGCATTTTATTTCAAAGTTAAAAACTGAAAAGTAGAAATTCGGCCGAAATTTCACCACTTTAAAACTAATTCATTCTAGCAGACAATTTTCTGAGCGCAAGACATGTGAACGGCCAACTAAGAACTAACTATACGCTTGTCGTGATAGAAATTGTGGTTAAAATTCAAAATTTCTTCATTCTCACTTTTTTAAATGTATGATTATTTCATCATTATAAACATTCTGTGAGAGGGTTACTATGCAAATTCTTTAATAATTGTTGATAATTCTTTAATAAGAATCAGAATAATGTGCGCGAGTATTCTTTTAAATTCATCGTAGAATGATAGGATGAAATTAATTTTCTACAGCATATCTACAAACTGGAGGATTACCGTGCAAATACTCATTAACGGTCTTAGAAAAGGAGATCTTTAATAATTTTTTAATAAGTGCCAGAATAATGTACGCGGGTATTCTTTTAAATTCATTGTAGAATGATAGGATGAAATTAATTTTCTACAGCATATCTACAAACTGGAGGATTACCTAGCAAATACTCATTAACGGTCTTAGAAAAGGAGTTCTTTAATAATTTTTTAATAAGTGCAAGAATATGCAAGAGTATTCTTTTAAATTCATTGTAGAATGATAGGATGATATTAATTTTCTACAGTATATCTGCAAACTGGAGGATTACCGTGCAAATACTCTTTAACGGTCTTAGAAAAGGAGTTCTTTAATAATTTTTTAATAAGTGCCAGAATATGCGAGAGTATCCTTTTAAATTCATTGTAGAATGATAGGATGAAATTAATTTTCTACAGCATATCTGCAAACTGGAGGATTACCGTGCAAATACTCATTAACGGTCTTAAAAAAGGAGTTCTTTAATAATTTTTTAATAAGTGCCAGAATATGCGAGAGTATTCTTTTAAATTCATTGTAGAATGATAGGATGATATTAATTTTCTACAGTATATCTGCAAACTGGAGGATTACTGTGCAAATACTCTTTATGGTCTTGGAAAAGGATGAGTATGTGTGTGTGTGTGCGTGCGTGTGTGTGCGTGCGTGCGTGTGTGTGCGTATGTGTGTGTGTGGGGGGGGGTGATCAAATGGTGGGGGTTTATTCTGCTGAATTTAGTTGTCCAATGTGGATTATCCATAGAGAACCTCCACAGAAAATTAAATAAATTTTAGAAGAGAACTAATTTTCTTTTCTTTTTCATTTTCCATAGATAACTAATTTTATTTTCTTGCCAATGGGGGGGGGGGGGGGATGAGTTCCCGCTATCTACGCCAATGCTTAAAAATAAAAGAAATGCGTGATTACGAAGAGGGAATGAGGAAAGATGATGATATTTAGGGTTTCAAATAAGAGAGTTCAAGACGTGGGTAGCAAGCGAAGAAAACATTGGCTGAGTAACGTGGGGGGAAAGAATAATATTAACGAAACTTTTGTGAGTATTGTAAAAAAATATTTTTTTTGATAATAGCATTGCTAATTTTAAGTATTTCGCGCACCTTTAAAAATTGTCTTCCTTTTTTATCGTATATTGTGTTTGGATATCCAATACTCCACTCTCTACTACTGTGAGAATTGTTAAATGGAGGTTATCAGGTTTCTTTTTGTGGGAAAAAGGTATAATAGTGGTGGGTATCAAGTGGTGGGTAACATGATAGCCATGTACTTATTCTACCTTCATGGCATTGTAGTAGAATTTTGCGTGGTGGCTCCATCTATTGATAGCCAAATATAATGTATATATTTTCTGACTGTTATTTGTAATGTGTGTTATTATTGTTTTACCATCAACTTACTGTCGAATCCCATCATTTCCCCTTTAACTCAGGGGCAGATTTACTGATGCCATTCTGTTATTTGTGATTCAGAATTTTAAGAGGGCCCTAGTATGCTTTATCTTATAAAAAATACATACCATAGGGATAGGGTTATTTTCCAGTGTTCTAATTCTTTGCAGCTAGTGTAAATCAAATAATGGTAGTTTGAATCAAATAATAGTGGGAATTTACTCTGCTGAATTTAGTCTTCCTATGTGGATTCTCCGTAGAGAACCTCCACAGAAAATTAAATTAGTTTTCCATGGAGAACTAATTTAATTTTCTCCCCAATAGGGAGGGGGGGGGGGGGGGTAGTGAGTTCTCTCTATCTACGCTAATGTTTAAAAATATAAGAAAGATGTGATTACGAAGAAGAAATGAGGAAATATAACGATATTTTAGGTTTTAAATAAGAAATTTCAGGAGGTGGGCGGTAAGTAAGGAAAAATTGGCTGAGAAACGTCGGAAAAGTATACTGATAATGAAAATTTTGTGAGTATTGAAAATAAAAAATTATAATAGCATGGCAAATTTCAAGTATTTCGCGTATCTTTAAAAATTGCCTAACTTTTTATTGTATTCTGTGTCCGGATATCCAATATTCTACTATCCTGAGGATTATTTAAAAAAAAAATGGGAGTTATCGGGTTTTTTTTTGTAGGAAAAAGTATAATAGTATATAGTATATAAAAGTATCATGGGATCAGAGAAAAATTTTGCATTGTGGCTCTATCTATTGATAATCAAATATAATATTCAACTGCTTGTTGCCCGTCCGTTATTTTTCGACTGCTATTTGTGGTGTGTGTTACTATTTTTATTATTAATATATCACCAGTGATTGCACCTTATTTTTCTTTGACTTAGGTGCAGATTTAATGATGACATTTTCTTGTTTGTGGTTCAGGGTTCTATGAGAGTCTCTAGTAATATTTACATACCATAGAAAAAATACATTAGTATATGGGGCCTTTTTTCAGTGTTCTAACTTTTTGCAGGTAATGTAGTTGGAACAATGCTAAAGCGCATATAAATCAGGTCTTCCAAACATTCTAAACTGGGGTAAAAACAAATCTTAAAAGATCGATATATATATTGTGATTTTTTTTATTTCTTTAAAGCGATATCTATAATAATAAATAATTTTTCGTATATTATTCATTATTTCAAAATATCTAGCTTGCACTTTTAATAGATTTACTAAAACATATCATCCATGCAGGATAAGTATGTATTTTGAGAAGATTAGAAAAGAATATTGAAATTAACATTCTATTTTACATTTTAATTGCAATTTTAATTTCATTAAAATCTGTCGTAATTCTAAAATTAAAGATGCATTATGTTCAAAGCTGTGTTTATGTGCTATATATTTTAGGGGAAAATTTCTTTAGAAAATGTGGTAATGGACGTTTTTAACACTTTACAACAAAGTTGAAAAGTGTTTATGACTTTGTTCATTCATTCTGTCTGTCTGTCTGTCTGTCTGTCTGTCTGTCTGTCTGTCTGTCTGTCTGTCCGTTAGCACGATAACTGCCGTAAAAATGAGTTTATCAAAATGAAATTTTAGTATGTTGTTCAGACGGTCTGTAGGACCTATGGGAATATAAATAAATAATATCACCCAATTAGTTTTTTATTGAACCCGGGTTGAAAAAATGAAATACATTGAACCCTATGGGACCTAATTTTTCAAACATTTTTTAAGTAAATTTAAAATTCACGAATTGCTTCGAAATTTTTAGGAAATATTCACATTATCCCATAGAATATATAAAAAAAAATTCAGTAAAATATGTTAAGTAGTTTTTTAATTAAAAAAATGATTTAATATAGGGAAAAAAACAAATTCAATTAAATTCTGACTTTGGGATATCTTCCGGAAAGAAAAGAGAGAGATATTATATAATAAATATCTCTCCATTTGTTTAAACGTTTTGCATATGGGAGTGGCTTCATATTTTAAGATAAATTTGGTAGATAACAATTTTTCATTTTTTTAAAATTTTATATAACTCTTCATGATAAATTTAATTGATGGCATTTTAAATGCACTTTCCTACGTCCTAGAGAGTTAAAGTTTGGTACACAGCTTAAATTTGTTGAACATTTTATTCGACAAAAATTTGATGGATCTTTAAATATAGATTATAAATTTTTTTCGAAATGGCCTGAAAATAATCCCCGTTCACTTCTATAAATCATTGGTGTAATATTGTTAAAAATTCTGATGTGGACAGCACATGTCTTTCTCTGCAGACTCATATTCGTTCTCTTTATTTATTCAATGATAATTTGTGTTTATCTGCACAACATAAGTATTTTAAATGACATTGAATTTACACGTTAAACTTAAATTTGGTTCTCATTCGATAGCTGGACTTATTGTCAAAGGTGGCGTAGCGAAAACGCGAAAAAACTAGAATATCTCAAGAACGGCTAGTCCTAGAGTAATGGGGTTAGTCTTATTCTTTTTGTTGTCAAAAATCACATATAAAATAGGAATTTAATTGATATAATTGAGCACACGTAGTCTTTTATTTTTATATATAACGATTTTTGCTGGCCATTTCGCAAAAATAGCCCGTTCCTTTTTCCCGAATCGTAGTAGAATAACCTACAAATGATTTATATACAAAATTTTGTTAAATTTGGTATATAAATCACTTGTAGGTTATTGAAATATTATACCCCAAATTTTGTTAAATTTGGTTCATTAGTTTTTAGCTAGAGTGGATAAAGGCAATTTCTGCGGCCATTTCGCAAAGAAGGCAGATTCTTTTATTACGAATCGTACTATAATCTAATGAACATCAGGATTTCCCACAAAAAACATACCTACCAAATTGTATGAAATTCGGTCCATTAGTTTTTCAATTAGAGTGGATGTAATATCCACACAGACACACAGAAACATACACAGATACACCCTTACACACACAGACGTCTTCCTAAAGTAGTTTTTTCGTGTTCTAGAAGTCCCAAAACGTGTAGATACTTTGAAAATTCGAGTTCCGATCTTCGGCACGATTCCAATACTTTGAGTACATACACATACACATATATATTATCTGTGTATTATCTGTGTATCTAAATTCCGTGCCTATGCAATTACAATAGTTGTGATTTTAAATGATCCCTAAACTTTTATTATTTCTTCAAGGAAGCCTAATTTTAACATATGCAGAATGCAAATATCTCAAGCGATTGTAAGATGAATTACATAAGAATTGCTGAATTTTTTTCACACAAAATTATTTAGCTCTGAAGTCTGGAATACAAGTTATATGAATGAAATATTCATTGATTTTGCATAAAGAATCAGATGATTTATATTTCGATACAGTTTTAAATATTTAAGTATAATAAATTACTGTAGTACTGTGATAATGTAAAAGATATTACCACTGAATGAATCACATTTTAGAAATTTTTAAATGAAATTACATTTCAGTTGGAAAGTGTTTCATAATCAATGCTTATGCATGATTGATCTTTCTTGTTAATTTCTACTTTGTGATTCTTAATAGGTAGATAATGTGCAACAATAATTTAATATTTGGTATAAATATTATGGGAGAGGGGGGGCATTGAATTTTTAACACTTTACAACAAAGTTGAAAAGTGTTTATGACTTTGTTCATTCTGTCTGTCTGTCTGTCTGTCTGTCTGTCTGTCCGTTAGCACGATAACTGCCGTAAAAATGACTTAATCAAAATGAAATGTTAGTATGTTGTTCAGACGGTCTATAGGACCTATGGGAATATAAATGAATAATATCACCCAATTAGTTTTGGATTGAACCCGGGTTGAAAAAATGGAATACATTGAACCCTATGGGACCTAATTTTTCAAGCATTTTTTAAGCGGATTTAAAATTCACAAATTGCTTCGAAAATTTTAGACAATATTCAAATTGTTCGATAAAATATATAAAAAAAAATTCAGCGAAATATATTCAGTTGTTTTTTAAATAAAAATTAAAATAATAATAACACCTCTTATATTAAGCGATCACGTGTCCATGATATGAAACGATCACATGACCCACTTCAAAATGATATATGGCATCCATCTTGTGTCAAAATCGTGATTTTTAAAGTTCTTTTTAATTCATATTGAGTGTTGTATCCGTCCTAAAATTACTTTATTTTTGCCTAAATTCTGTGCATCTACATACTGTAACAACGTAATGACAATATATTTCAGTTTAAATGCTCTTCCAAATTTGATTATTTCTACTATTAAGCCTATTTTTCACCTATCTATATAAATAAAATTGAAAATCTGTCTGTCTGTCTGTCTGTCTGTCTGTCTGTCTGTCTGTTTGTCCCATCATCACGGGAGAACGGCTGAACCGAATTTGATGAAATTTTGTGGGTAGCCTAGAAATAACCCCACTTAAAATTTAGTCTATGGTTGGAATTTCTACGACCAGTGGTTTTCGAGATATTAGTAAAAAACCAAACTTTCGTTTGTCTCATCATCACGAGAGAACGGCTGAACCGAATTTAATGAAATTTTGTCGGTTGCCTTGAAATAGCCCCCCATAAATTTTGCCCAAGTTTCAAGTTTCTAAGACCAGTGGTTGTCGAGATATTAATGAAAAACGGAACTTTTTTTATAGGAGTTCTACTCTCCAACTCCGTGGTTTATCCAAACGGAAAGGATAAAAATCGTTTGTTTAAAGCGTCAAAGGGAATTAAAACTTTATTTTTGAGTTTGATGCAGCATTTTTGCATTAAATAGTCACTATCTGGAAGCATGAATTGTTTGAAACATGAATTTAAATGGAAAAATCTACCTCCATGTTTTTACATGTATTAACCTCCATGTATTTCACAAGCTTTTACTCAACGATTAGAAGTATAAATTAAAATGGTTATTTAATTTCGCATTTTATGAGGAAGATTCTATCTTATATCATGTTGCTCGGCAAAGGAGTGGAATTAAATGTGTTTGTTAATGATTATTATTATTTTTTCTATTTGTATAATAAATAAATGGATGTAAAAATATATTTTATAAATGAACGGTTTAATTGTTCTTTTAATTATATATATTGCGGACTGCGTACATTACTTTTATTTATTTTAGCAAAGATGTTTCAAGCTCATATATTGTGTTTAGCTAATAAACTCATAATAAATGAACGGTTTGATTGTTCTTTTAACTATATATATTGCGAACTGCGTACATCACACTTTTATTTATTTTAGCAAAGAGGTTTCAAAGCTCATATATTGTGTTTAGCTAATAAACTCATATATTGTGTTTACCCAATAAATTCATTTAGCCGATTGTTGAAGCAGAAAAAGAGTAGAACGGATGTATGTATCTTCTAATACAATTTTAGTGTTTTCGTTTAGTATATATACAGACCGGATATGGATATTTTATTCTTCAGATCTGCAAATTTAGAGCTACGAATTTAGCGGAATATCTCTAAATAACTTGGTAACTTTTCTTAAACTTTACCAAATTAGAGGAAATATCTCCAAATTAATAAAAATGACCCAAATCAATGAAATTAAATTTGTTTTTTTAGAATAGAGTACTGAAATGATGTTTCTGTAGCATTTGTCGGTCAGTTCATCCATCCTACTTAGTAACGCATTTAACTAATTTTTTTAATATCACTAAATTGATAAAAATATTTGTACATCCATAAAAATATCATGGAGACGAAAATGTCGCCAAACCTTCCATGGAGATCACATTATTCAGACGACATGATTTCCATCAATTTATTTGAAGCAGATGATATTATGTCGCTTAGCAACGGATCCAATGTGTTATGTGTCATACGATTTTTATTAAATCTAATAAAAATATGTATATAAAATAAATTTCATTGACATTGCATTTTTGACTGGATAATATCAATTACGGTCTTCAGGTTTAAACATCATTATTATTGATATTTCGGGGACAGTTGATTCAGGAATAATTGATATTTTCAAATTATTATGCCATTGTTTCATTATGACGAAAATTGTTGAAACTCATATATAGTACGTTGTACAAGTAATCTTCTACAAATGCACGGGTATATCTTCTAATCTACGACAATATAAGTAGTACAGGTATATTGGCAAAATTTTTATATATATTGGCATATATTGGAATCAATTACGACCTTCTGGTATTAAGATTACGGGGATTTTTGATACTTTCAATTTATTACGTCATCGTTTTTATTTTGGTAAATATTTTTAAGAGTCATATTACAATATGTTTAAGCTTCTACTAACACACTGGCATATTTTCTAATTTGCGACAATATAAGTAGTACGTGGTTGCATATATTGATTCAATTCTTTTTTTTGTGTGTGAATTTGTTTACAAAAGGGGCCAGGATATTTTATTCTTCAGATTTACCCGTGAAGATAATTTTGCATAGTGAAAACAGATATTCTTTAACTTCTCTTTATGAGCAATAAATTTAATATTTTATCAGAATTTGCACATGATTGCGAATTATAAGTTTTTTTATATTATATACTCCGTACGAAGGACGGGTATGCTGCTAGTGTAAAATATAAACAGCAAAATATGTAGAATGAGTTGTATTAGAATCGCTGTAATTCTTTAACACAAAATCATTTAGTCCATGGAGTCTGCTTAGCTGATATGAATTCATTGATTTTAGAAAGAGAAGGACGATATTTTTCGATGAAGTTTTACGCATAGAGCTTACTTACTTGCAGCTCAATGGTCTTAATTTTTAAATAAAATAAATTGTTATAGTATTGTGATGAATGACATGAATGGGAGAATTATTTATGAATGAAATGTTGCTTTTATAGAGAGAGTCAGGCGTGTTATTTTTTTTATGACGTCATTTGAATGGATTTCAGTTGTTTTCGATGAAGTTTTCAAATATAATAAATTATCGTAGTATTATGATAATTCTAAAATTATTACCGAGGAATGTATAACATTTAAGAGATGTTTAAACCAGGCAATTTATACTTTAATGCCGTCATTTGAATGAAGTTAATTTTTTTCGATGAAGGTTTAAGATTTCAAATATAATAAATTAATGTAGTATTGTGATAAGTTTTAAAATATTACCGAGGAATGTATTGCATTTTAGACATGTTTCAATAAAATTGCATTGAAGTTGGAAAGTGTTTCATAATCAATGCTTTAAGCATGATTGATCTTTCTTGTTTTTATCATTATTAGGCACTCTGGGGGAAATTTCACTTGAATCCGACAATTTGTTTCAAAGTTAACAAGATCATTCATGCATAAAGCATTGTTTATGAAACACTTTCCAACTGAAATGCAATTTTATTTAAACATCTTTAAACTGCGATGCATTCAGCGGTGATATTTTTTTAATTATCACAATACTACAATAATTTATTATATTTGAAATCTTCATCGAAAACAAATGAACTGTATTCAAATAACGTCAGCGAAATATAAATCGCCTGACTCCCTATATAAAAGCGGTGGATATTACATTCATAAACTTTTTTCCATTCCTTTCATTCAGCGGCGATATTTTTAAGATTATCACAACACTACAAAAATTTATTTTACTTAAACACGTAAAACCATGGAGATAAAATTACTTTCTAACTCCATGCTTAAAACTTCATCAAAAAGGCAATAATATGGAATCGTTTCATTCTCTATGTAAAATCAATGAATGTTTCAGTCATATCAGCTATATTGCTGACTCCAGAGCTAAATAATTTCGCGCTTAAGAAATTCAGAAATTCTTATACAATTTATCTTACAGCTTGATGTGTTTACATTCTCCGTACGTGAAAATTAGGCTTCTTTGTAGAAATGATCAAAGCTCGATTATCATTTAAACTCCAAAATATTGTAATTGCGTTGGCGCA
This sequence comes from Amaurobius ferox, assembly GCA_951213105.1. Classification (NCBI taxonomy): domain Eukaryota; kingdom Metazoa; phylum Arthropoda; class Arachnida; order Araneae; family Amaurobiidae; genus Amaurobius; species Amaurobius ferox. The sequence continues at coordinate 98,379,506 of OX578142.1, read as the reverse complement.
GTATATACATGCACAGAAAAAAATAAAAAATAAAGCCGTTTTAGGACGGATGCAACATTAAATATAAATTAGAAATAATTTTAAAAATCACGATTTTGACACAAGATGGATGCCATATTTTACTTTGAAGTGGGTCGCGTGATCTTTTCACGTAATATGGGTGCAATTATTATTTTAATTTTTATTTAAAAAACTACTAAATATATTTTGCTGAAATATTTTTATATATTTTATGGGATAATTTGAATATTTCCGAAAATTTTCGAAGCAATTTTTGAATTTGAAATTTGCTTAAAAAAATGTTTGAAACATTAGGTCCCATAGGGTTCAATGTATTTCATTTTTTCAACCCTGGTTCAATCCAAAACTAATTGGGTGATATTATTCATTTACATTCCCATATGTTCACAGACCGTCTCAACAACATACTAAACTTTCATCTTGATGAAGTCATTTTTACGGCAGTTATCATGAGAACGGACAGACAGACAGAATGAACAAAGTCATAAACACTTTTCAACTATGTTGTAAAGTGTTAAAAACTGAAAAGTAGAAATTCAGCCGAAATTTTGCCATTTTAAAATCAATTTATTCCAGCAGGAAATTTTCTGAGCGCTAGAGATGCAAACAGCCAACAGAGGACCAAACGTTTGTCGTGACAGAAAGTGTTTTAAATTATAAGATTATAAATTTTTTCATTCTCACTTTTTATAAATGTACGATTATTTCATCGTTATAAGCATTCTGTGAGAATTTCAATTGAATCAGACGTAAACATCGGACATTTAAAATTTGTTTTTACTTCACTCTGCAAGGCAACTTTCTTTGCTCTTTTTTGAAGACATTTATTAAATGATTGTGATCGGATAATGAGATATTTTGCAGTTTAGTTTTCAATTTTCTGTTTTAAAATGTTTTTGGAATTTAATTTTTGATGCATACTTCAGCTTTTTTTTATAAAACTGTCGGAGTGTGCCTTATCAATCTATTGTGCATATTTCATTAATTTTATCAAATCTTATCTTTTAATTATGTTAGAGCTTATTTTTAAAGATTATAACTTTTAACTTGTGCTTAAAATTCCATGTACCTATATTGCATGCTCCTGGAATGCTTATTTAGGGCGTATTACGTCATATCACAGGGGGAAGCATGTTTAGGCGATGATTTAGGGCTTAGCTGGCGTTGTAGCCGCGACTACATCATTTGAAACATTGGATGAATTAATTCAATTAATTCCTGCTTTAAATTCCGAACGGAGCCGGGTACATTCATTTTCTAGTTATAAATAAAACTATCAATAATGCATTTTGACATTAAACAAGAAAGATCAATCATGCTTAAAGCATTGATTATGAAACACTTTCCAACTTCAATGCAATTTTATTTAAACAAGTCTAAAATGCAATACATTCCTCGGTAATATTTTGAAACTTATCACAATACTGCATTAATTTATTATATTTGAAAACTTAAACCTTCATCGAAAAAAATGAACTTCATTCAAATGACGGCATTGAAATATAAATTGCCTGGTTTAAACATCTCTAAAATGTTATGCATTCCTCGGTAATAGTTTTAGAATTATCATAATACTACGATAATTTATTATATTTGAAAACTTCATCGAAAACAACTGAAATTAATTCAAATGACGTCATAGAAAAAATAACACGCCTGGATCTCTCTATAAAAACAGGATTTCATTCATAACTTTCTCCCATTCATTTCATTCATCACAATACTATAATAATTTATTTTATTTAAACATTTTGTTTAAGACCATGGAGCTACAAAAAATTAAACTCTATGCTTGAAACTTCATCGAAAAAAATCGTCCTTCTCTTTATGAAATCAATTAATATTTCATTCATATCAGCCATGCAGACTCCATGGACTAAATTATTTTGTGTTAAAAAAAATACAGGAATACAACTCATTCTATATATTTTGCTGTTTTCATTTTACATAGGTGAAAAATAGGCTTAGTTGTAGAAATAATCAAATTTAGATGAGCATTTAAACTCAAATATATTGTCATTGCGTTGTTTCAGCATGTAGATGCACAGAATTTAAGCAAAAATAAAGTAGTTTTAGGACGGATACAACACTCAATATGAATTAAAAAGAACTTAAAAAAATCACGATTTTGAAACAAGATGGATGCCATATATCATTTTGAAGTGGGTCATGTGATCGTTTCATATCATGGTCACGTGATCGTTTCATATAAGAGGTGTAATTATTATTTTAATTTTTATTTAAAAAATTACTGAATATATTTCGCTGAATTTTTTTATATATTTTATGGAACAATTTGAATATTACTTAAAATTTTCGAAGCAATTTGTGAATTTTAAATCCGCTTAAAAAATGTTTGAAAAATTAGGTCCCATAGGGCTCAATGTATTTCATTTTTTCGACCCGGGTTCAATCCAAAACTAATTGGGTAATATTATTCATTTATACTCCCATAGGTTCTACAGACCGTCTGAACAACATACTAAAATTTCATTTTGATTAAGACATTTTTACGGCAGTTATCGTGCTAACGGACAGACAGACAGACAGACAGACAGACAGAATGAACAAAGTCAGAAACACTTTTCAACTTTGTTGTAAAGTGTTAATAAAAGGGATTTAAAATAAGCTTATAAATCATGCATATCGATAATTTATTCATTAAGTGCATTTCATAATAACTAAAACCATAATTTTGATATTACTTCTATTACTCAATAACACACATAAAAACAATAACAGCAAAAAAATTACATGTGAGTTGAAAATTAATGATGCTAATTTTGGCGCCGCGGCCCAGCTGGCCGTTGTTTAAGTCTGCCCTTGTAATGCTCCCTACATAGCATGAACAAAAAATTTGATGTGGGCATCACATGATTTTCTCTGCATAATGCAATTAATTTACTTCTTTCACAGCGAAAAAATTACCTACAGGATTCACGGCAAAATGTTTTAAAGCTGAATTGAATATTTCGTATCTGTTCTGGATGACAACATGTAAAACTATTTTGAATATTTTTTCAGTGTGGATTTTCAGTGTGGATTTTCAGTCAGATTTTCAGTGTGGATCCATCGTAGAAAAACTTCATAGAAATTGAAATTAGTTTTCCATAGAGAACTAATTTAATTTTCTCGCCGATGTGGTGGGGGTTGGGCTTTCCACTCTCTGCTTTTAAATATAAGAAATTTGTAATTAAGAGGGAATAAGAAAAGATACAAAGAATGATATTTGAGATTTTCAGCAAGATATTTCAAGACGTGGGTAGTAATTGAAGAAAAAAATCGGCTGATAAACGCTCGAAAAGAGTAATGTTAGTGAAAACTCCGTGAGTATGGTAAGAAAAACAAAATTAATTTTGGTAATAACATTACTAATTTCGAGTACTTCATAAACCTTTAAAAATTCTTTAATTTTTTATTGTATACTGTGTTCTGATAGCCAATGCTCTAGTTTTCTGAGAATTGTTTTAAAAAATTTTGGGAATAATAGAGTTTCTTTTTGTTGGAAAAAGTATAATAAAATTGCATATCACGAGATCGGAGAAAAATTTAACGTGGTGGCTCCATCTATTGATAGTCAAATATAATATATCTATTTTCCGATTGTCATTTGTGACTCATAAGTACAATTAATTTTGTGTGAAGGTCAAGGAAAACTGGAGCAACGCAAATAAGAGTAGTAGTAATAGAGTATTCTAAGTAACTAGAGTTTACAAAGTAAATAGTGTACTCTAAGTAGTACATAATAGTACATAATTAGAGTACTCTAAGTGTAGTATATGTATACTACTCTTAAAGTACTATATCTAGTATACTTTACCCTATGAAAAATACATTACTAGAGCCATTTTGCATTACCTAAGTCTTTATTGTATACTGAGTTCGGATATCCAATACTCTGTTATTCTTAAAATGGTTTAAAAGGAAAATTGGAGTTATCCGGTCTTTTTCTGTAGGAAAAAAGTTTTGTAGAGCTACATATTATGGGATCAGAGTAAAATATAGTGTGGTGGCTCCATCTATTAATGTTGAAATGTAGTATATGTATTTTCCGACTGATATTTGTGGTGTGTTATTCTTCTTTTTACTAACACCTCATCCGCGATTACAAATCATTTACCCTTTAACTCAGGGGCAGATTTACTGATGTCACTCTGTTGTTTGTGATCCAGGATTCTAAAAAAAGGCCCTATTATACTTTTCCCTATAAAGAATGTATTGTATTGGGCCATATTCCAGTGTTCTAACATTTTGCAGGTAGCGTAATTGGAACAAATGCTATGCAAATCACGTTATAAATCATTCTAAAATGGGGTAAAAAGTAAATTTTAAAAGATCGGTCGATACATTTTTAATTATTTTACTTTTATTCAAATAGATATCTATAATAATAAGTAATATTACGCGTATCATAATGGGCATATTTAGGGTGGAGAAGCAGGGGGTTGTTGTTGTTGGGACCCAGACCGTCCGACCTACCAGAAAGGTGTAAGGTAACTGTTTGGACGGCCGGGAAGTGCCACCCAATTTAGACCGGAACCCAGGGAGGAGTAGGGGGTGTCAAAGCATCCCTGGTAAAGCTGTTAATTTAATTAAAAGCCAATATGAGAGGAAAAAATTACGAAAAATGCTTTTTGGAATTACAACATTAAACCACAACAGTGTGTTCTCTCCGATGTGTCTATTAATAAAAACAGTTTAAACTTATACCTAAATGGAAAATTTAGGATTATTGTATTTGGTATGTTTATGAATGTCCAATTTGTTAGGTTGGTCTGTTTCCAGGAAGGTTAGAATTCTGTTATGAAAGAGGGAATATTTTTTGAAGGTGGTACACACTATTTTTACTTTCCTTATATACATAATGTATAAGGAAAATATTGTGACGGGGTCGAAAATTCGATTTCGAGTTTTCGGCGGGAGAGTACGTTTTAAGCATCCCTGATCACGAATCAAACGTTTTTGAGGTCTGTGTGTGTGTGTGTGGGGGGGGGAGTATGTGTGTTTGTGTGTGTGTGTGTCAGTGAGTCTGTGGAGACGATATCTTACGAACAAATAGAGCGATTCGAATGAAATTTGATACAAAAATCACAATTCGTGAATACTGGAAGCCTATTGTTTTTAAACGTAATCGTATGTTCAGAAATTTTCGAGTGAAATTTTGAAAAAATCATGAAAATATCCAAATCTTTAATAAAATTATGCAAATAATTTTCCCTTAGAAAACGATTGACATAAACTTTAGAACGCTAGCATGAACCGTTCTCGAGATATTGTAAATTTTTTAGATAAATTTATCAAAAAATCCCATAAATTCAAAAAAAATATATTAACTGTTGAGAAACATGTTCACTTTTCATATGTTATATCATGCGATAAATTTGCTGACATCATTCTCGTGGATCTAGCTCGTTCCATTCATGAGAAAAGATACTTTGAGTAATACTTTTGTATTTGAACGCCAATAGTTATTTATCTGCTATAAGAATAAATGATTTCTCCGTCTATAACTCTTGGCGAGATTTTGGCGCCGAAGTTGGCGGAATGTCGCCAACTTGGCGACTTTTTTAAGTGTTGCTAAATTAACGAAAATCTTGCCAAATGGATAAAAATGACACTAAATCAATGAAAATGATGACTAATTGACGAAAATTTAATATCTTGGAAAAAATATAAATATCTACTATAAAAGAAACCTTTTTTCTTTTTTTATTGTAAAAGTAGTAAATTCATTGCATTATATAAGGAAAGTCATGTGTTGCCCACATCAGTCCTTCCGAGAGGTTGGTGGTAGGGGAAGGAGGGTACGGTCTCTGTGGATGCTTCTCCCCCTTGGTTCCGGTCTAAATTAGGCGGCTCTTCCAGGCCTTCTAAACAGTTACCGTACACCTTGTCGGACGGTCTGGGTCTCAACAACAACACACTAATTCTTAAAATGTGATGCTCATACCATCTTTCGAATTTTCATTGTGACAATACATATTTCAAGGCTGCTAGTAATCTCTAAATTTTAAATGCAATCAATTTTAGCTCTCCTGTGGAAAAAATCCAGCATATGCCCATGTATATCATTATTCCAAACTGTGGGAAATATCAAGGTTGTATTTTTGGTAGATTTTACGAAAACACATCAATACAAAGTAAAAATTCAAATTTTGGGAAGATTAGAAAAGTAAAACGAAATTAGTATTATATTTTTACATTTTAATTATAAATTTCATTTCCTTAAAATCTGTGGGAATTTTTAAAATAAAAATTTTACAATTTTGAAACAGGAGTATTAAATGAAAATTTTCCCAAGCCGATAATTGACTGGAAATCACAGATTTGTAAGTTTTATTTGGGAAGTGAAGATATTAGTTTGTATTTAGACCATTTTGTACGGGCAATGAAACGAGTACAGATGCCTGATTTATTATGGGTAGTCTGTTTAGGGTAGTCTGTTTAGGGTAGTCTGGGTTGTCTGTTATGGGTAGTCAGTTATCTGGTGGAAACGTAGAGATGACTATGAGGAAACCAGAAGAAAAGGCAGAAAAATATGAGTATGTTAAAATATTACTACTCAAAAGGTGTACATTAAGTCCAGAGAAATTAAGTTATTTTCATGTAAAAATTGGAGACAAATCTTGGAGGACATTTTATCATGAATTAGGGACATAATTTAGTGGGTGGATTGCAGGTTTGGAAGTGAATACATTTGAACAGCTAAAGGATCTGATTATAGCAAATCAAATAAAATGAAGAGCTCCAGATAAAATTAGAGAACATTATTTTGATCAGTGAACAAAATTGAATGAGCCTATTTTATTGGCTGAAAAAATAGACGAATACATAGCTATCAGAAATTCATTCAAAAAGCAGACAGGATTTGGATCATTTAAAGAAAGTAAAAATATACATTAGGTTATAAGAGAACATTTTATTAAGAATGAACAAGATACAAATAAGAAATATGTCAATTAAAATATGTGTTATAACTGTTATGTAGAAGGTCATTTTGTTCGAGATTGTACAAAACCTAAAAGATTAAAATTTTGCACTTCATGCAAGATAAAATGACATGGTACAAAAGACTGTCCAAAGAAATCTCATGCAGTAGTGAACGAGCAAAGTTATTCTTGTTAATGGAAGCAATATAGATGCCCTTATAGAATAGACACTGTTGCTTAGGTTTCAATAATGAAACACAACTTTGCTAAAAAAAATTGAATATTAGTTTCAGTAATGATGAATTCACATTGATCCACGGTATTGAAGGATTACAAGAACCCGTTGGAAGAACTTCCGCAATTTCAGAAATCGGTAAAGTGCAATTAAAGAATGTACAGTTTTACGTGGTGTCGGATGGTACATTTGAGAGTCCATGATTGGGAACATGAGAGTCCATAATTTGAGAGTCATTTTGATTGGGAACAATGTTAGTGATTCACCTGACTTAATAATGGTTATAAAACAAGGAAAGTCCAAATTGGTAGATGTAGATGAATTTGATTTTTTGCGTGATTTTCAAGTAGATGACGTACCTCAACGTGTAGTTCTTAAAATGGGTAAACCAGTTTCCATAATGCTTCTTTCAGTTCAATTAGTAACTTTGATCACCAAGGATGACCATCAAAGTAGTTTAATTCCATGTAATAGTTTCGATGATAAGCAACATGATGTCGAAAACCCAGACCACTTGACTGATCCGAGGATTTACAGCAGCCGTTTGAGTGGTCAGAAGCAACATGATGTGTATTTCGTCAGAGATGGAAATTCCAGTAGTGAAAATTTACGATTGATAAAGGATGAAGTCCTTATACAAGGTATGCGGTCATTTGATTTCGTACAAGACAGTAATTTTCATCTCGATACTGAAAACACAGGTTCAAATACTTTTACTGTTAATGTCCCAAATACAGGACCTATTCAATGTGATCAAATAAATGTTAGTCCTATTCTCACTCGTGCTCAACATCAACAATTATGTGACTTACTAAATGAATTTCGATTATGTATTGCTATGAAACCAAACGAAATAGGATGTATTAATGCTGCGACTATGAATTGATTTGAAATGCCAGGAAGTAAACCCGTCAATTCGGGATATTTCCCTCGAGAACTGTTGCCAACATCTGATGATTATACCATACGAACTGAGTTAAGCGAAACGGCTAGAGAAGATATTGCTCGCGTACGAGTTAAAACGAAATTAAACTATGATGATTAACAGTGTTATGCATACACATATTTAGTAGGTATGATGTTGTTGTATGGCGGTTACCTGGACAGACTTGGTTTAGCACAAAGACCCAAGTAAAGTATAGGGAACACTTGTTATTGTTAAGGTACCAGACTTAATATCAATTCTGGTCCACTGATGTGGGCGTGGGTTCGAACTGTTGACGACGATGAAGATAACAATGATGATGATATCGGTCAACAAAATGTGAATTATGGACGTCCAAAAAGGAAAAGAAAATTGCCTTTCCGTCTTAAAGACTGTGTACTTTAGAATTATAAACTGTGTTTAATTGTGAATGAGGACGTTCCTTTATAGCATGGCCGAATGTAACAGTTAAAGTTAAACTCAATGGTCAAGTCAACATGTTTATATTATATGTTTGAAAGAAAAAGTTGGCAATTGGAATTACCCAATTCGTGTAGCGATTGCGTTGCTAACACTGGCTGATGTTCGATGATGCACTGTAAAAGATAAGTGCAATAAAATTGCATTACGATATTTTACGTACGTTATATTTGTAAGTTATTTTTATTAATTTCTTATTATTATTAATTTATTTATAGTTATTTTTATTAATTTATTTATTTGTCCAAACATTGTCACCTTACACATTCAGGTAGGTCAGACGGTCTGGGTCAGAGAAAGAATTTAGGCTTTCGTGAAATATGAATCTGTTGAGTACTGCAAAATAGTGTTACATGTTATCATCCGAAAAAGCGACAAATGTGCAATTCAACATTAAAAACATTGTGCCACAGATCTCTTACATCAACTTTTCATTGTGAAAGAAGTAAATTAGATAGGGAAAATCACTAACTGCACACATCAAATTTTTTTCCAATGGACATTTAGCCTGAGCTAGTAATCTAAATCGACCTCCTGCATTTTATACAACCAGCTACTGATCGTACAGTAAGGAATTATCTTACAGTTCCTTACATCTAGTTCAAGTGTGACTGGTTGAAATGAACATAATCTTTACTTATAGATTTTGACTGTATTTTCAAGCGTGATTGTATGAAATAAACAGAACGAAATTTATATGTATAAGAATATATTTTATGCATCGAACATTATACAAGAAATGCAAAATAATGAATAGGAAATAAGTTTAAAAACGGTGGTTTTCAGTATGTTTCATGAAAATTTTCTGTGAATTGCTCCCACTTTTAACTCTTCTTGCATTCATTAACGTTTACATGATCAGGCGTTGGTCATATGGTTTGTTTGGTTCGGCTTCTTCCTTGGCTGCTGTAACTCTGAAACAATAAGTTGCTTTGTTAGAAAATAAATAACGAATAATCATATAATACACAACGGACAAACATGAAATGGACAAGGCAGAAACAGCAAATAAGCATATAGGGTGTTTCAAAAAGACTGCACAACAAAATATATCTTCAATATTTGATCATAGACCCATGATTCCAATTTAAGAAATGCTTTGATTAAGATAGTCCATAATCGTAGTCAAATTTTGATCATGTGACAAATTTTAGTAAAAGAAGGACAAAATGTAAGTTTTTACTACGTTTTTACTTTTGTACTACGATAAATAATTGTAATTGATACTTGTAATTGTTATGTCTAATAAACATGCGTTGCATGTGGCGTTTGCGATCACATGTTCCTATGCAAAACGGGCTTGTTTTTGTATGCCTGACCTACCTTTAAAGTCAGTCTAAAACCTTTTGGATCACCCTGTATAGATTACTTTAAAGCCTGTTATTTCTATTTTATTTTACAATCTGGAAAAAAAGCAAATGTGATCTGCTATGCATTTAAACAATATAACATATTTCTTTCTATAAATTGAAATTCATATTCATTGCGAGCTTATGATAAATAGTCACAAACACCTCGATAGAAATCGCTTATGGACGCAAGCTTCAATTGCAATAACTTTCTTTTATCAATGAATTGCTTTGTATCTTGTTCAGCAGCACTTACTGCAAGAAAGTTTCTTACAAGATTTTTTGTTGTCCTAGAAGAAATAAATGGCTATTCAGTTGTTAAGTTCTAATAAAAATAAAACCGGTCACAATTTTGAAAACTTCTATAGTGACTAATTTTAAATTACTAATAAGAGTTAATGACTCGTCCAGTACTTCATTTTTGTCCTCTGTTTCTTTGTTCCATGTATTAACTTTTGTGTCGTTTTTAACTTAGTTTTTTTCTTATTGGGTCTAATTTATACTTGTTCGGTCGGGGTATAACCTGTTGTATTTTGGGCCTTGCTATTCTTGTATGTTACTTCGTTTCGCATTGGTTGGAGTGTATTTTATTCTGCTTTTTAATTAGTTCTTTCAGGTGAACTCTTAATCCAGGTCTTATGTATATAAACTCTGTTTCTTCTATTTGCACCTATTTCGTCCTTTTGACTTCAGGTTTGTTAGTTCTCTTGCACTGACGAAGGGGATACGGTGCATCCTCGAAACATCTGTATGCTGCATTATTATTTTATTCCTGCCAGGTTTTCCTTATAAATCAGTTAAACTACTAAACTTCTATCAAGTTGTTGAGAAATGCAGCTTGAATTGTCCGAATATTCAAGTTAACGTTACTAAAATGGCATCAAGGAATCTCGTTGCAAGTTTTCCTGCTGCTACTACAATAAGAACTATTTGGTGCTAATGACGCTGATGATAACACATACACTGATATACAGTACGTGACAGTGAAAATGAGACACCAAGAAGGAGTGGGCAGAAAAATACGCAAATTGCAGGAAAGACGCAGATCACCGAGTTATGTAAATAATGCGAAATGTGCAGCTGTCCCGCGCACGTTGAGTGAGATCTGAGGGAAGGAACCTGGAGAATCAGCAACAGTCGCGTCGCTCTGTGTGCCAGGGAAATCATTTTGCAATATTCTGTCTCAAAGGAAACGTGTAGTAGCAGAGAATGCCAGGCCACCGCCAACCGAGACAGTTCTAGCAGACAGACGATTTCACGATGGGTATGGTGATCGGACTTAGAAGGGCAGGTTGATACATATGTCAAATCTCAGCGAACAGCCACCTACACGAGTCCACGGTGCACCGGCTATGGCGGAGATAGTTGAAACAAAGGAATGTGGCACGTCTGAGGGATGCCGGTACGGTCCGAGTGACTTCAGCACGCGTAGATTGACGCATTCGCCGGCAAGCATTGGCGGCACCACAGGCCACTTCAGTGGCACTTTTGCAGCATGTGCAGGACCCTTGATGCTCCCATATCAACCAGGACATTATCCGCCGATTGGTCGCCGGCGACCTGCACTCATGACGCCCGTTAAGAATACTGCCATTGACCTAACAGCACAGACGCCCCTTTTGCAATGGTGTCGGGATAGAATCACGTGGACGGCGGAATGGCACAGGGTCGTGTTCTCAGACGAGTCACGCTTCTGTTTTAGCAATGACAGTCGCCGTGTACGAGTCTGGCGCTGAAGTGGTGACAGGTCCAACTCGGTCGCATCTGTGGAACGCCACACCGCGTGATAACGCGGCATTATGGTCTGGGGCGCCATCGCCTACGATAGCAGATCACCTCTGGTCTGTTTTGAGGGCACTATGACGGCTCAACGATACGTGGATGACGTGCTGCGGCCGGTGACACTACCGTTCCTTCAGGGGTTACCCAATGCCATTTACCAGCAGAATAACGCCCGATCACACATGAAACGCATCAGCCAACATGACCTGTAAGGTACTCAGGTGCTTCCTTGGCCACCAGCATCCCCTAATCTTTCACTAATCGAACACGTCTGGGACGTGATTGGACATCGCTTGCTTGCGCTGCTACCGCCGCGTTTAGAAGACGAACTCTGGCAAATGGTTGACAGGGAATGGGCAGCCAACCTCAGGACACCATCAGCAAGCTCTCTGTGCCTAGACGTGTTGCTGCCTGTATCGCCGCCCGCGGTGATCCTACAACCTACTGATCAGACGTTGTTATCGCTCAGTGTATAGGTGTATCATGTTGCAATAAACATCTCTTATTGTTCGTTGCTGTCTCTCTCTGTTTGCCGATTTTCATCACTTTCTGACCACTCCTCTTTGGTGTCTCATTTTCACTGTAATGTAGTGTATATATATATATGTATATCAAATATTATTAAAGCAACCCTCGTCATGCGCTATGAAACATTTACCCCCGCCGTGTAACACCATTATTTACCCAAATATTTACTGCCAGAAAAACGATGTTTATTTTCGTATTTAAGATTAGTATTAAATTCACATGATTCTACAGAAGCTGTACAGAAGTGCAAAATAAAATTCATGCACAGATACGAAAAACAAATGAAGTTAGAGCTCAAAATTCTTACAATTACCCTGTAGAAAGAAAAATCACAAATTTAAATGCAATCCTGACACACAAATTCAAATCAATGAAGTATTTATTACCTTCAAATAAAGCAACGTCCTGTGGTATTGTTTCTGTGGAACCAAATTAAAGGTCCAGTAAGATTTACGTACCTGTAATTGAACCTAATGAACTAGTGAACCGTGAATTGCTTTATACATACCATATTTTCTTATAACGCCACTGTTGAAAAACTGAAATGAAAATCTCAAACATATCAGAGAAGTTTCTTACCATAAATGTGAATATGATTTTTTTAAATACTATTATACTTTTGTGTTAGTGTAAATTTTGTAAAAGAACATGTATATAAAATACAGGATATAAGCAAAATGTTTTAGCGCAGAAGTTAATTTCTAAAACTAATTTTGATGCTTAATAATTAATATAGATTTTGTTTAAATATTTGCTAAAACTGTGTACAATGAAAATACTTCTGTCCTATAATAGAGCGTTGCATAATAGCAAGGAATTGCTCAATTGATCATCTACCACCACTTGTGGACATTTCTCAAACTTTTGGAGCCCTACGCCAACCTTGTTTGGAGTCTCCTCCTCTGCCTCCTCTCCACTTATGCCTTCTCTATGTAGTACATGGTAATGCATAAGGGTAGTACTGGATTAGGGTCGAAAATAGGAATTCGAGTTTTCGACCCAGTTAATTTCTTTCACACTCTTGAATACGAATTTTTTTTTAGAGTGACGTATGTGTCTGTACAATGTATGTATCCACTGTAGATCTAGTTTATTTGACAAAATTTTCAAAAATTTGCGGTTGCGTCACTTTTGTGTTACCTTGGAGCAGATTATATTTTGATTTGATCTAAAAAAATAGATATGGCCGTTTTTATTGAAATGGCCCGCAAAAATCAACAGAATTTGAATTAAGGGATTACATACATGTTAATTAAATATTTGATTTATACGTAATTTTTTATGATAAAACGAATAAGACCCACCTCATAATTTTGATTTTGAGCCGTGGCAGATACAAATGACGGAAGAAATGGCGCCTGGCGAACGTTAAAGAATAAAAAATCGTCTGCTACTCAAAATGAGAAATGTAAATGACGAATGCATAAGATGTAATCATTAATGTTATTATTTTATTTTAATTTTTTTACACGTTTAGAATAAGCCAGATTACCATTTGATTTACGAAAATCTCATGTTGGTAGTACATGACTTTCCTTATACACGGTAATGAATTTACTTCTTTTACAGTGAAAAAATGATGTACAAGATTTGCGGCACAATGTTTTTAATGTTGAATTGTACACTTGGTTGATTTTTCGGATGATATATGTAAAACTATTTCGAAGTATTCAAATAATTTATATTTCATGCAACTCTAAATTGACAAATATGAATGTTAATAACATTTGCAATAAGCAATATAGTCCATATTTTAAAATAATTTAATAATTAATTCATCAATTTGGTGTCATTTTTGCAATTTTAACGATATTTTCGACAATCTGGGGAGAAATATTGCCAAGCTGGCGATATTTCGCTAAATGAGTCATCGCCAAGTTTGCCAAATTGTTCAAAGTTTATAGATTAATGATAATGATTACAGATTAATGATACATCTACAGATAATTGTTTACAGACAAACGGAATCTCCGGTCGTCCACTTTGTTACTCAAGTCCTCTGGACGAGTCGGACGGCCTGGGGTTTCCACACAGTATCTTCTGGGTGCGGTAGCCCATTGGTTAGCGCGCTGGAGTTGCACTCGGTAGGCCCGGGTTCGATTCCAGCCACTGCCAAAACTGCCGCCGTGTTCATGCGGAGTACGATCACATTAAACATGTGGGTCCGAAAGTCCTTCCGAGAGGTTGGTGGTAGGGGAAGGAGGGTACGGTCCCTGTGGATGCCTCCCCCACTGGGTTCCGGTCTAAATTGGGTGGCACTTCCCGACCGTCCAAACAGTTACCTTACACCTTTCTGGTAGGTCGGACGGTCTGGGTTTCAACAACAATCAACAACAACAACACAGTATCTTCTAGCCAACGGCTCTACCGTGCTGGAAACACAGGTTCTCGTTAGATCACCGAAGTCAAGCAGCATCGGGCGCGGTTTGTTCTTGGGTGGGTGACCCCCTGGGAACTCCGCGTGCTGTTGGCACTTTTCGGGCGCAGTAGCCCGGTGGTTTGCGCGCTAGATTTGCACGCTGCCACAACTGCCGCCGTGTTCATGCGGAGTACGATCACGTTAAACATGTGGATCCGTAAGTCCTTCCGAGAGGTTGATGGTAGGGGAAGGAGGGTACGGTCCTTGTGGATGCCTCCCCCACTGGGTTCCGGTCTAAATTGGGTGGTACTTCCCGGCCGTCCAAACTGTTACCTTACACTTTTCTGATAGGTCGGACGGTCTGGATATATATAACAACAACACAGTATCTACTCTCGTGAATGGAACGAACTAGATTCTCGAGAATGATATTAATAAATACATCGAATAATATTACATATTAAAAGTAAATATATTTCGCAATAATTAATAATTTTAATTTTATGTGATTGTTTGATAAATTTGTTTGTAAAAATGTAATATCTGAAGAACGACTGCTAGCATTCTAAAATTTGTGCCAATCGTTATTTAATAAAAAATTGCATAAAAAATTATTATTTACTAATCATTATTAAAGGTTTTGATTTTTTGATGATTTTTTCAAAATTTCATTCAAAAATTATGGGGGGGGGGGGTGTCTTTCGAACATGTGTTTGCGTTTAAAATCAATAGGTTTCCAGTATTCACGAACTGTAATTTTTGCACTAAATTTCGTTCGAAACGTTTCATTCGTTATTGAGATATCGTTTCCGCACACACCACTTTGAAAATGCTCGATTTGTGTTCAGAGATGCTTGAAACGTGCTCTTCCATCGAAAACTTTGTATTTTCGACCCCGTCACACCACTTTCCCTATACTTTATACCATGTATATGGGGAAAGTAAAAAACTAGCGCCTCCCGTGCGGCTCCACAACTAGGCTCTAGGCTATGCACGGTTTAGATTATCTTGTCCTAGTCGTAAATGCGGCCTTGCCTGAGGACCAACGAACGGCAATGACCGCGAAATCATGTTCCCCAGGTGGTAATGGATAATTAGTTGAGGACTTTTTGCTGTTAATACTTTGTAGTTGAAAGTTTAACGGGAGAAGCTTTTTAAACGGATTTTTACTATTTAATATTCATTATCAGTGAAATTCAATAAAGCAGCATAAAAAGTTAGTAGTAATAACAATTTTCAGAAGCAAAGTGATCCTTCTTCAGGGTAAGAAAAACAGAGCAGTTTCAACAGTAAAGGCAAAAACTACCTGTCTTTACTTGTGTAATTGTTTTGATTTTATTATCCAGAAAAAAAAAACGTGTTTCGGTGTCTTAAATGGATAATATGGGAATTTATGATGGTTTATTAAATAAAATGTTTTTCACAGGTAATTTTTCTGATGCCGTTATAGGTAACTTTCATGAAGCCATTGCAATGAAGTGTTTGTATTTTCTACAGACGTTCCTTAAAAAAAAATGAATATAAAAATACATTGGGAACTTCACACGGACATTCGTACTAAAACTGTTTACCTGAGAGTTCAAAATATGGTCGTAGAATAAAGATTTTGTCCCAAATCTTCAGACAAAATATTTAAAGACATAAATTAAGCTCAATAATTGATGAAAGAAGATGAATTAACATCTTTGCTGGTAACATGAAGGGAAAAATATCTTTGCATAAAGAAAGAAAACGTGGAATTACAGAATGCTTCTGAATTTGAAGTGTTGACAACGTGCTTACATACGTATAGCACTTTATTTTTGTGTGCTATTCAATGACATTTTTTTCTGAAATAATCCTTCGTAAATCATTCAAGCAATAAAAGGGCTTATATGTCGCCTTCCGAACTGTTACTAAATTTACGATTTCTATTTGGATGTCTAATTTGCACGTCATTGGTCGTATAGTTACTGCATGTAGTAATTTAGCATGTAACAATAAAATGTAATTGATTTGGTGAGTCATAATTATGTGAGAGGTAACTACATGCAAAATATTAAGTAAAGATTAAATAAATATTCTTCTAATCTTGGTAAATACTATTCGGCATTTTATTGTTTTTAAAGAAACACTTCATTTAATTATATATACATCATTTAATTGTATATACATTGAAGTTGTTCATTATATTTATTGTAAATTATTTACTGTCAGGTTTGAATTATTTATTCATTAAAATTAACTAACTTTTACTATATTTATCAGAATCACTTAAATTTGAATTTGATATTAAAATTTTATATCAAATACAAGGAATTTATAAAAACTACATATCGAAAGTGTTGAATATATAATTATAAAAAATCATTATGAAAGTAATAACAACCGTCATTTCAATTAAATATGATTAATTGAAAGAATGCAATTACATAAAATGAACATTTTCTCTGTATAATTTTTGTTTCAATAAATTTAAACGAAGCACAAGTTTATCAATACATAATACCAACTCAGGAATGATAGACGTGTGGACTAAATATTTTATAACAATTGGTGAAGGATACTGATTTTGGAAAAAGCAGAATTTGAATGAAATGGTACGTACGGGTACTGACCTCGTAGCTCCCTTTCTTCGATATAATTTCGAACGGCATTCTGAATGAGAGGAACTTTCATAAGCTCCTCTGGATTTAGTTCTCCATTTGCATCATCATCGTACTCTTCTACCATGGCAATAACAAATCTCAGAGTTCGTGCAACCCTTCGCTAAAAATCATAGAAGAAATTATAAGAATGAGTCAATTTTATTGTGTGAGATGTTATTTTGTTCTATCTAATAAATGTTTACTATTTAATATTAACAAATGAAGTGCACAATTAAAATACTGGTGCAACTTCTACTTTACACCTGTATTATGTCGGAGGTTTCACGAAAAGTGTCGAAATGATTATTAAAGAAGTAAAGAGAAATATGAAAAATAAGCAGCAAACATAGGATAATTTAGCTATGATGGTTATACCAAAAATAATCAGCAAATAGAGGAGAATTTAGCTACAATAGTTAAACCCCAAAATAATCAGCAAACAGAGGAGAACTCAGCTATGATAGATATATTCAAAAGTAATCAGCAAACATACGATAATTTAGGTGTGATAGTTATACCCAAGGATAAATAGCAAACAGATGATAATTTAGCTATGGTAGTTATACCCAAAAATAATCAGCAAACAGAGTAGAATTTAGCTATAATAGTTGTAACCAAAAATAATTAGCGAACAGAGGAGAGTTTAACTATGATAGTTTTATCCAAAAGTAGTCAGCAAACAGACAATGATTTAGTTGTGATAGTTATACACCAAAATAATCAGCAAACGGAGGAGAATTTGAACTTACTTCTCCATCCGAGGTTCGAACTACGGATCTTCGTACTGGCCAGCCGACTCTACTGGGATGGAATTGAATGCTCATATTGTTGAAAGGAATTATGCAAATTTCGGTATGCTAGTTATACCAATTAGAACTGATCATTTCATGAAAATGCGAAATTTAATTTTCCATAACCCCCCCCCCCCCATATGATAAAAAATACCAATTTGAGCCGCTTTAAACTAGAGCGAAAGAAATTTGTTCGGTATCTTTGATGAAAAATTCGCAACATTCCAATATTCCAATTATTGTTATTAGGTATTTTTCTTTCGATTGCAAGGTTAAATGGTAGAAAAATCCAATTTGCAGTTTTTCAGTTTTAAATAGATTTGCAGATATGCCCCAAATGTATACTTAGAAGTTAATTACTCTTATTTACAGTTTAAGTAAAATAAACTAAGTCAATAATTTTAATGATCGATTGCTCAGTGAAAATTTTATCAAAGGTACCGGTTAAATTCCCTTCGCTGTAATTCTGTGCTGCGAAAATTTTACTAATTGTGATTTTTTTTATTAGTGGGCATATTAAATTTTGCATTTTTTTGAAATTATCAGCTCCAGTAGGTGAACTATCATATATAGGTTCTCCTCTGTGTACTGATTTTTTTTCATATTTCACTTTACTTCTACACTTTACTTCTAGGATAAACGTTGATTTTACTGGGGACACTCTTAGTGAAACGCAGAGTAGAATCTTAGTGAAACGCAGAGTAAGTATATCCTGAATATATGGATAAAATGTGTGTACGTTCAATGTAAGATCAAAATGGTAAAATGTTTTAGAGTACACATATATTTGAAGATCCTTGCAAGGCATTATCTAATATGGCTGGCATGGTGTAGGGGCAGCTTAGCTGTAAGCGCTAATGAGGAGGTCCGGATTCGATTCAGTCAGTGAAGCCTATTTTTATTTACTCCATTAATAGATCAGTCAGAATTGAAACAATGGATAAATATAATGGTAAGCCCAAAAAGGGGGACAAAATACTGCTAGAAAACTATTTAAAATTATTCTTAACGTAATTTAAGATAAATCAGCTGCCTTTCGTGACTAGCGTTCTGCTGCCCCGCCGGACTCGTAGTCCGCAAAATAACAAAAATTAGGTACCGCTTAGCGGGCGCACATGCCGATAAGCGGATACGCCCTAAAACGGCACCCTAATACCCCTAAATTGAAACTACGAGTGTGGATGTAATGCGTTCTAAATAAGTGCGAGGCTTCAAGAGGGAACAAAATTAAGCTGGAAGAGTATTGATTAGTTTAGGAAAGGGAACTTTAGTATGCCAGTGAAAACTACATATTCAGCAGATCAATAGGGTCTGAAATAGATGAAAACATAGTTTCCACGGCCGCAAAACAGAGGGGGGGGGGTATTCTAGGAATTATGGAAATTTTCTCTCGATTCAAGTGATTTTCGGAGAAAACACGATTATAATATAGAGATAATTGTACGTTTAAAAAATCTAAACCTTATCTTTAATATCCACAAAATTATAAAATTACATATTCTAATCTACTCTATACCTATAGACATGAAGTGGACGCAGTTATAGTGTTAAACAGCATTTACTTAACTGGGTATTTAGTAAATCAAATTTTGAAGGAACTAGTAGTTAGTTGTGAAACATACCTCGTTTTGTGATAAAAGGGGTACTTTAAACGACTTCACAATCAGAAATCCACTGGTGTTGAATCGAGATATCAAACAGGCAGTACGTAAACTCATTTTTTTTCCAGAGAAAAAATTCTCTTTTATACAGATTTTTATACTAAAACGGAACAGGACAAGATGTTCTCTTTTTAGAATATTTTGGAAGGCTAACATGCATTAGGGACTCAGGATACATGGCGGTAACAAACATTAGGAGGAAGTAGCGGTGAGAGACATTAGGGGCATATGACATGACTGAAAAGTGGAAGGAAAATGAGTCAATTCAGATATATAAATTACACGATTGCTGAAGATTGCTTAATTACAGACCTTAACCAAATTTAAATCTTTATTTGGAATCCCAAGACACAAAAAACTCTTTCAATTTTAATTTTGATATATAGTTTTAATAGACGTGAAGATTAATATGTGAACTTCAGCGGTTGTTTAATAAAATCCATTAGTTAAGAGAAAATAAGGTACTTTACTTTTTTTTCAGAATACTGTATATAAAATTTAAATAACAGTTACCTAGAATATGATTGAGTACAGCTTTTTCTGTTCCATTATATCCCAGGAAAATTTAATTAAACTGCATTATTATCATTATATACATCTCTATTTGTCACGTTTGGCTGCATATTTAGTGACATTAGCAAAATATAGTCAAATTGGCGACTTTCGAGAAATGTCACTGAGTTGGCGATAATTCAATATCTTAGAAAATTAATCTTAATTGAATCGCTGATTTGCCAAAGGCATGAGTTGTAATTTTTATAACATTAACCTGTCCATGCAGTTTTATTGTACAAAAGGAGCTAATGGTGATAAGAAGGGTGTCTGTCGATGATTGTATGATTGCTTTTTACATCCATCTTTTTCACTGCTGAGTTAAAAAAAAGATAAGCCGTCGACTTCCGCTCTTTCTAATTTAAATGTTGCTTTACGTACTGCCACACGTGCGATAATATCGATAATAAGACAGTACTTTTTTTCATTTCTGTTACCATGTTACATGTTATCTCTCGTTCTCTCACTAAAATTGAAAATCTGTGTGTATGTGTGCGTGTGTGTGTGTTTGTTTGTATCATCATCATAGAGGAACGACTGCACTGAATTTCATAAAATTTTATGGGTAGCATTAGAATAGACTCACTTAAAATTTAGTCCATATTTCAATTTTCTAGGCCCAGGAGTTGTCGATATGTTAATAAGAAACGAATCTTCCATAGAAATAGTATTATGCGGATGATATTTTTCCGAAAATTTATTTATTTATTTGAAGATAATTATGTCATGCTGCTCAGAAACGCAAATCTTCTAATATAATTTTAGAGCTTTCATTTTGGCATATATGGATCCGATTTCATATTTTTTGTAAATTTGATTGCAAACATAACCAGGCTATATTATTCTTCAGATCTGCTTGTAAAAATAATTTTACATAGCGAAAACAGAGATTCTCATACTTTTTTTTAGGATAATTAAATATTTTAATTGAATGTTTTGAATAATAATGTTACTTAGGAACTTTGCATATAATTCTGAATTTTAAGTTTTTTTTTATATTATATATTCCGTACGAAGACCGGGTATAATAATTTGATTACAAAACCTTTTTTAGCACTTTACAACAAAGTTGAAAAGTGTTTATAACATTGTTCATTCTGTCTGTCTGTTTGTCCGTTAGCACGATAACTGCCGTAAAAATGACTTTATCAAAATGAAATTTTAGTATGTTGTTCAGCCGGTCTGTGGGACCTATGGGAATATAAATGTATAATATCACCTAATTAGTTTTGGATTGAACCCGGGTTGAAAAAATGAAATACATTGAAACCTATGGGACCTAATTTTTCAAACACTTTTTAAGCAGATTTAAAATTCACAAATTGCTTCGAAAATTTTAGGAAAAATTCAAATTATTTCATAAAATATATAAAAAAGTTCAGCAAAATATATTCAGAAGTTTTTAAATAAAAATTAAAAAAAGATTACACCTTTTATATGAAGTGATCACGTGGCCATTATATGAAGAGATCACGTGACCCACTTTAAAATAAAATATGGTATCCATCTTGTGTCAAAATCAAATTTAGTGTTATATCTGTCCTAAAACCGCTTTATTTTTGCTTAAATTCTGTGCATCTACATCCTGAAACAACACAATTACAATATATTTGAGTTTAAATGATCATCCAAATTTGATTATTTCTACAACGAAGCCTACTTTTCACTTATGGAAAATGTAAACAGCAAAATATGTAGAATGAGTTGTATAAGGATTGCTGTATTTCTTTAACGCAAAATTATTTAGCTCATGGAGTCTGCAATATAACTGATATGAATGAAATATTCATTGATTTTACAGAGAGAAGGACGATTTTTTCGATGAAGTTTTAAACATAGAGTTTAATTACTTGTACCTCCACGGTCTTAAATTTTTAAATAAAATAAATTATTATAGTATTGTGATGAATGAAATGAATGGAAAAATGTTTATGAATGAAATGCTGCTTTTATAGAGAGAATCAGGCGTATTATATTTCGATGACGCCATTTGAATAAATTTCATTTGTTTTCGATGAAGTTTTCAAATATAGTAAATTTATTGTAGTATTATGATAATTTTAAAAGTATTTCCGAGGAATGTATCGCATTTTAGAGATGTTTAAACCAGGGAATTTATATTTCAAAGCCGTCATTTCAATGAAGTTCATTTTTTTCGATGAAGTTTTAAGTTTTAAAATATTATAAATTAATGTAGTATTGGGATAATTTTCAAAATATTACCTAGGAATGTATCGCATTTTAGAGATGTTTAAATGAAATTGCATTGAAGTTGGAAAGTGTTTCATAATCAATGCTTTATGCATGATTGATCTTTTTTGTTGTTAGTAATAGTATGGTCAATCTAATATTTGCACTTGCAGAGTGTTTATTATACATCCATTAAACGTCCCACTTCGACGAGTAACGGGCATACTAATTTGATTACAAAAACTTTTTTGTTAGTAACAGTATGATGAATCTAATATTTGCACTTGCAGAGTGTTTATTATACATCCGTTAAACGGCCCACTTCGACGAGTAACGGGCATACTAATTTGATTACAAAAACTTTTTTGTTAGTAACAGTATGAAGAATCTAATATTTGCACTTGCAGAGTGTTTATTATACATCCATTATACGGCCCACTTCGACGAGTAACGGGCATACTAATTTGATTACAAAAACTTTTTTGTTAGTAACAGTATGATGAATCTAATATTTGCACTTGCAGAGTGTTTATTATACATCCGTTAAACGGCCCACTTCGACGAGTAACGGGCATACTAATTTGATTACAAAAACTTTTTTGTTAGTAACAGTATGATGAATCTAATATTTGCACTTGCAGAGTGTTTATTATACATCCATTAAACGGCCCACTTCGACGAGTAACGGGCATACTAATTTGATTACAAAAACTTTTTTGTTAGTAACAGTATGATGAATCTAATATTTGCACTTGCAGAGTGTTTATTATACATCCATTATACGGCCCACTTCGACGAGAAAAACTTGTATTCTCGGCACAATAGTTCAATGGTTAGAGCATCGGTTCGTCAGCTCGAAGGTCACTTTTCGATTTCCATTTGAGGCACTGTAATGATGCTCGAACGAATTAATCCTGAAGGTTAGATGCGATGATGATGAGGGTTGAAAAATACTCAGTTATGAATCTTTCGTGGGCCCCTGACTTCAGAGGGGAGAGATTATAGGGTCCACTCTGACTAGAAGAGTTTGGAATTTTGTCCCAACTGCTCAATGGCTTGAGTATCAGCTGGATAGTTTGAAGATTTAGGGTTAGATCCCTGGCCGGGACGGCGTGACCTTCACAACAGACATCGATATATAAATTGTATTTTTGTTTGAAAAGAATTTGTGTACGTGAAACCTAAATGTTAAGTATTAAGTATTTAAATTCCATGTGAATAACGTGATATTAGTATTACGTTTATAATATGCATGAGATGATTTGTTGGAGAGAAATTTACATGTAGGATAAATATTATAATATCAAATTTGTCATATATACACATACGTACATGCATGGTTTGTATGAGCATACCTTTATAGAAGCCTCAATTTACATTTTTCGTATCACTAAAGATATATTCACAAGTATAGTTTTCACTTACCATTCTATATACAAGGATATTTTAATAAATAAGGTAACAAGGCCTGCAGTATGAATACAGTTATTCTTATATCAGTGTAAAAATAACCAGTAACTTACATGGATATTCATTACATTTCCACGTAATTTCTATACTTGTCCAGGTATTTCTTTCGTCAGTACACTAAAACATGGATCCTAGACGTGAAGGAATCAGGCGCAAGATTCTATAATAATAAACTGCTTTGAAACGTAAACTGTCTGGATTGTTCATAAAGTTACGTGCCTTACTTATTATCAATGTCAAGGCTTATTATTATCAATGTGTCTTATTATCAATGTACAGTCTAAGAATTATAGATTGCTGAAATTGATTATTGGTTGCATATTGCTTTCCAGCCAGGTACTTTTTAAAAGGTCGGAAGAGACGAAAATCGCTAAGTGACAGGCTAGAGCTGGGTATTCAAACTTATCCCAATGAAAGCGCTATAACAGTTCGTTCGTTCGGTAGACAGTGTGAGGTCCAGCATTATAATGATGCATACTCTTTTACAAGTTGGCAAGTAATTTCAGATGTTGGTATGCCCCGAACTGACAGAAAACTTATTATACTAATATAACTTATCAACGCTTGACCATTTTCCACAAGTGCCGTCATTTTTAAGCGGTTGTTAAACAATGTACCTAATATGTGCTGCCCTCTAGTGGCATAGAAATAAGCAGACATCTGAGTAGTCCACACCGTCGGAACGTATCTATCCAATAATGAATTTCGCGCATATGATTGGTTTTGTTACCTTATTTAACGAAACGTCTTTGTATTATTTGCAAAATGAGTGACTTCAAGTACGGATTTTTTACTTACCACTAAATTTGCAAACATTGGCAAATTTCCAGATGTTTGATCAGCCCTTCGACCCATACGAGGGATAGAGTTTCCAGTCTTTGTAAAGAATTGAGCATGTGATGTGGAGAAATACACAAAGAAGCTCATACAAAGAAGAATATGTGACACTATAATAAGATAAAAAATATTGTAATCTTTGCAGGATGTATAAAGCTCACAAGATATTTACAGTTTATTTTCGAGTTTCACAAGAAAATGTTATTTGATATAAAACTATGTTATATGCTAATGAATGTTGTATTTTAAATATAGTCAGCTGATATGTATAAGTTGCATATTGATAAAATATACAAGACGAGGAAGTGAATTTAGTTATATGTGCTGCAAAGAAATTTTGTCTTGCTCGAACTTTTGTGCAAAGAATTGAACAACTGACATCTGACAGTCAAGACGACGCTTTATTCATAAAATTACTAAAATGATTTTATATTAATGAAATATTTGTTTCTAGTTAAGAGCATTTATAAAGCGTAGCCTTATCTTATATTAGTAAATATATTTACTTCAAGTCAGATTAAATGTTTTTATAAAGAGTTCCCTCATTTTATATTAGTAAACATATTTCTTTCAGGTCAGGTTAAAATTAACAAAACGTTACCTTTTTATATTGGTAAATAAATTTAATTCAGGTTAAATTGATAGCATTTTCAGAGTGTTACCTTATTTATTATTTGTAAATATGTTTAATTCAGGCATGGTTGTGGTAAATTCAGGTAAAATTGTGGTAAATTTTCAATATTTTATGTTGTATGGCATTAAACGAAAATAACAGATCTTAGAATGTATTTTATAATGGGAGACCTTTAGAATGTTTTTCATATTTCCTAAAACTATATCAATTTTCATATCCAATCCGGCATTCTTAAAATGAATTGAATTACTAATTACATCGTGTGGGCACGTTATAGTTGGGTGAAATTTAATTTAATTAAAATTAATAATAGTGGTTAAATATGATTGTTAATGCAATTACAAATTTTAATCCTTAATTATTAAGAGTTGCAGACGATTAAACAGAATAATTGTAAAAAGCAATTAATTATGGAAATTACAATTCCGTAATTCTTAAATGCAACTATAGTCTTAAATGTAATTATAATCGATTTTTAAAATTTTTATTGCATTATAGAAATATTCTTAAGTGCTTCATGGATTAAAAGAATTATTAACGGATTCGCAAAATATTGTGTGCATTTTAAGGGACATTCACGACTCTTAAAATCATGAAAATATCAGTATTTCTTTCTTATTGTCTAGTTGGGAAGATTCTTAAGGATGGTGTGCTGTTAGGAGGCTTGAGGCAGGACAGTCCATTAAAGATGACATACATTTTTTTCTCTGTGGATCATTCTGTCATTTCTTATTTATGAAAATAATTCCGAACTAGTGGGACAGTTATCTGGTGAACCCGTTCCAGATGGTTCTAGGGCTGCAACATCCCTTGATTACAGTGTCTAGAAGGGATTCTCTATTAGTTCTAGATACTGTACCTTGATGATCAACCCATCGTATTACTGTCCAAACGCAATCGCTGAGCGACCGCACCAGTTTTCTGAGCAATAGCCAATATATCAATAGAACAGTCGATATCCGTTAGTACTGTGAGGTGATGGTTGTCCGGGTAACACGAGTTTGTGTTCCTTTGAGCGATAAGGTCAGAAAAGTATGATTTAAGTGGCATCGTCAGCATGCAATTTGGATAGAAGCACAACGGTCCAATGTACTCTTCATGGATATGTCAAGACCCATATATGTCATTTAAGCAATAGACATATACGGGTCTACTATACAGAACGAGAAACAAGTAACTAGCCCAATGACATCGTTGAAAATCACGCTTATAGGAGTGGTATTGTGTTGGTACAGGCTGATATTTCGTTCGAATAACGCACTGTTCTGCAGGTGTCACAGGGGGTACTGTGAAGCAATCATGATCAAGTACATGAACCTTTCATGGGACTCTATGCTATAGCAGTGAGTTTAGATTTTCTTTTGGTGAACAGCCACACTCGTCCACACAAATAAGGATTGGTGGACGAGTACCTTGAGAGCAAAGGTATTGCTCGCATGCTGTGGCTAACGAAGTACGTTTATGATCAGAGTTCTAACTATATGTTATTCCATATATTCATATGCAATTTCATATTTTCATATTAAAGTGCTTGCAAATTCATTAAATATCATAATTTGTCTTAAAAATGCACATTCTACGTTCTACTCTTTTGAAAGTACTTGTTTGTATTTTAACTTTTCTCTATTATAATTTTTTTGTGCTGTCCAGTAATAACAGTTGATGTTGAAAGAACATTTTCGACATAAAAATGCTTGACGGCAAAATCGATGAAAGCATACAAAGTGGGATAGCTGATTTGGTCAGTCTCTACAGAGCATAAAATTGTAAGCTCGAATATATTCCACCGATACTGGTATCTGCAACGGAATAATCTTTTCTAAAATCTATAACTATTGAAATTTTAAATATAAATATATAGTCGTTTACTGAAAAAATATTAATTTCTATAACATAATTTTTTGTATGTATATTCATAGTACTTGCATAATAATGTAAAAATTTTTGATGTGCAATAATAGTTACAACTAGAAAAATAGTTACACTTGTCTTTCACGAAGTTGGTAATAGTCTACTTGCATATGTTTTTGATGCATAATACGCGATATATGAGCGAAACTTGTACATTCATATTTTAGTTTATGAAGGGTAATTTCTTATATTGTAAGCAACTAAAACATTAAAAGATTTATTTCCACATTTGAGACGTTAATAAATAGCCTTCAGTTTTTTGGGCCCATCATTAGAAGGTAACAGGATAAGAAAGCACAATTACGTAAGAGTTTATATATAGCCAAACACACACCCAAAATTTGGATATTGTGTTATAATGAATAACATATGCAGATGCAAGTGAAAAATAAAATATATACATAGATAACTGTGTGTTTTAGAAAAAAAAATATAAAATGTCTACAATCTAAAGCAATAAATTACGGTATTAAAGTGAGATAAATATTTTAAGTAGTTAGGTTGTGAATGGTAGTTTGATCCTTGAAAAATCAAGAAGCAAATACCTAGCCAAATCAAGATTTTGAAACTCGTCATTAATACAAATATATTCTAGATAAAAAAAAGCAAAACGATTTTAGGGTTATTACAGGGGATTTAAGAAATGTTTTGTTGAGCAGGCGTTAAAATTTTCATTGAAGACGGCTTAAGACAAAGACATAGAGTTTTTTGTTTTTAATACCATCGTAATGTTCAGCCAATCTTATGCGAACAGTCTGTTCAGTGTTACCGATATAAAATTTATAAGCGTTGATAAAGAAATATGTACTCATACACAACAGCCTGATTTCAAGGATCACTGTTGAATGTATCAGCTCAGATGCGGTTGAATTTATCAGTATTAGAAATATAAAGAAACGGTTCTCAGCTCAATGATTTTATTCAAAAGTCTATTGCCGAGTTACCCATGCATCCATTCCTTTAGGTAAGTTCCATAGAGTTCGGGAGATTGCTGTACTTAAAGTTCGTATTTGGTGGATCTGTTGTGCTTAAAGTTTTTATTTGATGGATCTATTCTTGCAGAAAAAGCTATACGATTAACATTATGAAGCAATGGGCATAGAAACAAAAATCTGAATGTTATCGTAACAATATTCTTAGGCTTAAAAAATTCCAGACAAATATTCACTGTTTTAAAGGTGGGAGAAATTTTTGCGTACTTTCCGATGTGGAATCGGATGCTACTTGATTTTCAACAGCAGGTAAAATGTCACTTTATCTGAAATTCATGTGGGACTCTCAACTTAATCGCCAGTTTCATTAATCTGTAATACAATTCATGTATTTGTATATATCATAAATTTGTTCATATGTAAGATATGTTGTTATAAAATATAGTTTGAAATGTTCTTTCTTTTGGTTGAGTAGCTGCTAAATGCAAATTTTGACGAAAAGTATCTGTATTGCTATAATAATAGTATGATTGACGAAAAAAAATCTCAATATAGTAGTCTTCTTATCTAATCTCCAGATCTAGAGGTCAAAGTTCATCCCTAGACACGAATTCACACTATCGCTCCTGCTATGCTGTAAAGCAAAACGATAATTGCATGGATTTTAATAAGTGAAGAAGAGTAAGATGGAAAATTGCATTCATTTAAGCTAGTAAATTTCATTCTACAAATTACGGGAATAAGATTGTGATGTGTCTCTGGTATGTAGAATATCAGAGAGACGTTGCATTCCAATCAAAACATTATTCCTGGTGAAGCTGTATTCTAGTATGTATTCAAGAGATTTTTAAGTCGCAGAATGAGAATACGATTGATGGTAGATTTTCAAATTTCGATTTATTGTTAGAAACAAATTTTAAAAGTACTTTTGAGAATAATTTGTGTTCAGTGTACTTACAATTGTCACAACGTATTAAAATTCTGTTAAAACAAACAGCTTGTATGCGAGCTGCGGCCCCCGGTGAAAGCTGAAAATATTGCTACCAGTAACTTAAGTACTGATAACTTAAAGTAACCCATTTTACACCCCTTAACTCTCTATTGCAGAAGGAATTTTGAAGGTAATACAACGATTTAAATTTTGTCAAATAAAAGCTGATTTTATCAAACTATTGTCAAATAAAAGCTGATTTTATCAAATTATTTTCAAATAAAAGCTGGTAAATCTTCAATGGTGAACCTTCTCACAGCTTTGAACAGACGTGTTATAAAAAGTTTTTCTGTGTTTTTGAAAAAATAGACATGCTTTTATTTAATGATTAAAAATCGCTGACTCTAAAGCAATAGCAATGATGTTTCAAATCTTTAAAATTTTTACAAAACTGACGAAGCATCAGGCTACTTTTGCTAGTTGAACATTGCTCTGCTGCTAATGGTATATATTAAGTGTAGTTGAAATACGTATTTATTACACATATGAGCAAATATAACAAAGGTGAATCATAAAAAATAAATTTACCCAATCTGGTTTTGTGGGTGTTTTGTGGGATCCAGCAGAACTTCAAGATCTAAAAGTGGGGATTCTAGTCTTTTGAGCATGGCTTCATAATTTCAATTTTAATTTACGAAAAATAATTATAAACTATAAAATTCTGAACATGTAATTTTCCTAGAAATTTTATAACATGTACGTGGTATGAGAAAAATCTGCATTATGTTTCTGTCTTAAACTACTTTTGATGCTTTATTTCTTAAAATTCTATAAAATATATTTAAATATCCTTGTGTTTTTTAAACAAGTGTGGCATCTGAAACAACTCAACATTAAACTAAAAATCACGCATAGCAATGGTTAACATATGTAGTTTTAGAAATGAATAAAAATAACTTACTTTGCATTTTGCAGAAATTTTTAAAAAATGTATAAAAGATGAGTCACAAGATCAGCTTTTGTCCTCAGGGTAGTAAGTATTTTTTTCTGAATGCTTGCTGGCAATGAATCTTGTAGGGAATGATGTGCCCCACTGAATCTTGAACTCAAATAATGAATGATGCGGGCTGAGTCGGCCAACGCACTGACTTGCAATCAGACTGATGATAGCTGTGTCGCCCAGATGCTTTTCAAATCTGTACATAAATAAGGTTAATAAGATCAAAGTCATTTATCAATGTTCTTCAGAGCAGGTGAGAATAATCTGGATCATTTTAGACAAAATATCACTCAGGGAGGGTAGAAAACAAAATTTTAAAACTGACTAGATTTCCATTTGAAAAATACTGTAGATTCATCTGAATACATAAAGATATAATAAGACGTTCTTATTAGGCCACCTACTAAAGTTGGTCAACATATGAATGGGTTTATCTATTTAAGTCGAGCCTTCCACAAGGAACAAAAATTATTCTTGCTTTACATTTTAAAAGTTGATCAAAATTGTTCGAATTGACAAGAAAGTTTTGAAACAATTTTCACTGTAAATTTAACATATTTCAGTTATAAAGTTTGTATGATGAAAATGTTTTAATTTTAGCTAGAACCATATTAAATAACATTTTTAATTGCATTACTTTGGGTTACCATTTACCTTTGGGTACACCCTTACTCAATCCAACTCAAAATTTGTTTTCAATTACAACGAACAGTGACATCTTACTATCTTCTACTGGTAATGCTATACTTACATACTTGCTTTATCTATTTTTTATGTGCTAAAATATGTAACGATTGTTTATAGTATTCATTTAACATTAAGCACAAACCATGTCCAGCGCAGACAGATCTAAAATCCGACCCCACACCATCAATGTTATGAGCAAAGAGTCAGTCTTCTAGCTGGGCTCAATTATGCATCAACTAGAACTAATTTCTCGGCATTGCTTGGGTCCTAAATAAGCGCCCGCTTCTTAAATATTACAATTAAAATATAACATCACTCAATTTTCTAATCACCTGTTTTCAACTAAAATCATTCCTGCAATACGTTTTTGGGCGGAAGCATGCCAATCATATAGCCCGGGTATAATACTCCTTAAATAAGCTCATTTAATACGCTTTGAATAAGCTTTTTTGATACTCCCTATAAAAGTACTCGATCACCAATTGACCAATCGTTGGCAGAATCACACAATGAAAATAGTTGAAGTCACAAAAAATTAAAAAGTTATTTTTCCCCGAAGTAAAATTCAAAAGATAATTGCTATCTCAGTGAATTTCTATCCAGTTTAAGTCAAATTTTAGCATAGTACTCATAATGAACCAAATTAAAAATACTCATACCAAATTAAAAAGAAAAAATCTTAGCTAGCTCTAGGGAACTAGCTCTAGGGAACTCTAGCTCTAGGGAACAGCTAGCTCTTTTTTCGTCTTTAATCAAAACACCTTCTTTGCAATATCGTCTATCGCGGCAATGCTTGAATAAGTTTGATTGGACAAAATGGCAGGAAATGATTATTTGGAATTTAGAAGTTTGTATTTTTTTTAAAAATTCGAATGAATAAAATCTGATGTGGACCTGGGTGGGGGAGGTCAAAGAGGATCGTGCAATTAGGAGAGGAGCACGTCTACATCAATGGTACCGCTATCACCCATTCGAAGACATTTGACATACTCCATGCATCTTGTATCAAAGAATACTATTCGGAGACGGCTGACAGAAGGCGGTATTAGGTGTCAACGTCCATTAAGGCGCCTACAATTGATCGCTCTACATAGATTAGAGCTGTCTGGATTGGCGTCGAGCTCAGACAGCCCAATCAGTGTCCGATTGGAGGTATGTTATCTTTAGCGACGAATCTTGCATATGTGTGTCGAGGAGAACTGGCCAGTGTTCCGATCCCGCTTTTGTTTTTGAGCGGCATACGGCCACCACACGTGGTGTGATAGTTTGGGGTGCCATCTCGTGGGGCAGATGATCTCCTTTAGTTGCACTGAAAGCCAATATGACGGCTCGCTTGTATGTCAAAAATATTTTTCAGTCGATTGTTCTGCCTATGCGATCAAGTCGCCCTGGTTTCATTTACCAATGAGATAATGCTCGACCACATACTGCACGAATTTCTCAACAATGTCTTCGATCATTTAATGCCATACTTGTCCCCAGACCTACCACCAACAGAATACGCCTGGGATATGCTGGAATGGAAATTGCAGTCCTCTCAGAATATTCCTGAATTAGTTGACCAGTTGCAATATTTAAGGCATAATCTTTCACAGAGGGACATAGACAACTTAGTTGATTCGATGCCGCACCGAATATCGGTTTGTATAGGAGCAGGGGAGGATTTACTAATTACTAAGATGTCATCTTATTGTTACCACCATTTTTAGTAAAACGTTTATTTGCTACCAAATTTTAATCATTCCCATATCGTCTCAAACGATACATATATGACGAGTTTTGTGTCTGTAGTTCAATTTAATATGGGTGCATATACTATTTTGCAACAGAGTGTATTCAAATGCTGAAATTAATTTTGTATATTCTTAAATTGGACCGTATTTCTGAAATAAAAATTGGTCAAATTTTTATTTATTAAGTTCGGACATATAAACTTCCAAAGTCTTCACAGTTTTCGTAACGTTCCGATTTTAGCCAAGTACACCCCAACCATAAATGCTGTTTGTTCAAATCAAAATAAATTACGTTATCATTCCTATTACAGAAAATCTGGAAATCTTAGGATTTCAATTATTTTTTCTGCCATTTTATTTAGCAAAATTAGCTCATATGGCCTCTTAAATTGATAGTTCCCTCATATTTGAATTTCACTTTTTCTGTTTGTTCTATTTGGCATCCCATCGTTTTTAATCTTTCTGCTATTCGTTCGTTTACCGCCTTATTTTATTCTTTCTTTCCTCTGTGGTTTTATGTGTTCGTTGTTTCCCGTCAGTCGTTTTGGTTCCCCACTTTTATTTTTTCCAGCGACATTGGGAACATCTTTCCTATTTTCAGCTACTTGTACTATCCTCAGTTACTGACCCGGCTTGAGTAAGTGAGGTTCCGCTTCTTGGCGGTCCTGAAGAACAGTATATATTTTTCGTTTGAAACCAGTTGATCAGTTTATTTTTCTATATATGCTATATTTTACGAAATTTTAATTTATCTTGTTATTATTGTAGCACTTTTTGAGCGATTATTGCTTCCTTATATATAGTATAATATGTAGGAAAAATATTGTGACTGGGTCAAAAATATGAATTCGAATATTTGACGGAATAGCAATCCCTGATCCTACCCCTATTGAATGTTTTTGAGGTGATAGCTGTCTATATGTGTGTGTGCGTGCGTGTGTGTAGCGATATCTTACTAAGGAATGGAGCTCGAAAAAAATTTGGCGCGATTATCACAACGGTGGATATTGGAATTATATTGATATTAAATGCGATCAAATGTCCGAAAGCCCCCCCCATTTCTGAATAAATTTTTGAAGTAAAAACATTAAAACTCAGGACTTTTAATATTGTTAAATAAATAATCATTCCATACTTGATTTTTCAGTACAAACCGAAAGACAGAAGTTTTAGAACTCTAACATAAATCATTCTCTAGATATTTCACATTTTCCAAATAAATTTATATAAAAAAATAAATAAAAATGAGATAAGTATTATATTCTATATAAGGTTTATATTCTATATGCATTATGAATTTACTAATATTATTCTCATGAATATAATTCGTTCAGTTTATGAGAGAAGATATTTATTGATTAGAACTCAAATCATCGTTTATTACTATACTTGCAGTATACCCGTTCTTCTTACGGAAAATATAATAGTATAAAGAAACTTACCATTTACAATTATGAGTAAATTCCTATAGTATTTTAAATGATTTTGTTATTCAAAATACGCTATTAAAATATTTAATTTAATTCTTCTAAAAATGTATAAGAATCTCTGGGCTCGATATACAAAATTTTCTTTACAGGTAGATCTGAAGAATAAAGCATCCTGGTCCAGTTTGTAAATAAGTTTAGAAAAAAAATATTTTTTAATTCTCACAAAATGACAGAGATTATTGAGAAAATCGTACTTAATTATACAAAATATTGAATTTTTATCGACTCGTTGTCATTTTGATAAATTTAGCGTCATTTTATCAATTTGGCTATATTTTCGTCAATTTAGCAACATTTTAATAAACCGCCAAATTTATCGTCAAATGGGACTGTAGAACTGCCAGTTCCACATGGAGACAAATTTACGAAACATCACCACAGTACTATCCCCTAATGTAACACAATTAATTTCATTTATTTAGCCCAATTTTATCAATTTCAAGGTATTTTTATGGATTTACAAACATTTTTATCAGTTTGGCGACATTTTAAAAATTCGCTAAATGTGTTACTAAGTAGGGCGGTTTGAGTGACAATCAAATGCCGCCAAAACATCATTTTAGTACTCTCTTCTAACAAACAAAATTAATTTCATTTATTCAGAGTCGTTTTTTATCAATTAGTCGACATTTTCGTCAATTTGGCAACGTCCAAGAAAAGGTGCCAAGTTAGTGATATCCCGCCAAATTCGTAGATCTAAATTTGCAGATCTGAAGAATAAAGCATCCTGATCCTGCTTATATATATACTCAATGAAAACGCTAAAATTGTATTAGAAGATATACATGTTCTACTCTTATTCTATTTCAACAATCGGCTGAATGAGTTTAACTCCTAGGGAAAAGTTTCGTTTTTCATTAATATCTCGACAACCCCCAGTTTTAGAAACTCGAAATATGAACTAAATTTTAAGTGGGGCTATTTTAAGGCTACCCACAAAATTTCATCAATTCGGTTCAGCCGGTCTCCGTGATGATGAGGCAAACACACAGACAGACAGACAGATAGATTTTCAATTTTATTTATATAGATAAGAAAAATCCTATTCCCCGCTTGCTTGTCAATATGTAACACTTGGCGACACATTAGCAACAATTTGAAATATCACCAACTTGGCGACTTTTGAAAATATTGCCAAATTAACGAAAACTAAATGAGCAAATGTAACATTTTGTAAACAAAAGTGACGAAATTCAGTATCTTAAAGCGTGATATTCAATTTCTTTGATAATTCCTATCGCTTTGGGTAAATTAATATTCGTGATGTAGGTAAAGTCATGTGCTGCTTAGATCAGATCTTTTATTCTATGTCTATAATTAATATTTAAACAAATGAAGTCCGTTACCACCTTTTTAGAACACATACACCTAAAAACAGCAACTTTTTTAATCAAATATTTTTACAAAATCAGTAATTATTTCTAGATAATCCACGAAGCGTTCTTTGACATAAAAATTTTGTCGAAAAAGCGGAGTTAATTTTCGTAAATTCCAGTTTATTGACTCGGCGTAATTCTTTTCAGAGACTGCAAATTGGTTCGAAGCTTCATTAGAATAATTTTATTCAGTTGTACCTTTTAGTTAAAAATACAGTTTAAAACAAATTAGTAATGATTACTTAAATCTTATTAAAATGAAGAAATCATTGTGCGTATGTAAGAGTTAAATGACTTTTTTAAACACAGCGATATATTCGCAGGGAAAATATTGTGATGGGGTAAAATATCGGACTAGAATTTTGATGTTTTGAGTATTTCTGAAAACAGGTCAACCATTTTGTTTAAATATGTCTGTACGGTTGTAGGTCTCTGGATGCGACATTTCTTTAACGAATTGAGCGAGTTAAATTAATTTTGCATTATTATTTTGATAGGTCGGCCTTTTAATTTTCAATTAGATTGTACCAGAAGACCTTTAATTTTTTTAGTATTACTTAACGTGAATCAAAGTATTTTCATTCAAAGTGATGGGGTCGAAAGCCCAGACCATTCGGCTCGTCCAAGGACTTAGAGCAGCAAGTTGAATGGCCGGGAGACAAAGTGATGGGGTAAAATATCGAACTAGAATTTTGATGTTTTGAGTATTTCTGAAACAGGTCAACCATTTTTTTTTAAATTTGTCTGTACGGTTGTAGGTCTGTGGATGCGACATTTCTTTAACGAATTGAGCGAGTTAAATTAATTTTGCATTATTATTTTGATAGGTCGGCCTTTTAATTTTCAATTAGATTGTACCAGAAGACCTTAAATTATTTTTAGTATTACTCAACGTAAATCAAAGCATTTTCAGCAAAGACTATAAATTTATTAAAAAATGTCTTTATTTTAAAACACCATTAATGACGTAAACAAAGGTACGAGAATGCCAGAGCGCCTACAAACGCTATAACGTTCTTCATCAGTGGCAATGTAAATGAATATGACAGACATGAGCATTTATACACATGCCGAAATCGCGAATACAAAATTTGCATATGGATAGTGGGATATTTCGACAATTCATTTACATTACCACTGATGAAGGACGTTATAACGTTTGTAGGCGATCTGGCATTCTTGTAACTCCGTGCACGTTATTAATGGTGTTTTAAAATAAAGGCATTTTACAACACATTTGTAGGTACCGTGCTGAAAACACCGGTTCTCGTTAGATCACCGAAGTCAAGCAGCATCGGGCGCGGTTAGTACTTGGTGGGTGACCACCTCGGAACACCGCGTGCTGTTGGCCATCTCGGGTGCGGTATCCCCGTGGTTTGCGCGCTAGATTTGCACGCTACCACAAATGCCGCCGTGTTCATGCGGAGTACGATCACGTTAAACATGTGGGTCCGTAAGTCCTTCCGAGAGGTTGGTGGTAGGGGAAGGAGGGTACGGTCCCTGTGGATGCCTCCCCTACTGGGTTCCGGTCTAAATTGGGTGGCACTTCCCGGCCGTCCATACAGTTACCTTACACCTTTCTGGTAGGTCGGACGGTCTGGGTCTCAACAACAACAATAATACATTTGTAGACTTTGCTAAAAATATTTTTGAAATATTTGTAGATTTTTTTTCTATGCTTATTAATAGTAAATCAAAGTTATAAAAATTCAATTATGTTAAACTATGGTAAAAAATAGCCTTTTTATATTATTTTACTTACGAACGACAGTTTGTACGTTAGCATGTGCCGTTCTTGAGATCGAGTTTTTGATCTAAAATAGGAAATATTATAAACAAATTATGTTTGTTCACGGTAATCAAGTAATACATATATCTAATAAGTATTTTGAGCACGAATTGAAGTGTAAAACAGTGTTTAGAAATTATTACGCGCTTTATAGTCGTACTAGACATTTCACCTTACTCCCTCTCCGCATATCTGTATAAAGAATGTGGACATTTACATGAAATTCGCTTCGGTTACAACAATTTGTCCTCACAATGAGGCAATTGAGCTTCATAAAGATTTAATCAGAATGATGTAATTTAAATTACTCTCTATTGTTTTACTACAATATAGAAATCTGTTAGCTTGTAGTGAATACTATGAGCTGTATATATCAGATATTTCATTTTCTTTTGAAAAGTACAAATTAACTAATGGAAACCCATGCACATCGTTCATGATCTTCGTAATTTACTGAATCCAAATTTAAATTACTTTCTATTGTTTTACTACAATATAGAAATCTGCTAGCTTGTAGTAAATACTATGAGCTGTATATATCAGATATTTCATTTTCTTTTGAAAAGTACAAATTAACTAATGGAAACCCATGCACATCGTTCATGATCTTCGTAATTTACTGAATCCAAATTTAAATTACTTTCTATTGTTTTACTACAATATAGAAATCTGCTAGCTTGTAGTAAATACTATGAGCTGTATATATCAGATATTTCATTTTCTTTTGAAAAGTACAAATTAACTAATGGAAACCCATGCACATCGTTCATGATCTTCGTAATTTACTGAATCCAAATTTAAATTACTTTCTATTGTTTTACTACAATATAGAAATCTGCTAGCTTGTAGTAAATACTATGAGCTGTATATATCAGATATTTCATTTTCTTTTGAAAAGTACAAATTAACTAATGGAAACCCATGCACATCGTTCATGATCTTCGTAATTTACTGAATCCAAATTTAAATTACTTTCTATTGTTTTACTACAATATAGAAATCTGCTAGCTTGTAGTAAATACTATGAGCTGTAT
Organism: Amaurobius ferox; assembly: GCA_951213105.1. Lineage (NCBI taxonomy): Eukaryota > Metazoa > Arthropoda > Arachnida > Araneae > Amaurobiidae > Amaurobius > Amaurobius ferox. The sequence continues at coordinate 98,341,253 of OX578142.1, read as the reverse complement.
ATATCAGATATTTCATTTTCTTTTGAAAAGTACAAATTAACTAATGGAAACCCATGCACATCGTTCATGATCTTCGTAATTTACTGAATCCAAATTTAAATTACTTTCTATTGTTTTACTACAATATAGAAATCTGCTAGCTTGTAGTAAATACTATGAGCTGTATATATCAGATATTTCATTTTCTTTTGAAAAGTACAAATTAACTAATGGAAACCCATGCACATCGTTCATGATCTTCGTAATTTACTGAATCCAAATTTAAATTACTTTCTATTGTTTTACTACAATATAGAAATCTGCTAGCTTGTAGTAAATACTATGAGCTGTATATATCAGATATTTCATTTTCTTTTGAAAAGTACAAATTAACCAATGGAAACCCATGCACATCGTTCATGATCTTCGTAATTTACTGAATCCAAATTTAAATTACTTTCTATTGTTTTACTACAATATAGAAATCTGCTAGCTTGTAGTAAATACTATGAGCTGTATATATCAGATATTTCATTTTCTTTTGAAAAGTACAAATTAACTAATGGAAACCCATGCATATCGTTCATGATCTTCGTAATTTACTGAATCCAAATTTAAATTACTTTCTATTGTTTTACTACAATATAGAAATCTGCTAGCTTGTAGTAAATACTATGAGCTGTATATAGCAGATATTTCATTTTCTTTTGAAAAGTACAAATTAACTAATGGAAACCCATGCACATCGTTCATGATCTTCGTAATTTACTGAATCCAAATTTAAATTACTTTCTATTGTTTTACTACAATATAGAAATCTGCTAGCTTGTAGTAAATACTATGAGCTGTATATATCAGATATTTCATTTTCTTTTGAAAAGTACAAATTAACTAATGGAAACCCATGCACATCGTTCATGATCTTCGTAATTTACTGAATCCAAATTTAAATTACTTTCTATTGTTTTACTACAATATAGAAATCTGCTAGCTTGTAGTAAATACTATGAGCTGTATATATCAGATATTTCATTTTCTTTTGAAAAGTACAAATTAACTAATGGAAACCCATGCACATCGTTCATGATCTTCGTAATTTACTGAATCCAAATTTAAATTACTTTCTATTGTTTTACTACAATATAGAAATCTGCTAGCTTGTAGTAAATACTATGAGCTGTATATATCAGATATTTCATTTTCTTTTGAAAAGTACAAATTAACTAATGGAAACCCATGCACATCGTTCATGATCTTCGTAATTTACTGAATCCAAATTTAAATTACTTTCTATTGTTTTACTACAATATAGAAATCTGCTAGCTTGTAGTAAATACTATGAGCTGTATATATCAGATATTTCATTTTCTTTTGAAAAGTACAAATTAACTAATGGAAACCCATGCACATCGTTCATGATCTTCGTAATTTACTGAATCCAAATTTAAATTACTTTCTATTGTTTTACTACAATATAGAAATCTGCTAGCTTGTAGTAAATACTATGAGCTGTATATATCAGATATTTCATTTTCTTTTGAAAAGTACAAATTAACTAATGGAAACCCATGCACATCGTTCATGATCTTCGTAATTTACTGAATCCAAATTTAAATTACTTTCTATTGTTTTACTACAATATAGAAATCTGCTAGCTTGTAGTAAATACTATGAGCTGTATATATCAGATATTTCATTTTCTTTTGAAAAGTACAAATTAACTAATGGAAACCCATGCACATCGTTCATGATCTTCGTAATTTACTGAATCCAAATTTAAATTACTTTCTATTGTTTTACTACAATATAGAAATCTGCTAGCTTGTAGTAAATACTATGAGCTGTATATATCAGATATTTCATTTTCTTTTGAAAAGTACAAATTAACTAATGGAAACCCATGCACATCGTTCATGATCTTCGTAATTTACTGAATCCAAATTTAAATTACTTTCTATTGTTTTACTACAATATAGAAATCTGCTAGCTTGTAGTAAATACTATGAGCTGTATATATCAGATATTTCATTTTCTTTTGAAAAGTACAAATTAACTAATGGAAACCCATGCACATCGTTCATGATCTTCGTAATTTACTGAATCCAAATTTAAATTACTTTCTATTGTTTTACTACAATATAGAAATCTGCTAGCTTGTAGTAAATACTATGAGCTGTATATATCAGATATTTCATTTTCTTTTGAAAAGTACAAATTAACTAATGGAAACCCATGCATATCGTTCATGATCTTCGTAATTTACTGAATCCAAATTTAAATTACTTTCTATTGTTTTACTACAATATAGAAATCTGCTAGCTTGTAGTAAATACTATGAGCTGTATATATCAGATATTTCATTTTCTTTTGAAAAGTACAAATTAACTAATGGAAACCCATGCACATCGTTCATGATCTTCGTAATTTACTGAATCCAAATTTAAATTACTTTCTATTGTTTTACTACAATATAGAAATCTGCTAGCTTGTAGTAAATACTATGAGCTGTATATATCAGATATTTCATTTTCTTTTGAAAAGTACAAATTAACTAATGGAAACCCATGCACATCGTTCATGATCTTCGTAATTTACTGAATCCAAATTTAAATTACTTTCTATTGTTTTACTACAATATAGAAATCTGTTAGCTTGTAGTGAATACTATGAGCTGTATATATCAGATATTTCATTTTCTTTTGAAAAGTACAAATTAACTAATGGAAACCCATGCACATCGTTCATGATCTTCGTAATTTACTGAATCCAAATTTAAATTACTTTCTATTGTTTTACTACAATATAGAAATCTGCTAGCTTGTAGTAAATACTATGAGCTGTATATATCAGATATTTCATTTTCTTTTGAAAAGTACAAATTAACTAATGGAAACCCATGCACATCGTTCATGATCTTCGTAATTTACTGAATCCAAATTTAAATTACTTTCTATTGTTTTACTACAATATAGAAATCTGCTAGCTTGTAGTAAATACTATGAGCTGTATATATCAGATATTTCATTTTCTTTTGAAAAGTACAAATTAACTAATGGAAACCCATGCACATCGTTCATGATCTTCGTAATTTACTGAATCCAAATTTAAATTACTTTCTATTGTTTTACTACAATATAGAAATCTGCTAGCTTGTAGTAAATACTATGAGCTGTATATATCAGATATTTCATTTTCTTTTGAAAAGTACAAATTAACTAATGGAAACCCATGCATATCGTTCATGATCTTCGTAATTTACTGAATCCAAATTTAAATTACTTTCTATTGTTTTACTACAATATAGAAATCTGCTAGCTTGTAGTAAATACTATGAGCTGTATATATCAGATATTTCATTTTCTTTTGAAAAGTACAAATTAACTAATGGAAACCCATGCACATCGTTCATGATCTTCGTAATTTACTGAATCCAAATTTAAATTACTTTCTATTGTTTTACTACAATATAGAAATCTGCTAGCTTGTAGTAAATACTATGAGCTGTATATATCAGATATTTCATTTTCTTTTGAAAAGTACAAATTAACTAATGGAAACCCATGCACATCGTTCATGATCTTCGTAATTTACTGAATCCAAATTTAAATTACTTTCTATTGTTTTACTACAATATAGAAATCTGCTAGCTTGTAGTAAATACTATGAGCTGTATATATCAGATATTTCATTTTCTTTTGAAAAGTACAAATTAACTAATGAAAACCCATGCATATCGTGCATGATCTTCGTAATTTACTGAATCCAAATTTGAACAAGTTTGGGAATTCTTATTTACTGGAAAAATATGTTACAAATTTCTGCCTTAGTGTAGTTTTAATCATGAAGAGAGAGGATCCTGCAGTAGAGTGGAGTTACCTGAAGACTTAAGTACTAAATTATCTGGTCCAAACTCAAGATTCTAAAAATTGAAATGAATATCAAATATTTTTCCTTTATAGTGATTGGTATTATTTACTATGTCTGCTAAATCGGGTGTGCATAAATCTCAATCCGCAGACCAACCCGATGGATTTACCGAAGCTTAAAAATTATTATCTGATCCGTTTTAGAAATTAAAATTATCTTTACTTTAAATTACATTTACTTTTAATTATTTGTTTATTCTGGATCGTGGTAATATAATTTTTTTCTCTCCAGTCCAATGTCTAAACAGTTTATGCTTCCTTATGCAATATTATAGTGTCAAATCTATATATAAGATATTAAAGATACTAAATAAATTTATACTAGCTACATTTTACTACCATACATACTACTTACCATGCTAAATACATTTTATACTAGCACTAATAACCTTGGGGTACGGAGGGAATGAAGATTAAAAATGTAAAAAATAAAAAATTGTCAGAGTACTATTAAATTTGGTGGCAATTTTAAATCAGTTCTATTCCAAGCTTTCGTTTCTCTGTTTTTTAGAGTACTAGCATTGATATAAGTTATTGGGTTCTTGAAAACTGTTTCAAGTCGCAAGAAGAAATATATTAAAACACGTTCTAAACAACAGTAGGATAGAGTGGCAGGAAAATAAAGGATATAACTTTTTATACAGCCTCCTTAGCGAAGAATGTTCGATTAATAAAAAAATTGCAAAAAAAGTCCATTAATGTAAGTGAAAATCTCGTTGTGATATTCATGAGACAAAAGGTGGTTTATAAATTCTTTCGAAAATTGCTATGGTTTTTTGGTGTAAGTCAGGAATTTTGTTTTATTCTCAACGCTTTGAATTTATAGGTACATATGCTAAATTAACTAATTACTACATTAATGTTTATAACATCTTTCGAGTAATTGAATATTTCTCCCTTAAATGAGGCATATAAAATGCTGTATTTCGTTTTCCTATGCAAACACCTTCTCCAGTTTTGAAAATATTTTGGGCAAACTTTTCTTAGGAGGCAAAGCAATCTTCCAATTAGAAGTATGTGTGAGTATGATTTTAGTTCAGAACAGGCGATTTGAAAATTGAGTATGATATTAATTGTATGTTTTATTTAAGTACCGAGCAATTATTTAGAACTGGGAAACGGCGGGTGATTCCTTCTAGTTATATAAATAAAACAAAAGAAATGTAGTGCATTTCTGAACTACACTTGCTTTTTAAGAAATGTTTAAAAAATTATTTTGCCTCAAAACTGTCAACTTCTTGAGAAACAACTACCTCTATCATTCGCAACAATACAAACAGTTTTGCAGATATATCAATGGATTTTGTGTATTCAATAGCCTTGTTTGCAGTAAATATAAAAAATCTGAGAAGTAATAAAAAAAAATATGTGAATGACTGTTATAAATGAAAATGGTATAGCCCGTAGAAGCAATGCCATCAACATTTTAATGAAGTACTTGATCATCCTTTTAATATCTTTCTTCACCAATTAATGTAACTCTTTAACTTCTTTTGATTTTGAGAAAAAACCCTATAGGTATTTTGAAAATCAAAGCAAAGGTTTGCAACCGATTGTTTATTGGCAGCTAATCGATGAGTGTTAATAACAGGGTGCGTAATTTTAAGAGCATCAACGATCTACTTACTCTATGCTCAGAATTATCTATAATAAAATATTTTTCTGCACATATATTGTTGATTGGAGTAATAATTATTATGATTATGTGTTTTTTTTTGTGAATTATCCGTTAAGAGGATATTCTCCCTCCAGGCACTTGTTTTATTTCTCCAATGTTAACCTATGGAAAATAATCCCTAACCTCCAGCTTGTTTTATTTTGGGGATATTTCCCCGTTGTTTTTTGCCAAGCATAGACACTGAAATCAGGAAGGTTTATGCTTTTCTAAAAAATCGGTAAAATAGTTAGAAGTATTTTTAATATGTATCGAAAAGTAATTAATTCATTTTACAAAAAGTATTTGACAAGTTGTACAATATATTAGACAAATTGAAAACTTGTCTAATACATTTTATTTTGTTTAACGATGTATGGTACTTAATGGAAAATTGGTCCAATTAGGTTCCAATTAGGTCCAATTAGGTTAACGTAGTTGATACTATATACATGGTTTCAGTTTAGTAATTTAGTTCACCCCGGGAGTTTTTTTTTTGCGTGGTCTGGGAAGAATTTTCACCCCCCCCCTCTATTTTTCTGTACCAGTGTGTGTGTGTGGGGGGGGGGGATCGAAAATCCGAATTCGTTAGGTTCTGTTCCGTAGATGATATTATAAATCAATAATATAAAACTCCGTAAATGCAGCATAAGTACAAATATATGCTGGTTAACCGATTTTGAAAGTATAAACTGGGTAATTAGTATATATTTGTGTGTATGTATTTTTGAAGTTTTCATATTAGAGAGTTTTAGAGCGCTTTGGACACTTGTGCAAGTATTTGACTTTTTAAATCAATTTCTTCTTCTTCTGTAGTATCAAGAAAGGCTCTTCAAAAACCCCATGTTTTCTGCCCCCAGGGGAGGTAATCGAAAATCTGACTCCATTAGGTTTGCAAATATTAAGCCATAAGTTGCAAATATTAAGCCATAAGTTTCAAATATTAAGCCATAAGTTTCAAATATTAAGCCATACGTTGCAAATACTAAGCCATCTATGACAACGGAGGGTTTTCTGGAGGGCCTGAAATGGCTTTTCGAAAATCCCCAGGCAAGGGAATCAAAACCTCTATTATTCTGTACCAGTGTGTGTGTGTGTGTGTGGGGGGAATCGAAAATCCGAATTCGTTAGGTTCTGTTCCGTAGATGATATTATAAATCAATAATATAAAACTCCGTAAATGCAGCATAAGTACAAATATATGCTGGTTAACCGATTTTGAAAGTATAAACTGGGTAATTAGTATATATTTGTGTGTATGTATTTTTGAAGTTTTCATATTAGAGAGTTTTAGAGCGCTTTGGACACTTGTGCAAGTATTTGACTTTTTAAATCAATTTCTTCTTCTGTAGTATCAAGAAAGGCTCTTCAAAAAAACCCCATGTTTTCAGCCCCCAGGGGAGGTAATCGAAAATCTGACTCCATTAGGTTTGCAAATATTAAGCTATAAGTTGCAAATATTAAGCCATAAGTTTCAAATATTAAGCCATAAGTTTCAAATATTAAGCCATAAGTTGCAAATACTAAGCCATCTATGACAACGGAGGGTTTTCTGGAGGGCCTGAAATGGCTTTTCGAAAATCCCCAGGCAAGGGAATCAAAAATCGGGTTCAGTTTGGTTCTTTTCAATGGTTCTATACAATAAGTGTGCAAAGATTCAGTCTTGTAGGTCACCTCTGGGCTTCTGGAGGGCCTGAAAAGACAAATACACTTTAGATAATTATAATATAGATTTCTTCTTTAATTGGATAAAAAGAAAAACATAGGTAAAACCAATAAAATTATTTTCTACAAAATGCTTCCAGAATACATTTCTCATATCATTTGAGATGTGGAAAGTTTGTTAATGCAAAAGTCAATTTTATAATTAATATTATTTCAAAATTCGCATGATTTTCCTGAACTGATGATCTCTTTATTATTTATTTTATATACTGTTCATTAACAACTTTTAAGAAAGTTGTTTAATTAAGTAGACAGTTCACTGGATTGTTAATACAAAGTGACATTAAAATAAATTTTATAATTAACATTATTTCAAAATTCGCATGATTTTCCTGAACTGATGATCTCTTTATTATTACATTTATATACTGTTCATTAACAACTTTTAAGAAAGTTGTTTAATTAAGTAGACAGTTCACTGGATTGTTAATACAAAATGACATTAAAATACATTTTATAATAAACATTATTTCAAAATTCGCATGATTTTCCTGAACTGATGATCTCTTTATTATTACTTTTATATACTGTTCATTAACAACTTTTAGGAAAGTGGTTTAATTAAGTAGACAGTTCACTGGATTGTTAATACAAAGTGACATTAAAATAAATTTTATAATTAACATTATTTCAAAATTCGCATGATTTTCCTGAACTGATGATCTCTTTATTATTACATTTATATACTGTTCATTAACAACTTTTAAGAAAGTTGTTTAATTAAGTAGACAGTTCACTGGATTACTAATACAAAATGACATTAAAATACATTTTATAATAAACATTATTTCAAAATTCGCATGATTTTCCTGAACTGATGATCTCTTTATTATTACTTTTATATACTGTTCATTAACAACTTTTAGGAAAGTGGTTTAATTAAGTAGACAGTTCACTGGATTGTTAATACAAAGTGACATTAAAATAAATTTTATAATTAACATTATTTCAAAATTCGCATGATTTTCCTGAACTGATGATCTCTTTATTATTACTTTTATATACTGTTCATTAACAACTTTTAAGAAAGTTGTTTAATTAAGTAGACAGTTCACTGGATTGTTAATACAAAATGACATTAAAATATTTTTGTATTACTTTTAGAAATATTAGGTTTATATTAATAATTTTTTTCCTAATGTAGAAGGAAATTTGCTCATTTTATAATATTTTCTAAAGAGATATTCTGGCTCGATATACGCTTTATGTATAGATAAAGGAAATATATTCTATTAGGGCTATATTAACGAACCAAAAATAGTATGATTAATTGATATGCACGGATGTTGCAATTTAGAACAATTTAAATATTTTATTTAAGAATGTTTTCTTTCGGTAATTAAACCGTTTATGTAACATTCTGGTTAAAAATTAATACGCTGTGACTACGTTTGTCTATCAGAGAATAATATATTGTAGTAATTTAGTGTGCAATTTGCAACTTGTTGCACTTGTTGCAACTGTTTGCAACTTGTTGCAACAAGTGCACTGTAAAAATGTCCTTCAGATTTTTTTCCGAAATGGAAAAATCAATATTTTAGGAAATAAAATCTTTCTGAACCAAAGAACGTCTGAAGATTCGAAAATACAAATAGTGTATTAAAAAAATACTTTTCGTGAGTTGTATGATCCACCTGTGGCCGAACGGTTCACGTTTTGGCTTTCAGATTTGTAGGAGTCGAGTTTGAGTGTATGTTACAGGTGGAAAGCCTTGAAATTGTATACATCATCAGAATGTAGATGACAATGCTCCTGGTCAAAATAGTATTCGTGTGCCAAAATAATGTAATAACATAAGTGTTGCTAAAATAATGTTTAACACGAGATATATGAGCGTCGACCGAAGAAAGTTTTATTGTTAAACTAGCAGCATACTCGTTTTTCGTACGGAGTATATAATATAAAGAAACTTATAATTCGCAATCATGTGCAAATTCTGTTAAAATATTAAATTTATTGCTCCTAAAGAGAAGTTTAAGAATATCTGTTTTCACTGTGCAAAATTATCTTCACAGGCAGATCTGAAGAATAAAATACTCTGGCCCCTTTTGTAAGCAAATTTACAAAAAAAAAAGGAATGGAATCAATATATGCAACCCCGTACTACTTATATTGTCACAGATTAGAAAATATGTTACTATGTTAGTAGAAGATTACCCGTATTACAATATGAGTCTGAAAAATCTTTGCCAAAATAAAAGAGATGACGTAATGAATTGAAAATATCAATAATCCCCGTACTCTTTATACCAGAAGGTCGTAATTGATTCCAATATATGCCAATATATATCAAAACATATGCCAATATACCTGTACTACTTATATTCTCGTAGATTAGAAGATATAACCGTGCATTTGTAGAAGATTACTCGTACAACATACAATATATGAGTTTAAATAATTTTTGCCATAATAAAACAATTGCATAATAACTTGAAAATATCAATAATCCCTGAATCAATATTCCCGAAAATATCAATAATAATAACGTTTAAACCTGAAGACCGTAATTGATATTATCCAGTCAAAAATGCTATAAGAAAATCAAATCGTTCTTGCGTTTCTGAACAACATGATATAAGATAGAATCTTCCTCATAAACTGAGAAATTAAATAACCATTTTGATTTCTTTATACTTTTCATTGTTCAGTAAAAGCTTGTGAAAAATAAACCATGGAGATAGATTTCCCATTTAAATCAAAACAAGCAAACAATTCATGCTTTCAGAAAGTGACTAATTAGCGCAAGAAATCTCCCATCAAACTCAGAGATAAAGTTTTAATTCACTTTCAAACGATTTTCAAGCTTTTCGTTTGGATAAACCACGTAGTTAGAGAGTAGAACTCCTACGAAAAAGTTTCGTTTTTCATTAATATCTCGACAACTCCTGGTTTTAGATACTCGAAACTTGGGCTAAATTTGTGGATGGCTATTTCAAGGCTATCCACAAAATTTCAAATTCGGTTCAGCCGTTCTCCCATGATGGTGAGACAAACGAAAATTTCGTTTTGTACTAATATCTCGAGAACCACTAATCGTAGAAACCCCAAACATGAACTAAATTTTATGTGGGACTATTTTCAGGCTACTCGCAAAATTTCATCAAATTCGGTTTAGCTGTTCTCCCGCGATGACGAGACAAACAGACAGACAGCTTTTCAATTTTATATATATAGACTAGCAGCATACCCGTTCTTCGTACGGAGTATATAATATAAAGAAACTTGAAATTCATAATCATGCCCAAATTCTTATAGTATACTAAATGACTTGTTTAATCAAAATATTCTGTTAAAATATTTAATATAATGCTCCTAAAAAGAAGTTTAAGAATCTCTGTTCTCGCTATATAAAATTATCTTCATGGACATATCTGAAGAATAAAACATCTTGGACCCCTTATGTAAGCAAATATAAAAAAAAATATGGAATTGAATCAATATATGCAAAATAAAAGCGTTAAAATTGTATGGGACCCGTACTAATTATATACGCGAATATTAGACAATATAACCTGTATTAGTAGATTACATGTATAAATTGAAAATACCAATAAACCCGTAACCTTTAAATCTGAAGACAGTCATTTATTCCAATATATGTCAAAATTAAAGTTATAAAATTATATGGGAAGATATACACGTACTACTTATAATGTCCGATTATTAGTAGAAGATTACCCGTTTTGCAATATGAGTCACAAATGTTTTTTGGTAAAATACAACAGACGACGTAATAAATTGAATATATAATTAATCCCCTTAATCTTCATACCAGAAGACTGTACTTGATTCCAATATATATGCCAATATATGTCAAAATATATGCCAATATACCTGTACTACTTATATTCTCGTAGGTTAGAAGATATACCCGTGCATTCCTAGAAGATTACTCGTACAACGTACAATATGCGTGTGTCAGCAATTTTTGCCGCAATAAAACAATGGCGTAATAACTTAAAAATATCAATAATCCCTGAATCAATAATTCCGGAAAATATCAATAATAATAATGTTTAATCCTGAAGAGTATAATTGATATTATCCAGTCCAAAATGAAATGGCAATGAAATTTATTTTATATACATATCTTCATTATTCAAATCGGAAAGGATTTAATAAAAATCGTCTGCCGCATAAACACATTGGATTTAAATCCGTTGCTAAGCGACATGATATCATTTGCTTCAAATAAATTGGTAGAAAAAATATCGTCTAAATAGTTATATTTCTATTGAACATTTGGCGACAGTTTCGTCAAATTAGCGACATTTTAAAAAATCGCCAAATTTATCGCCAAGTGGGACTATAGAACTGACAGTTCCACTTTGCGACAAATTGACGAAATATCATCACAATACTATCCCCTAACAAAAAACAATTAATATCATTTATGTAGCGCAATTTTATCAATTTTAAGATATTTTTATAGATTAGAAAACATTTTTATCAATTTGGTTACATTTTAAAAATTCGCTAAATGTATTACTAAGTAGGATGGTTGGTCTGACAGATAAATGCTAACCAAACATCATTTCAGTACCCTCTTCTAACAAAACAAAAAAAAATTTCATTGATATGTAGAAGACCCAAGCCACACGACCAACCCGAAGGTTTATGGCAGCTGTTTTTGTGTCGTTTATATCAATTTGGCGACATTTCCGTCAATTTGGCAAAGTTTAAGAAAAGTTGTCAAATTAGCGATATCCCTCCAAATTCGTAGCTTTGAATTTGCAGATATGAATGAAACATTCTTATCCCGTTTCAATATACTAAATGAAAACACTACAATTGTATTAGAAGATATACCCGCTCTACTCTTTTTCTGTTTCAACAATCGGCTATATGAATTTATTGGCTAAACACAATATATGAGTTTAGTAGCTAAATACGATATAAGCTTGAAAACTCTTTGCCAAAATAAATGAAATTGATGTACGCAGTCAGCAATTAATATAATTAAAAGAAAAATCAAACCGTCTATTTATAAGATATACTTTTATATCCATTTATCCATTTATTTATTATTTAAATCGAAAAAAAAAAATAAAAACATTAACAAACACATTTAATTTAATTGCGATGCCGAGCAACATGATATATCCTCCTGAAATGTTAAAATTCATTAACCACTAACAGCACACCCGTTATTCGTACGGAGTGTATAATTTAAAGAAACTTAAAGTTCGCAATCATGTGCAAATTCTGTTAAAATATTAAATTTATTGCTCCTAAAGAGAAGTTTAAGAATATATGTTCTCACTATGCAAAATTATCTTCACGATCAGATCTGAAGAATAAAACATCCTGCCCCCTTTTGTAAGCAAATTTACAGAAGAAAAAATAGGAATTGAATGAATATATGCAACCCCGTACTAATTATATTGTCGCAGATCAGAAAATATGCCAATGTGTTAGTAGAAGATTACCCGTATTACAATATGCGTCTCAAAAATATTTGCCAAAATAAAAGAGATGATGTAATAAATTGAAAACATCAATAATATCCGTACTCTTTATACCAGAAGGTCGTAATTGATTCCAATATATGCCAATATATATCAAAACATATGTCAATATACCTGTACTACTTATATTCTCGTAGATTAAAAGATATACACGTGTATTTGTAGAAGATTCGTACAACATACAATATATGAGTTTAAACAATTTTTGTCATAATAAAATAATTGCATAATAACTTGAAAATATCAATAATCCTTGAATCAATAATCCCCGAAAATATAAATAATAATAATTTTTAAACCTGAAGACCGTAATTGATATTATCCAGTCAAAAATGCTATAAGAAAAATCAAATCGTTCTTTTCTAAAATATATTTTTATATCCATTTATTTATTATTCAAATCGAAAAAATAATTATTAAAATTAACAGACAGATTTAATTTAATTGCGTTTCTGAGTAACATGATATAAGTTAGAATCTTATAACATGTTAAATATGTCATGTCTTATAACATAAACTGCGAAATTAAATAACGATTTTGATTTCTCTATACTTCTCATTGTTCCGTAAAAGCTTGTTTTAAATAAACCATGAACCATGGAGATAGATTTCCCCTTTAAATCATGTTTCAAAGAATTCATGTTTTCAGAAAGTGACTAATTAACGCAAAAAATCTCCCATCAAACTCAGAGATTAAATTTTAATTCACTTTCAAACGATTTTCAAGCTTTTCGTTTGGATAAACCACGGAGTTAGGGAGTAGAACTCCTAGGAAAATGTTCCGTTTTTCATTAATATCTCGACAACCCCAGGTCTTAGAAACTCGAAACTTGGACAAAATTTATGGGGGGATATTTCAAGGCTATTCACCAAATTTCATTAAATTCGGTTCAGCCGTTTTTCCGTTATGATGAGACAAACGAAAATTTCGTTTTTTACTAATATCTCGAGAACCACTGGTCGTAGAAACTCAAAACACGGATATAATTTTAACTGGGGCTATTTCTGGGCTACCCACAAAATTTCATCAAATTCGGTTCAGCCGTTCTCCCGTGATGGTGTGACAGACAGACAGACAGACAGACAGATTTTCATTTTTATTTATATAGATTATTTATTGAACTTAACAAATAAGGTTCAAGTAATTCAATAAAGTATTTAACAAGAAATCTTCCTGACCCTTCATGGCAGCTGGATTCTATTATCTCACTGGACAGATGGGTGCGCATGTTGTTACAGGGTATGCTATTGAAGATGAAAGCCAAGCAATAAGCAATGAAATTTTCTTTGCAGATATTTATCACATGTACCATACGAATCCATATCTGATTCTCATCTTTTATGGATGAAACTCATTTCATGACACACCCATTTGGGATGAAGATTTAGTTCACTGCTACTATATTTGGATTTTCGATGCTCTATTTTTAAGGAAATCGTGGGAAAGGTACTATTAAATACCTTACTACTATTAAATACCTTAGTATTTAATAGTAGAAACTATGAGTTAGGTTTAATCTGAATATTTGAGATGCATGGAATGATGAAATTAAAAAAATATATATTCATATTTAATGCGAATGTTAAATAAATTCGCAGAATAAGAGGACTTTTAGTTACAGCTATATTTAGTGTAAATGGTTCCCATATTACAGGCAGATTTTTCTCATATATTCATGCAGAGTCCACTTCAATAATAAGGGCTTTCAATTACGCCCCAGTAGCCTAGAGGTAAGAGCGTCGGCTGGCCAGTGCAAAGATCCGTGTTTAGATTCGCGGTTGGGGCAGCAGGGTTCTTTACATACTATAAACTAATGTTGTCATTATCTATATAAATAGAATTGAAAATATGTCTGTCTGTCTGTTTGTTTGTCCCGTCATCACGGGAGAACGACTGAATAGAATTTCATGACATTTTGTGGGTAGCCTGCAAGTAGTCTCACTTAAAATTTAGTCTATGTTTAGAGTTTCTACAATCAGTAGTTCTCGAGATATTAGTAAAAAAACGAAATTTTCGTTTATCTCATCATCACGGGAGAACGACTGAATCGAATTTGATGAAATTTTGCAGATAGCCTTGAAATAGCACCCCCATAAATTTAGCTCAAGTTTCGAGTATCTAAGAACAGGGGTTGTCGAGATATTAATGAAAAACGAAACTTTTCCCTAGGAGTTCTACTCTCTAACTCCGTGGTTTATCCAAACGGAAAGCTTGAAAATCGTTTGAAAGTGAATTAAAACTTTATCTTTCAGTTTGGTGGGAGATTTTTTGCGCTAATTAGTCACTTTCTGAAAACATGAATTGTTTGAAACATGGTTTAAATGGGAAATATATCTCCATGTTTTATTTTTCACAAACTTTTACTGAACAAAATTATAAAAAAATCAAAATAGTTAGTTAATCTTTAATTATCCGTTACTGTCAATTTATACATAAATCAATAATAAATTTATCAGTTGCTTTTAATTATTAATTACTAACATTAATTAAATGTAATTTGCAATTAAAGATATTTAATATAATATTACTCTACGTTTGCTGATTAAAATGATTCTGCCAAATTCTATTTAAATTGCTTAATTTGTTTTAGAGCTATCCTGCCTTATAGACTAAAATTAAATGCGAAAAGTGTATGATATGAAATAAATGTTACACAAATTACATCGGATATCCCTATGCATAAGTTATTCGTTCAATAAGAAAACGTTTCTCATGCTAGACAGCAACTACAATTATTTTATAAAAAACTTATAAATGACATAATAAACTAAAATTTAAGAATCTTATAAATATATCAAAATAACCTGGGATAGTTACAGTGAGCTGTTAAAATATTTATGCAAAGTATTTTTATGTCAATTGTTTTAATATTATAATTTTTTATTTAATAAGATTCATAGAACTACATTTATAGTTCATATGTGCCAAAGACCAATTAGAGGAAGGTTCACAAAACTGACCAAAGCAAGTGAACAAAAATCTTTCATAAAAATTTAATCAATTTATATATGAAGAAATATTATTTTCATTCATCAATGAAAATTCTTTTTCAATTACTACCTTGCCATTTTAATACATTTCCTATATTGTGTCTAACAATAAAGGCATTTATGCATCTTCAATCGAATTTATATCTTACATCAAAATAAGTAACTAAATTCGTCATTTTTTAATGCCCTTCTGACTATGGATTTCAATCAAGGATGGTTATATTACAATCCTGGGATTTCGAGGTTAAGAATTTTTCAATCTCGGGATCCAGTGGAATTGAGAATTTAGTTTTACTTTATTTAAAGGAAACTATGTTTTAAGCTACTATATTTTGATATATTTGTCTATAAATATTTTAAACTACTATTTTAAGTTGAGATTTCCTTATAAAACTTTAGATACAAGGAACGTCAAATATCATAAATATTTTTTTTAAATGAGAAATATATTTCGGTAACATTCCACGTTTGTAATGAATATTGATTTTGTCCCTAAAAGCATTGAATAATAGTGAAACATTTAAAGTTATATTTTATCAATTTAACATTATAAAAAATCTAGTTACTTTACATTAAATGCATATGCATACTTTACCATATTTTGGGAAATGTAAAGTGCTACTATTGAACAAATTGCGTAAAACTTATATATTGAAAACGTAAATTGATAAATTCATTTCACCACTTTGATTATTGTTTCGCTTGGAAAGGAACCAAATATTGCTTTCGATTTGTGAAAACCATTCAAATTAACTTTTTCCGATAGAAAATATTTCTATAGTATTACAGTGCAATTCCATCAAACATAGCAGTCAGTTTCTACATTGCATTACTACCAAATAGGATAATATTCGGAATTTCATTTTATTGATTATTCGATTAATTTTATAAGTCAGAGTGAACAATTAAAAGAAACATATCATACATATTTTTTAAATATTTTTGAAATTTAATTTTGCCTGAGTATGACTTATTAGAATTAGAACTAATTTAAATTGTATACTCTGTGATATCAGCCAATATTAGGAAATTTATATGCTATTTTCGTGTAGATTTTCTCTATTCAGTTGATAACGCTGCTCTCTGTAACAATTTTGACACTATTTCAAAACTGAAAAAATATTATTTCATGAATTGAAATGACCGATATAAATCCCTAAATATAAGAGTTTTTGAATTTTTAATCTCCCGATTTCGGGATGACTATTTTATTTGGAATTCCAGAATCCACAGATTACCTTCCCTAGTTATGAAGAATATTTAACACATAGAAAAGTTTACATCAAAATAAGCTGTTTTGGTTCTCTTATTATTAACCCAATCTGTAAAATATTGCATATCCATTTTATATATGTTTATTTTATGAGCGTCGAAGTGCTTTTCTACTTCGATGCTTTTTCTTTTTTAGCAGCTTAAAAAATATTCGAATTAAAAGAATATTAGTGAAAGAATAAAATCAGTAACTGGAATATCGTTGGTGCAGCCATATCATGCAACATACATTATATCATGATTATATCATGGATAACACATTTTGATACAATAAAAATACATTTTATTATCATGTTCATTCTTAAATATCAAGAAATCTCCTTCAATTGCTACCGGTAAAATTTTTCTTCAAATCTTGTTAAATTTCTGGTTTGAAATCAAATGTCACAGTTTGACGATAAGAACCACATATTGACACCGGAGATTAAAGGTGCTTCGCGCCTGGTTCTCTGTCTTGAACGACACTCATAGACACTCTCATTTCAAATGAGAGAATTTCACTCATTTTTAGCTAATTTTCACTCTTTTGGTCTGTGAAAACTGAACTTCTCCTTTTGAGTGAAATTCACTATTTCTTTGAAGTGAATACACAAAAGAGCACTAGAAAAAAACCGAGGATATAATATCGTAATGAGTGAAATTATAAAATAATTACTCGTTTTGAACTAAAAACATTTCAGGCTTATTTTAAGTGAAAAATTGACTAAAAGGTGATACTCTTAAAGGTGATACATTTTGGTTCTTAATTTTTTTAACATTTTGATATCGAAGTGAAATTTTTATATTGACTGCTGTTGAAAAACTTTCGTATATAATTACATTCCGTTAAAGGGGACACGGAACGCCCAAAATGATCACAATATTGATATTTTTATTAGTTTAAATTATAACTGCAATATTTCAAAATATGTATGTGAAATTTCAAAGCTGTATCTTCATAATTTAAGAAATTATTTTGCTGGATAATAGAATAGGGACAACTTAGAAATAGTAATTTTAAGTTAGTTTTGCTCCATGTACAATTTTTTATTTGTGTAACATATTTCAAGGAATGTAAAAGAAAAGTTTGGAGCAAAAATATTAACATTTTAAAGAAGAGTAGGAATGTAAAAAATCGAATTTTCCTAAATAAATTTAAATTTTAATTAAATACGTAGTTCAATAAGATATTTTTGTCAAATTTTGTCAAATTTATGTGAAAATATAATACAATCACGATGCTCACCATAATACTAAAAATAAAAAATAATGTATAAAATATATTATATCTTCCCCCGTTTAAAAAAACAATATTTTAAATTAATGTGAAATTAAATAAACTGAAAAAATATTATTTCATCAATTGAAATGATCGATATAAATTCCTAAATACAAGAATTTTTGAATTTTTAATCTTCCGATTTCGGGATGACTATTTTATTTGGAATTCCAGGATACCCGGATTACCTTCCCTAGTTATGAAGAATATTTAACACATAGAAAAAATTTACATCAAAATAAGCTGTTTTGGTTTTCTTATTATTAACCCAATCTATAAAATATTGAATATCCATTTTATGTACGTTTATTTTATGAGCGTCGAAGTACTTTCCTACTTCGATGCTTTTTCTTTTTTAGCAGCTTTAAAAATATCCGAATTCAAAGAATATTAGTGAAAGAATAAAATCAGTAAAGGGAATATCATTAGTACAGCCATGTCATGCAACATACATTATATCATTATTATATCATGGATAACACATTTAGATACAATAAAAATACATTTTATTATCATGTTCATTCTTAAATATTAAGAAATCTCCTTCAATTGCTGCGGGTAAAATTTTTCTTCAAATTTTGCTAAATTTGTGGTTTGAAATCAATACTCTCATTTCAAATGAGAGAATTTCACTCATTTTCAGCTAGTTTTCACTCTTTTGGTCTGTGAAAGCTAAACTTCTCCTTTTGAGTGAAATTCACTATTTCTTTGAAGTGAATACACAAAAGAGCACTAAAAAAAACGAGGAAAGAGTATCGTAATGAATAAAATGATAAAATAATTACTAGTTTTGAACTAAAAACATTTCACGCTTATTTCAAGCGAAAAATTGACTAAGAGGTGATACCCTTAAAGGTGATACATTTTGGCTTTTAATTTTTTTAACATTTTGATACCGAAGTGAAATTTTTATATTGACTGCTGTTGAAAAACTTTCGTATACAATTACACTCCGTTTAAGGGAACACGGAACGCCTAAAATGGTCAAAATATTGATATTTTTATTAGTTTAAATTATAACTGTGATATTTCAAAATATGTATGTGAAATTTCAAAGCTATATCTTCATAATTTAAGAAATTATTCTGCTGGATAATAGAATAGAAACAACTTACAACCAGAAATTTTAAATTAGTTTTGCTCCATGTACAGTTTTTTATTTGTGTAACCTATTTCAAGGAATGTAATAGAAAAGTTTGGAGCAAAAATATTAACATTTTAAAGATGAGTAGGAATGTAAAAAATCGAATTTTCCCAAATAAATTTAAATTTTAATTAAATACGTAGTTCAATAAGATATGTTTGTCAAATTTTGTCAAATTTATATGAAAATATAATACAATCACGACGTTCACCATAATACTAAAAATAAAAAATAATGTATAAAATATACTATATCTTCGACCGTTTAAAAAAACAATATTTTAAATTAATGTGAAATTAAATTTTTTTAAATTTTATTCCTAAGCGATTTAATATATAAAACATATATATACAATATATATCTTGAATGATGTTCAAAAACCATCCCACATTATCATATTCCGTTTAATAGATAATATTTTAAACAAATATCAAGTAAAAATTATCCGGCACTTTTTAAAATCACTTACTTTAGCACAATCTCTGACCATTCCTCAAATATCCCTCATCACTCGTAAAGATCGTGTCCCTCTTTATTCGAAGATTCAGACTGCTTTCAAACTTTCTTTCGAGCAATGCTGAGGGTCACTGCTATCTGTCGAATGACTGGTGAATTTATACTCCCAGTTTTAATCCTTTTCACTAGGTTTAAATGTTGTTAACATAGGGGGAGTGCATATCGCATATTTGACCTAATAACCTAATAATTACTCTCCCTAAAGTTTTGGATAAAAATGTGACCCAGTTTGACATCCTATGGGAGTTAAGTCTTTTCAAGCATGTGTCCAATCCAGTTCAAGGTAGAGAAGTACAAATAACTTTGTTTTCTTCTATTTTTAGTGGGAAAGGAAGATAAGAAATTTATTGATCGATAGAACAACAAATCAACCTTTTTCTGTCTCTTTATCGATTAAAAAAGTCGTTGATCCCCTAATTAGAGGGCAAATCGCTTTTTAACAATTTCTGCAAACTTGAGACAGATTTTAAGATTTTAATTGACTTATTAAACTATTTATAAAAACAGAATTAAGAATAAACGAAATTTCGCATGTAATTAACTATTGATGAATAATTATGTGTCATTGTATTAAAAAACTGATTTTTTTAAGTGTATTTGTATCCCATTAATGTTAAAATCAGACCCATTGTAATAAGTTTGTCCGTCTGTCTGCCTGTCTATCTATCTGTTGCATAATATACAGCTAAAACCGTGAATCTTTTATTTTAAATAATTTACTGTATAACATCTAGACAAATAAAATTTGTTAAAAAGATTATTTTTAAAATTAGTCAAATTTTAAAACGTTAAAAGCAATTTTATATTTTTACTTTATTGTTTCTTATGGGAGAAAATACCATTTTGAATTAAATTATATACATTTTAATAAATTCGCGTTGCCATTCAATTTTTGATACTTGAAATATAATATGCAGTTCATAAAAACGAATTAAATGGCAGATTACGTGCTATATGCAGTAAAGCTTGGTGCAGTGTTCACTAAGGACTGCACTTATAAAAGTATTACTTCAAACATAGATTTTTGATACCTGAAATATAATATGCAGTTAGTTAAAAGGATTTTTAAATAAATAAATAACAGATATGCCTTCATATGCCGTAAATCTGATAATGCAGTGCTTATTAAGAGCTGTAAGTCCAAAATTATCACTACGAACACAGATTTTTTTAGGTGATTTTCGTACACATTTGAACTTGTTTTATTATACTTGTGGTCAAGAGGTTAGTATCACTGATCTTGGAAATATCATATTTTGTGGTTTGATTCTAACAGAAATCAGCAGAAACCTGGTAGTGTGTGATCGGTTTTTCTAGTAGGAAAAGGTGTATAATATGTGTGTGTGTGTGTGTGTGTGTGTGTGTGGTGGGGGGGATCAACAACGGCACAATCCGCATCTGCTCACACTAGCAGCGGCTAACACTAGACGAGCTTATATAATTTGAGCAGTTGTAAAGGAATGGGGCGCAATGGACTAGCAGTACCAAGAAGGGTATAAGCTCTTTGTAAGTCTAAAAATGGCATAACATGCTATTAAGAAAAGTAATGGAACAGTCAGTAAATCGTAAATGTCAGTTCAGGAATTTCAAAATATTTTGATTTACATATTTTAATTTTTATTACTGCATGTTGTTTTTTCTCAAATCTCAGCATGCAGGCCATTTGTGCTTGCTTTAATTTATTTTGATCTTTCAATTTTTGTGTAAAACCACCAATATTACCCCAAACCACAGTGGTGCAAAATTTCTTTGATGTGCGTATCAATATGCTCTATCAATACACCTATCAATATTATGTAGATAACTAACTCTTTGATAATAAAGTCATCTCTTTGGTTATTTCCCATTTCAACATACCAACTTAGTTTCAATTTCGTTCAAAGATTTGAAAATAAAAGCATACAAACATAGCTAGATGTTTACGATATGCATCCAGATGTACACTACATTGCTAGATTCATACTACATTGCTCGACTACATGCATCTAGATGCATGCAAACATAGCCAGATGCATCCAGATGCATATAGTAGGAATCTAGTAAATACTTTAGAAAGAAATCTCCCATCGACATAAAATTTTAGATTGGAACTTTTTGTATATTTATACATATTTACAATAGCCATATTAACATTAGTTAAATTAATTGATTTAATTGTTTTATATACTGAATGAAATGAAAGTAGAAAAAAGATAGACAGTTTTATTAGATGAAATTTCTTAGAGATATACTAAAACATTATGTGATTAGTTTTATTTTAGTTTGAAAATAAATTGGCTATGTGATATAAAGGCTATGTATTGTAGAGAAATTAAATATATTACAAGTGTGATGTGTTTTATTTCCCTGCACTACATAGTATACTTAAAGGGAAAGTATTGTTTCTGATTAAATACTCGACTTGGGTTTGATAGATAAACACGTTTTGAACATCCTTGAATACGAAGTCAAAAATTTTCACTGATGTCTGCGAGCTTTTGGGTAAGTATATTTTTCGAACAGATTGAGTGTTTAAAAATAAATTTTGTGTGATTATTTTAATTAATAAATGTAAGAAACTTGTTGATTTTCAGATATTTAGGATAAGAGGAAAACTGTTCGTTTATTTTACCATTTATAAAATTAAAAATCCATTTTAAAAAGTAATTATATTTTAGAATATTTTGCGAATATCCATTTTATATATTATTTTATATTTATTAAAAATATTATCCTAAATCAGTAGTCAATTCTATATTATTTAGTAACTGGATTAGTTATATAAATACGAAATTTGTAGTTTCCCTACAAAGCGTAATATTTGTAAAAGGAAAGTATTACGCAAGGTCAAAAATATAACTTTTCGATTTTTATAGTTTATCACAATTTGGGCATCCCTGAATATGAATCAATCATTTTTCAATGACGTTTCTGGGTATGTGGGAGGGATATTTCTCGAACAGATTAATCGATTTAAAATCAATTTGGTACGACTATCAGTAAAATCAATAGGTCTATTGATTTTCAGAAAAGTCAAGTAAGAAAATGCCTTCTATTTTTAACAGTTTTTTAAACGTTCAAAAGACATTAAATATATGCTATAAAATATTCAGCGAATAGTCGTTTTATATATCATTTTATACTTAAAAGATACATATATCATTTATAGGATGCACCGTTCTTGAGATATCTCGCGGATTTTATCTTAAGGAAAAAAAATTAATCACAAACAATGCTCATTATTTTCAAATTAATGAATAATTTGTAGGTGTTTTCAAACGTAAATGAATTAATACCATTATTTAGAAGATATCAGGAGCCTATTTTGGGATATTAACATATTTTTAACACTTTACAACAAAGTTGAAAAGTGTTTATGACTTTGTTCATTCTGTCTGTCTGTCTGTCTGTCTGTCTGTCCGTTAGTATGATAACTGCCGTAAAAATGACTTAATCAAAATGAAATTTCAGTATGTTGTTCAGACGGTCTGTAGGATCTATGGCAATATAAATGAATAATATCACCCAATTAGATTTGGATTGAACCCGGGTTGAAAAAATGAAATACATTGACCCCTATGGGACTTAATTTTTGAAACATTTTTTAAGCGGATTTAAAATTCACAAATTGATTCGAAAATTTTAGATAATATTCAAATTGTTCCATAAAATATATAAAAAAAAATTCAGCGAAATATATTCAGTAGTTTTTTAAATAAAAATTAAAATAATAATTACACCTCTTATATGAAGCGATCAGGTGACCATGATATGAAAAGCTCACGTGACCCACTTCAAAATGTTACATGGCATCCATCTTGTCTCAAAATCGTGATTTTTTAAGTTCTTTTTAATTCATATTTAGTGTTGTATCCGTCATAAAACCACTTTATTTTTGGTTAAACTCTGTACATCTACATACTGAAACAACGCAGTTACAATATATTTGAGTTTAAATGCTCATGCAAATTTGATTATTTCTACAACGAAGCTTATTTTTCACCTATGTAAAATGTAAACAGCTAAATATGTAGAATGAGTTGTATTAGAATTGCTGTATTTCTTTAACACAAAATTATTTAGTCCATGGAGTCTGGATAGCTGATATGAATGAAATATTCATTGATTTTACAAAGAGAAGGACGATTTTTTTCGATGAAGTTTTAAGCACAGAGTTTAATTACTTGTAGATCCATGGTTTCAATTTTTAAATAAAATAAATTATTATAGTATTGCGATGAATGAAATTAATGGGAAAAAGTTATGAATGAAATGCTGTTTTTATAGAGAGATCCAGGCGTGTTATTTTTTCTATGACGTCATTTGAATGAATTTCAGTTGTTTTCGATGAAGTTTTCAAATATAATAAATTCTCGTAGTATTATGATAGTTTTAAAAATATTACCGAGGAATGTATCGCATTGTAGAGATGTTTGAACCAGGCAATTTATATATTTCAATGCCGTCATTTGAATGAAGTTCATTTTCTTCAATGAAGATGTAAGTTTTCAAATATAATAAATTAATGTAGTATTGTGATAAGTTTTAAAATATTACCGAGGATTTTATTGCATTTTAGACTTGTTTAAATAAAATTGCATTGAAATTGGAAAGTGTTTCATAATCAATGCTTTAAGCATGATTGATATTTCGTGTTACTTTTTCTCATGATATTTCTCGAAAAAATAAAATGAAGGATTTGCATGAAATTACAGTAACTACATTAAGATTAACAGTATCCATAGTTTTAATCAGTAACCACAAAAGTATTTTGTGTTTCAGCGAAATTCATTCATAGGAAAGCTCTAATATGTCTTATTGTTTTGCCACAATTTGTTAATAAGTAGTGAAAAATGTGCGTTGGAAATATAATATTTTTTTTCAAATATATATAATATATATCATGAAATAATATATATCATGATATATAATAATATATATATCATGAAAGTTTCTTCTGTACGGTGTTTTATATATTGTTCAACAAAAATAATTCCTAAAAATTGATAATAATAAATAATGAATTTGTTATGTTTAGAGTCGTTTCGAAATATTTAGGTAATATGGCTTCAATAAGAATCTAAAGATGCACAGACCAGTGAAATTCTTTCTAGAAGCATCTGTAGATTTTTATTAGATGCCTATATATCTTAAAGTTCACACCCTATAGAAATCATAATAATTAGGATCAATGAAATTATTTTTGAGGTATCAAATACATTTCACCCTCTCCCCAATTTTTAGATATATAGAATAGTTAATTACAATTTGCGATTTGTTCTGTACTTTAAATAGAAAAAGCATAATAGTTTATATTCTGTCAAGGCTGTTTATAATTTAAAAAAAATATCTTATTATTACTTACATATATGGGCAGTTATATCCTTTTTCTATGATCACTTATTAGAAAGATTCCTTTCAACATTGAAAACAAACATTTTTGTGAGCAACCCCATCCTTTGTCGTATCGTATTGAGCATAATGATTACCAAATCGTTCTTTTGATAAATTGCAAAGATAACGCATAAACTCTTGTTTTGTATTCAACTCACTGTTATGTTGTTATGGAGAGCAATTTGCATTACTGCAATGTCTATCCCCAGATGAAGATATGCATTTCCATACTTCATCTAAATCGTTTGACTAGAATAAAATTCATCATAGATATACCGGAGGACGCTGGTCTCATGTTCAACAAATGGTGGTGTATTTAGAATTTACCTTCATGGTGCTTTAAGTTTAATTTTTAATGTTAAGTGCCCTTGGTGAATTAAACGATTGAAATGATGTTCTCGTACTATGTTCTTTACGGGTTTAGGGAGGCTGCAGGGTAATTTATGGAAATCGTGAATGTTCATTATGAGATGACTCAATGAATATTTAAATGGAACCTTCCATGAACAAGTCGTTAAATAACGGTTACACAGATTACCGTCTCACAATGTACATCACGTGAGTCAGAGGGAGGACAGGAGTGAAACCAATTCCAGTTATGTAATATTAAAAGCAAATTTTGAATTGCAATATGCATATGAATATATATGTGTTAGTAATCTGAATTATGATAAAAGGTTTTAATAGAAACCAATATAGGGTTTACTCTCATTATATATATAGTTATAAACTATACATGGTAGAATCTGTCCGATATTACTCACTTGGAGAGTTTTATGACTACTGAAATTATCATGGGAAAATTGCATTATATAAATATATATATATATATATATATATATATATATATATATATATATATATATTATATATATATATATATATTGTATATATATATATATATATATATATATATATATATATATATATATATATATATATATATATATCATATTTAATTAATTTTCCTCCATATTGTTTTTGATCCAGGGTATGACACTGATCATGTTTTAAATTAGTATAACTATTTTAATTTTATTTCTAATTTTATCTTATTTATTATTGACACATTGTAAAATATCTGCTGCATATGCGCAAATTTACAAATGTTAGTTCTATATTGAATCTGTAGTACTGTAGTTATTAACTGATATTAATAACAATAATTTACAATCTTCCATTAATTTATGCTGCACATGCGCATGTTAATGGTTAGAGTATATAAATTCTTTATAATAGTTTTATGTGACCTTTTGAATTGTGCTAGAATTATCTTCAAAAGTCTATGTAATCATTTTATTATATTATCTGTTTATTATATTTCATATTTTTAATGTTTGACATTACAGGTTGAGTTTATTCTTAATTTTCTGCACGAAATACTTGTCTATCCTGTGTTCTAATTACCTCTTAGCAATTTGCCTATTTGTAATTTAACTTCCTCTTTCTCTTTCCCCCCCCCCCCTCTTTATTTTTTTTTTATTTTTTATTTTTTTTTTTACTTATATATATGTATGTATATATATATATATGAATGGATATGTATTCTTATTTATGTGTGTATATGTTTTTATATATAAGTTTATACATCTTAATTTTAGTTACTTTAATGTTCATATACTGTCTTTTGTTTCCTGTTATTAAATTTGATTATTTTATTTTAGTACTGTTCAAATACTGTAGTATCTCATACCCTCTCTTTCCTTACTTGTTGTCCCCCTTTTGGCATATCTTAGTGATAATTTGAATTTCATGTTAGTTTTGGGTAAAAATGCACTTATCAGTGCAGCTCTCTCTCTTTATCTTTTAGTGCTCTTTGCCTCTAAGTAATTTGAGTGTATATATATTATAATAATCAAGTTTATATTTATATTAATATATATTAATATTTATATTTAGTTTTATATATATTCAATAAATTATATATTCTCATTTATTTATAATTAAATATTGGATTTAACCTTTATACTTTGTACATTTATTAACTATATGAAAATCTCTACTATGATTAGTTTTATTATTTTTTGTTAGCGCCTGGCAAAATAGTGTAATTGTTAATCAATACATTAGTGCCCGGTAACCTATATAAATTGGGATATAGGGGATCGATATCAAGCAACCAATTATTTCTCTTTCATGTTTTGTAGACACTTTTCGATGTCAAGCCATCATTACTCACCAAAACTCATGTATTTTCGTTCTTGCCGGGATAAACTTTGTAAGACCTGTCCTTTCGCTTTACCCTCTCAGATTAATAATAATAAACCTAAATATTTAACTTTTTGTAAAGTGTATAACTGCATTTACAAATTAACTTGTGTATCTTGTAATATCTCATATATTGGACAAACAAGCACCCCTCTTCACCTTCGTTTTAATGTTCATCGTAACCATATTAAGAAATTTAGTTCTCGAGCATCACTCAATACACAACTTCCTCCTCCTGCATATCATCACACTGGTAATAATTTTGAATATGCCCACTTTGACCATCATGGTATTGATAATATTTCAATTTCGATTCTAGATATGGTAAAGAATCCGGCTGATAGATTATATTTTGAAAATTCACTAATCAAACAGCATAAAACTATTTTTCCATATGGATTAAATCAAATGTATAATAATAAAAATGTAGTAAAAACTACCTATAAAAATCCATATTTTGATATCTCTATATTTAACATCCTTAATTATAATTCGTTTAGTGCCTCATCAAAAAGATCTAAGCGAGGAAATTACAACAACAAAAAGTGTCAAAATCTGAACATAAAAGCTAAAATTACTGAGTTAAGAAAAAACTTTAAATCTTCATGTAACATAAATTCTTTAAAAACCTGGGTATTCAATATTAAAAAACAAATATTAAATCAAGTTTATAATATATTCTTAAAGTCATTTAATCAGGATGAGCATTTTTCACACCTTTTATATGATCTTATTATAACAAGAGCTTATTTTATAAACCGCCATCTGTACATTCAACCCTTTTCTACCTCTAATTATCATCCAAATAAAACATATAATACTTATTGTGTAATTAATTACAAAAATTCACTTTACAATAATATAAATTTTAATTATTTATTTCAGCAGTATAAACACTGCTTTCCTGTTCCTAATACTCAAATTTTCAAAACATTTAAATATAATACCCCTTTAGGTAGGCAAATTTTCAATTACAATGATATATCTAAATCTATTATAAATCAAAATTCCTCTCCCATTTCACTATGTGTCTGTAACCAGCCAAACTATTCTAAATATATAGACAGCAATCATAAACACATAATTACTGGTGATCTCAATATTGTTCAAAATGTAGCACTTAAAAATCTTATGCTTTATGGTACCAAATTCCGAATCCAAAATACATTAAATCACTCTCTTTTAATTAAACAACTAAATATTGATCTAGAAAAATTCATATACAAAATTGCTTTAAGTAAAAACTATCCTATTGAAGCTTTCGATATGTGGAAGGTTAGCATTCTGACAAACATCAAACATCTTTTAAGTAACTTGCCTATAACTAAACCTACATTTAACTATACAAACTTGAAGCAGGAAATTAATGAATTAAAATCACAATTTGTCATCACATATGTGGATAAAGCTGCCAACAATTACGCCATCATATGTAAAAAATACTATGTACAAATCTTAAACGATTTCTTAAATCACAATGATATTTTTAAAAAAATTGATTCTTCAGCAACATCCATATCTAAGAAAATTATTGCTTTTCATAAATTATTAAAATTACCTTGCAACAATCTAAGATTCCCTTATATTGTCATGATCCCAAAATTTCATAAAAATCCTATCTCTTTTAGATCTGTAACTATAGGACATAAATCATATGCAACTGTCGCTAGTAAATCTCTTTTGGTTATTCTTAATAAAATCATCTCTAATATAAATGATAATTCAACTTCTCATATTATTAATAACAGTTATCAATTAATTCAAAAGTTGGATACGATTAATATTTTGGGTTTTAAAACGTATGACTTTAAGGACCTTTTCAACAATATTGACATAAAAGATCTATATAAAGTAACTTGGGATATTATTAAATCTTTCTATAATAGACAAAATTTAAATATAGATCTTTCTTTCGTGCACCACCTTCTCAAGTGTGTAATTTTTAATAATTACTTGATGCAAGGCAATAAAATTTATATGCAAATTAAGGGTGTTCCACAGGGTGGCTCTGCCAGTTCAGCTCTCGCAAATCTTTATCTACACTTCTACGAGTCAAATTTTATAAACTCTGCATATATATTCTACAGATATATTGACGATGTTATTCTCATTAAAATAGCTCCCTCATCTTATGGCATCATCTTTTAGCATCCCTCATCTTTTAGCTCCCTCATCTTTAGCTCCCTCATCTTTTAGCATCTTATGGCATCTAGACAATTGGTATATTTTAACAAATTTTTGTCCTCGCAACTAAATGAACCTGTAAATTGCTATTTGAGAAAAACATCTTATTAAAGTAAAAAAAAAGCGTGAATCTGGGAATAAATTAGATAGATTGTAAAACTAGCAAAACGATTATTCTCTGTATTTTGAGAAATTAAATTGATTGCCATTTCAGTTTATTCAGGGACTGTGGACGTTGAAAAAATCAAATTATGGCTCAAATCACAAATTTTTAGATTTTTACATATTAGTACATTAAAATTTATGCTTTTCAAGTACGCTGAAGAATGTATTTGATTCCAATATTTTTAGTCGTGAAAATCAAATTTTAAAGTTTTGTTTACAAACGATTTTATAAGATTCTGTTAACATTAAATATCATTTTCTTAATATGAGATTTTGTGCTGTCACTGTTCATACAAAATGCTCCATGCGCAATAATTTTTGCATATTAGCATGAAACTTGCTGCATATCTTTATAATGATATGTTGGAAAAAAGTTAGTATGTGTTTTAACTTTCAATCAGAAATTAATGGTTCTCTCAGGTCGACTCATAACCCAGGTCTGGGGTATATGAACTCTTCTATTTCTTCTTTTTGCGGCCATTTTGTCTTTTTGACTTCGGGTTTGTTGATTCTCTTGCGTTGACTAGCATATCTTCGAAACAGCTGTAAGCTGCATTGTTATCTCATTTGTGCTTAAATACGTTGCTCAGGTTTTCATTATAAATTAGTCATACCACATAGCTTCTATCAAGTTGTAGAAAAATGCTACTTGAACTGTACGAATGTTCAAGTTAACATTATCTTATTAAAGTTAACGTTATATTATGTTTTTAAAGTTAACATTATGTTATGTTATTAAAGTTAACGTTATGTTATGTTATTAAAGTTAACGTTATGTTATCCTATTAACGTTAACCGTATGTTATTTTTGTACTTAAATACGTTACTCAAGTTTTCCTGAATCCTTTGCACGAAGTGTTTATTACTTATTGAAATAAATCTTGTGAAGTATTAAAATTCACGTAATGCATATTTGAAATACATTCCTATTGCAAATAACGGCATCCATGGGCGATTTTGTGCTAAAGTGGAAATTAATTGATTCATTAACTCGCGATTAAGCACCAAACTATGGATGCTATTATCTGCAAAGGGAGCGTATTTCAAATTTTTGGCAATGTAACAAATTTATAACCAAAATCTTATTATCATATCAAATTATGACCAAATTTATGACAGTACTAAGAAGCAGGATCTGTCACTATGCGATGTATATTACTTGCAGAAATTGTAGAATTGAAAGCGTTGGATTTGTTGCTATATCATTTATAAATAACTTATGAATAGTCTAAATAAGGAAGCAATGCAAATAAATGTCAATATCTTTTAATGAATTTTGACCATATTCTTACAGAATTTTCACCAACAGGCAGATGATCCCTTTTGGTAGCCAAACTTCCGTTTCTGTACAATGAATAAATATTTAAGAATTAATGATAAAAAATTTTCACCAGGCATAAATTCATACAGAAAACTAAAAATGTATAAATATATGTGATTGATACCAATAAGTAAAATGTTAAAAATTATATTAAACGCATGCATATCTATATGTGCATTATACTATATTTAGAATACTATGCATATTGTATGACCGTTTTTAGGTGTTCATTATATATAAAATTTCAATTAATTTTACATACGATACCAAAACAAATTATATTTAATATTTTAGCTTATATAGAATGTAAAACATTTTTAATATCCTTTACAAAATTAGTAAAAAATTTACTCAAAATATATTTAAATTTCTGTCATATTTGGTTCATTCTCTAAAAAGTAAAAAAAAATAAAATTTTATACAGAAATTAAAAATACATATTATAAAAGTGTAAAATATACATTCGATATTAAAAAGTATAGTCCACAAATTTATAACAATTTTTGAAAATATCTGTGCAGTTAGAAATTGCAACATGATTTTAGTCTTTGATTATAAATCGGTAGAATGTTATTTCAACGATATGGTTTGCCAGTAACTAAATGATTGTGTAATATATCAGTACTTGACAAACACAATGTTAATATTTTTACCGTTTTATTGCAAATGTTTACAAGCGTTTTTCATCTTTTACATTTAAAATTTTTATTAAAAAAATGATCAAAATATATTCTAAAATTAATTATAAGATATTTTTACAAATTATTTGACAACGTAATTTTTAAATATCATAGTATCTGTAAGTCTTTAGTATAATTTTATAAAGGTTATTATATAACATTTAGAGAGATTTAGAAATTTCATTTAAAACTTATGGAATAATTAATCAAGAAAGATCCATCATACATAAAGCATTTATTATGAAATACTTTCCAACTAAAATGCAATTTTATTTAAACATTTCTAAAATGAGATACATTCAGTGCTGATATATTTTAAATTATCACAGTACTACAGTAATTTATTATATTTAAAAACTTAAAAGTGTAAGGAAAAAAAATGACGTCATCGAAATATAAATCGTCTAGCTCTCTATGTAAAAGCAATGAATATATCATTCATATCACTTACATTCCAAATTCCTGAGCTAAATAATTTTGCTTAAAAAAAAACAGCAATTCTTATACAATTCATCTTGTAATCACTTGTTTACATTCTGCATCCATTAAAATTAGGCTTCGTTGTAGAAATAATCAAAGCTTGATAATCATTTAAACTAAAAAATATTGCAATTGACGCAGAATATAGATGCACAGAAAATACGCAAAAATAGAGCGGTTTTAAGAGAGATGGAGCACTAAATATAAATTTAGAAGAACTTTAATAATCATGACTTTTACATTGTGTAAAAGATGGATGTCATATTTTATTTTGGAGTGGATCAAGTGATTTCTTCATACAATATGAGTGTAATTATTATTTTAATTTTTATTTAAAAAACTACCAAATATATTTTGCTGAAATCTTTTTTATATATTTTATGAGATATTTTGAATATTTTCTAAAATTTTCGAAGCAATTTGAGAATTTTAACTTTGCATACAAAATGTTTGAAAGGTCCCATAGGGTTCAATGCATTTCACTTTTTCAACCCGTGTTCAATCCAAAACTGAATGGGGGATATTATTCATTTACATTCTCATATGTCTCACAGACCGTCTCAACAACATACTAAAATTTCATTTTGATATTCATTTTTACGGCAGTTATCGGACGAACGGACAGACAGACAGAATGGACAAAGTCATAAACACTTTTCAATTGTGTTGGAAAGTGTTAAAAAGAATTATAATACATTTTTACAAATTATTTGATAACATCATTTTTAGAAATCAATAACAGTCTTCAGTATAATTTTGAAAAGGTTATGATACAATTTTTATGGAGATTTAGAAGGTTTCCAAATATAATATATTACTTTTGTACTGTGATAATTCAAAATATATCAGCGCTGAATGTATCGCATTTTAGAGATGTTTAAATAAAATTGCATTTCAATTAGAAAGTGTTTCATAATCAATGTTTTATGCATGGTTGGTCTTTCTTGTTAACATTTGTCTGGGATTCTTTATATACCATCTCGTAGTGGTCAAAAATATCCCCCAAAACATTGCCATGTATTACTGATCATTATCGGAGTCGAAATCAATAGGAATAAAATCAATTCAAAAGGAGAGACATTTTATGTAAAATATTATTTTACTATGTGTTAATCATAATGTATCCCAATTAAACTTAGAGAGAATATTCTTTAAATATGTGGAATTAATTTCCAAGAAAAATACACTGGTTTATGAAAACCTCATCAATGATTTATTTAATTTGGTAATGCGAACAATTTAAATGCGTAAAATTTATATACGGCGAATTTATTTCAGGGAATTTATGTAAAAAATTTTACGTCGTGGTTTATATTTTACTGGATTGTAAGCAAACTGTTACGCTCAACGTAACCATACTGTTGAACAGTGGGAAATGTAATTCAGTCTCTGTGCTAGATGGATTTTTTCAGAAATATAATTTATAAATTATACTTAACATTAAGGATTTTGACTTATTTACCAGGAATTCACACTCATAGAAAATACGTATTATTTGAACTTTTCGCTAGATACAGTACTGTATTGCAAAACATGCTTAGTGATGTTTATCTACATTATTTTTTTTTCTGTGTGTGTGTGTGAAATCGCGTTTTAGAGTTTTCTTACAAATTGTAGTTGGAATTTCCCTACTATTTGATTTTTCAGGAGGCATTTAAGAGGAGGACTTCAATTATGATAACATATATGAAGCAGGAACAATACAAATTTCCTTTTGGATAATGCAGTTGCGATTTTTAAAAACAAAGTAAATGTCATAAAAAAATGGAGTTGTGATTTGATTGTTAAAAATGAAGCTGTGTTTGCATTCTTAAAAAATATGTTGCCATTCTCCCATGTTTACTTCAGAAGCTGCTATATTACCTATCGGTGGCACAGTTATATACATTTACAGTCATATACCGGTGGCAAGTAAACAGTTTATACCGTCACCATTAAAAATAATATATATATTTTTAATATCCCAAGAACTTTCTTTATAATCTAAAAAGAAATAGCATTGTAGCGAAATTTCGAATATTTTCTTGTGGTGGAATTGTCCAGTGGTTTGTACATTACATAGTATATTACGAACACGCGAAGCATATTACATAGATAAACTTATCTGTGTAAATAAAAATTTCGAGAATAATCTTAGCACAGCGTATTCTTTTATAAAATAAAGAAATAAATTAAAATGGGCAGGACAGCCCAGTGGTTACGGCACGAGAATTGCACTCGGAGGACCCGAGTTCAATTCTTGGCTCTGCTCAAACT
This sequence comes from Amaurobius ferox, assembly GCA_951213105.1. Taxonomy (NCBI): domain Eukaryota; kingdom Metazoa; phylum Arthropoda; class Arachnida; order Araneae; family Amaurobiidae; genus Amaurobius; species Amaurobius ferox. Next base: position 98,306,650 of record OX578142.1, on the reverse strand, counting down.
ATCCCCGTGTTAACTCGGAGTACTGGCACGTTATATCTGGGGGTCTGAAAGTCCTTCTAAGAGGTTGGTGGTAGGGGAAGTAACGTGCGATCCCTGTGGATATCACCACCATTGGGTTCCGGTCTAAATTGAGCGGCACTGCACCGGCCGTCTAATAGATACCTTACACCTTCGGGTAGGTCGGACGGTTTAGCCCAAAAGAAAGAAAGAAATATTTTCTTGATTGCAAACTTTGATCTTTTATCTTGTTTATTCTATATATTATTGTAGTTCAGTTTCTAAAAGCAGTTTTCACAAAATGCCAACACAACTATGTTTTTGAGGGTAATACTTTTACCCTATCTCTAAAATCTTTATCATACCTTTAAAATATTTCTTTTTCACTCTATCTCTAATATGCTTTATTACGACTGCCATGCCATCAAAGTGTTGTAACCTCATGAAATTTCGATAAAGCACGATATGCAATGAAATTGGATCGTGTTCCTATGCAGAAAATAGGATACATATGCCGGTTTTGTGTATTTGTTCTAGTCAGTATAGAATATCAGATATCTATAATAACAGAAAGACAAGAAATACTAATCATGCTTAAAGCATTTATTATGAAACACTTTCAAACTTCAATGCAATTTTATTTAAGCAAGTCTAAAATGCAATACATTCCTCGGTAATATTTTAAAACTTATCACAATACTACATAAATTTATTATATTTGAAAACTTAAACCTTCATCGAAAAAAATGACCTTCATTCAAATGACGGCTTTGAAATATAAATTGCCTAGTTTAAACATCCCTAAAATGTGATACATTCCTCGGTAATAATTTTAGAAATATCATAATATTACGATAATTTATTATATTTCAAAACTTCATCGAAAACAACTGAAATTCATTCAAATGACGTCATAGAAAACATAACACGCCCGGCTTTCTCTATAAAAGCAGCTTTTCATTCATAAATAATTTCCCATTCATGTCATTCATGACAATACTATAATAATTTATTTTATTTAAAAATTAAGACCATGGGGCTACAAGTAATTAAACTCTATGCGTAAAACTTCATCGAAAAAAATCGTCCTTCTCTTTGTAAAATCAATGAATATTTCATTCATATCAGCTACGCAGACTCCATGAACTAAATGATTTTGTGTTAAAGAAATACAGCAATTCTAATACAACTCATTCTACATATTTTGCTGTTTACATTTTACATAGGTGAAAAATAGGCTTCGTTGTAGAAATAATCAAATTTGGATGAGCATTTAAACTCAAATATATTGTCATTGAGTTGTTTCAGTATGTAGATGCACAGAATTTAGGCAAAAATAAAGTGGTTTTAAGACGGATACAACACTCAATATGAATTAAAAAGAACTTTAAAAATCACGATTTTGAGACAAGATGGATGCCATATATCATTTTGAAGTGGGTCACGTGATCTTTTCATATCATGGTGACGTGATCGCTTCATCTAAGAGGTGTCATTATTATTTTAATTTTTATTTAAGAAACTACTGAATGTATTTCGCTGAATTTTTTTTTATATATTTTATGGAATAATTTGAATATTACCTAGAATTTTCGAAGCAATTTGTGGATTTTAAATCCGCTTAAAAATGTTTGAAAAATTAGGTCCCTTAGGGCTCAATGTATTTCATTTTTTCAATCCGGGTTCAATCCAAAACTAATTGGGGGATAATATTCATTTATGTTCCCATAGGTCCTACAGACCGTCTGAACAACATACTAAAATTTCATTTTGATTAACTCATTTTTGCGGCAGTTATTGTGCTAACGGACAGACAGACAGACAGACAGAATGAACAAAGTCATAAACACTTTTCAACTTTGTTGTAAAGTGTTAAAAACGTGATATGTGCCACAAGTTTGCAAATCTCTGCGGAATTTCAGTTTGGCTTCAAATTTCTTAAAGTATTGAGTTTGGCTACAGTGGTAAAGTTTTTACTCATGGTACTCGCCCATGGAGTAGGGAGCGTTGCTAAGCCGTCTGCGTAATAGGAGCGAATGTGTCTACGCAGGGGGCTCACAAAATCGTGTGACATCGAATTCCTATGGTATGAAACCTGGAAAGTATATTTTGTGAATAAAATAGACTCTAACTTTCTTAAATGCACTAAAAATGCATACAAACTTTTGTTGAGGTTTCTTCTTTCTGTTATTGAGATTCTTGTCCAGCAATGAACCATTGATTGCAAGCATCTAGAACGTATTCACATGCTGGATGTCGAATTTCACTCACTCTGCTGTCAGTATCTGCACAAAAATTAGAAGAGAAGGTAACATTTAAAGAGATGCATTTTAGCGGATTATTTTCTGTCAGCATGATAGTTATATGCAGAAGATAAATGATAAAATAATTATATTATCTATATATACTGCTGTAAATTTCACAATACATATTTTGAACCAAGCAATTATTAGTTTATAGCAATTTAAGGCTTAATAAAATTTTTAGTTGCATATTTTTTGCTTCCTAAGAGATTGTGCATCTGTAGATTTATATTTAGGTCATCCAGTATTATAAATTTTGACATGTAAACCATAAATATTTTATATTCTTCTATTTTTTAAATATTGGCTGAGATTGAGTCTGAGAGAACCTGATACGGAAACCAATGAATTGCAAACAACCGCAAAAATAAATAAATTATAAAACTGCAATATAATAATTTGTTATATTATCTGTGCTATTAAATATATATATATTTTAAAAAAATTTCTTCTATTTATTTCTCTGCAAACATAAAAATGTTAACTAACTTAGTCCTATCTTAACAGAAGGTGAGGTACAGAGGACCTAGTGGTCCTTTTCTTTTTCTATTTTGTGTAAGAATTTTTTTCGTTCTGTGCTTTTCATCTCTTTAGCTATTGTGATTTAAATTGGAGAAGTCAATTCTTCTGCTCTATGTGTGATTTTTATAGAAACTGTTTTTTTTAACTTTTTGAAGAGATTGTGTTGAAATTTCTTTGATAGCCATCCTAAGCTAATAGTTTGGATATTTTGCTCTTTAGTGATAGAATTATTTGAGCTTATATTAGGTGTTTTTACAGAGTCCTTTTTACCTGGTCTATTCTGCCTTCAATGGATATTTTTTTACAAAGCACGCAAGGACTTTACAAGTTAATGTTTTCGATTAAATTTTTATTCAAAACAGGCGTTAATAATGAAATGAAATACTCACGTGTTCAATATTTGACACAAATATTTTAATAAAGTACATATCTATAGAAATGCAAATAAAAATGATTCAGAAATGACCACAAAACTTGCATTTTAAGCGCAAATTCAGATTTACAGTTAATTTTGTTCAATAATCAAGAAGAGATTGAAAGAAAATTATTTGTGGGCTCTATTTAGCATATTTGATTGCAGATGACATCATATGACGAAATATGATTGCTCCGGTCTTCCCTATTTTATCTGATGTTAAAAACACCACAGGTGACATATAACACATTGCAACTGACAATGCAATATTGTCTATAAGATACAATGTAAAACGTATAAAACCTGGTTGAACAGCGCTAGTAGAACGTATAATATGGCCATCATTTGATTTGGCAAATAGATGTATGTCATTGGTACGTATTAAGAGAATGTGCTAATGTGCTTAGCTGAAATTGATCGTGCAAGGGAACTTCCTGGTGCTACATGGGACAGATTCACCGCAAATGTGGATACAATAATATGTTATCAGAACGCTTGTGAAACTTTTAATGTCGAACAGAGGAGCGATTGATGTAAAAGAAGAGCGCATAAATATTATCAATGTCGCCTTTTGTTATCTAACAGTAATGTATCCGGAATGACCCCATTTCGCAAAGAAAATTCTAAAGAAGTCAAAATCTGAATATACAAAGAAATCCCAGAAATAAATGATATAAAAAGAATAATAGACAGTCACAAAAGAGAAGACAGAATTTAGATAACATTAAGAACGGGCCTTTAAGTTAATAACGTCACCCGCATTATAGACTGGAGCAAAATGCGTGCAAGATCTAACTTTTGCAATGGCTTTAAACGATGAAAGATCTGCCCAATGCAAACTAAATGAAATTACATTACATTAATAAATCCGTTATAAAGAGCAATTTTTATAGCGGAATTTATCGGAAGGAGTAATTGAATAAAACTTTTATTACATATATGACATTTTGAGAAAATTTAGTTTAAAGTATTTTTCTGTTAAAAATTTTAGGCATACTTTCTTCCATAATTTGAATTAATGTAAATTTTAAGTAGAAAAATAGAGAAATTCATCTACAGATAGAATGGTATATAATCATCTAAAAGATAGAATCATACATTAATCTACAGATAGAATCATACATTAATCTAAAGATAGATAGAAAGGTATATTAATGTATGATTCTATCTAAAGATAGAATCATACATTAATCTACCTATGTAAATTAATTTTAGTTGAAATGCGTCATAACAATCATATCCAAACTCTCAATCTTTTAATTGAATCATTTATTTTAAAAAATATGTCCAGAATTAAAAATGTTTCGCCATCTGCAAAATTTATTACTATCTATGTATGTGATTATTAAAATAAAATAAAATTATGTCTGTGGTGCTGGATAAAAAAACCATTATTAAAGTTAGTTAAACACATTGCGGTGATACTTTGAAATGCCGCTAATAACCCAACATTAAATCTTTAGTACGAGTTCCTGGAATAAAATATATTAACATAATACCACACAATAAATTTTACCCATTTTATCTTTTAAATATATATTTATTAAGCACCTTATAATCATAATTAGATTACGACAATTATATATATATAAGTACGGAGGAGACTGGATATGTGAGACCAGACATACAAAAATTCTTAAACTGAATATGACCATTTATATATGTTATTAAGCACATACCTGCTTGTTGTTTTTAAACTTAAGTGTATCATTGATTGGTGAACCATCGCATCATAACTGCACTGAATGAGTAACTTGATTCACAATCATCTGAGGCTATGTGGAACTTAATGCATTTCGTCTATTCTAACTGCACTGTATAAGAACCTTGATGAATCTCTTTATGCACCTGTGCCGACTTTTATGCTTATCTACATCCCGACTCTATCTGCGCTCTCCAACTATATTCTCATCTCCATTCTTTTACCAAAAAAAAGAAGCCCACCTAGAAGATAATCCGATCATCTCGAAATTTCGCATGCAAATTCCGTTATACCAAGTATGCAAATGATTAAATTTGCAAGGCCAATGAGTGTTAACTTCGGTCATAGCGCGCGTTTCTGCTGCGCAACTAGCATCTTATAAAACAGACTAAAAATGTGGACGGTTTATCTTTGCTCGTTATCGGCATTGCAGTTCCGTAGAGACACAACCAATAATGCCGTTACGACGTTGCCGAAGACTTATAAGCAATTAGACGAATTCGAATGTGGTTGTATAGTTGGGATGCGTGAAGCTTGTTGGTCATACCGAGCAATAGGCCACCACCTGCACCGAACGGACACTGCTGTGAAAAGGTGCTGGAACCAGTGGTTGCTACAAGGAACTCATCGGCGGAATGAAAGCTCTGGAAGGCCAAGGTGCACGAATCCGAGGCAAGATCGGATGACTGTGCGACAGGCCCGAACTGGCCCAACGGAATCGCTATCCGCCATCCAACGTCCTACAGCCTCTTCCATATCACCCGTGGTACTTTCCACCATATCACGGCGCTTGGTTGAGGTGGGGTTACGCTCACGTCGGCCTTTAAGACGTCTGCCCATAACCCCATAACATCAACAGAGTTGTTTGGAGTGATGTCGTAGCCGAGCATCATGGCTGCCAGCAGACTGGCATCGCATAGTGTTCAGCGATGAATCATGCTTCAGTCTTTCAGCAGATGACCATCGGTACGTGTACGGAGGCGAAAGGACCAGCGGTTCCAGTCAGCCTTTGATTTACACAGGCGCACAGCCATGACCCCTGGTGTGAGGGTGCAGAGGGCTATCACTTACCAGAGCAGGTCGCCCCTAGTCATCCTGGGTACAACGTTAACAACTCAACGATATGTTGATGAAATCCTGCGACCGTTTGCGTTACTCTTCATGGCACGTCATTCTAGAGTCATTTTTATGCCACGATAAGATAATGCCACGCCACATACGGATCGCATATCTGTGGACTGTCTCCGTGCTGTTGATACTGTTCCTTGGCCAGCAAGGTCAACAGACCTTCGCCAATCGAGCATGTATGGGACATGCCAGGACGGCAGATTCGGGCACCCCGAAATGTAGCAAATTTGGAGCAACAATTGAGTAATGCCTGGCAGAATGTATCGCAGGATGACATTAGGAAACTTTATCATTCCTTGCCTAGACGTATACAAGCATGCATTGTCACCAAGGGATGTTTCACCAATTACTGATTTGAAAATTCAATGTGCAATTGCTAACCATTGATGGGTCCTGCGGCCTTGATTTGTAATGATTTAATTACTTGTGTATGAGCTGTACGCATATTTAATTTCAATAAAAACAGTCATTTTTTTCATGGTGCTTCATTTTTTTTACAAAAGAGTGTATTACTGATCCCTTTGTATTTTACATATCTGTAGAACTTTTTGCATGTCTATTCGACTCTAACTGGGATCTCTAACTATATTCTCTCATCTTATTTTCTATATCTGAATCTGTAGTATCTTCTGTCGGTTGGCCCATCTTTTTGCCTGAGGTCTGATACGCCTCTTCGGCTATCATTGGTTAACCTCAGGGCGATGCGACAACACATCTTCCTTATTGGTTTACTTTTAAACCAATATCGTGTGTTCATCTTTAGCCCCTTTTTTATGGCTTACTGACCTCTCGAGTTAGGACTGCTCTAAAACTGGCTGCAATCAGACTGGGCCCTTTATCTGGCCTGCTAGATACCATAAATAATCATATAAACCTGTTTACGTGTATTTTGGTCTCACAATGTCACTGCAGAGAATGCCATTTTGGACAAAATACCTTGCTCAGGTATTTTTAAAAGGCGCAGAAAATGTATAAAAATTAAAAACGGATATGAACTTTAGGTTTTAAATATGCATCAGGTCACTTTTCAACCATATCAACAATATGCAAAAAATGAACATGTCATCGTTCAAAAATAAACGATTCAATTTATATTAGTATTAATAACACGCAATGGCTAAACATACTATTCGGTTTACACTAATAGTGATGTATTAACGGTGCAGAAGCTTGCAAATAAATTTGAGATTTTTTGGGGAGTAATGTTATACGTACTATAATAATTTACACTTTAATTTACAAATGTTAACGACGTTTAAGGACAAATCTGATGAGGAGGAATATTTTAAAGATTTTTGTGACTAATTTTTATCATTAGAGCGTTTACAACCTAATGTGTATAAGTTGTGCATCTTAAGATGAAGGTTTCACCTTATTTTCCAATAATGTAGCTGTTAAAAGCTGTTGCTGTTAATGTACCTGTTAGAATTTGTGTAGTAACTCACCGATATCTCGAATGAAATGCTATCCAAATATGCTTTCTTTGAAATGAGGTTTTCGAGCATCTTATTTTGCAATTATGTAGTTTTTAAAAGTTAGATTTTATGTAGTAACTCACCCATATCTCGAATGAATCGCTTTCCAAATATGCTTCCGTTGAAAAGAGGTTTTCAAGCACCTCATTTTCCAATAATGTAGTTGTTAAAAGTTTGAATTTATGTAGTTACTCACCCATATCTCGAATGAATTGCTTTTCAAATATGCTTTCTCTGAAAGGAGGTTTTCGAGCATCTTATTTTGCAATTATGTAGTTGTTAAAAGTTAGAAATTATGTAGTAACTCACCCATATCTCGAATAAATCGCTTTCTAAATATGCTTCCGTTGAAAAGAGGTTTTCAAGCACCTTATTTTCCAATAATGTAGTTGTTAAAAGTTAGAATTTATGTAGTTACTCACCCATATCTCGAATGAATTGTTTTTCAAATATGCTTTCTTTGAAAGGAGGTTTTCGAGCATCTTATTTTGCAATTATGTAGTTGTTAAAAGTTAGAATTTATGTAGTAACTCACCCATATCTCGAATGATTCGCTTTCCAAATATGTTTCCGTTGAAAAGGGGTTTTCAAGCACCTTATTTTCCAATAATGTAGTTGCTAAAAGTTAGAAATTATGTAGTAACTCACCCATATCTCGAATGAATCGCTTGCCAAATATACTCCCGTTGAAAGGAGGTTTTCGAGCTCCTTCAGAGCAATCTGTTGCTGACAGTAAGATGAGAGCAAGGACAAGAACTGCGGTTGAGCACTTCAACATGATTTTTGATTTTTCTGAAATTAAAGAAGCATTATTGTATTATATATCTTTGAAACTCTATTAACTAATCAATATTATGCTAAACGAAAATGACTTGGTATTTCTTAGAATGCATGTTAAAATTAGTTTTTTGTTCACTAATCACGAAACACATGGTTCTAACCAATGCAACATTGGTTAAACGACAATATTTTTACATTTACTGCAATACATGGTAATGTAATGTATAGGGAAAGTATTGGAATTGTGTCGAAAATCGAAACTTGAGTTTTCGATGGATCTACACGTTTTGGGGCCTCTAGAACACAAACATATTATTTTTAGCGTGACGTGTGTATGTGTGTGCTTTTGTGTGTGTGTGTGTATCTGTGTGTGTGGCTCAAGAGTGTTTGTTTATTTTGTCTTGTGTAGTAACCTACTTTGGTTTGGTAATGAAAGAAGGAAAAATCTTATTGGTTTTTCTTTTTTAACTGCATTTTTCTGCCTGAGAATGTTACCTTTCTTGCGTCGCGTGTGTAATTCTGGTGACAGAAAATTCTCTTGCTTATGTAACTGCTCTGAAGTAGTGGCAGTACTTTGCTCCTGTAATCGGTTGATACCTATCTTCAATTAACTTCTGTGAAGGTTTGTTTTCTTGTAAATCATATAGTTACGTTTGATCTACTAATATTAAATATATTTTTACATATTTAAAAACCTGTATATTTCTTTGGTGAGGTTTCAGGTAACCCCAATGGTACCCAATGGGTAAAATAAAAAAAACAAAAAAACATTGCATTAAAATAATAAGCAGGGTGCCAAGGAAAGACGTGGACCAGGCTAACAACTTGAAAAGCATTAGTGTTATCGTATACTTTTATACGGGAAATCTCAATAGCGCAGCACGATGAAACAACTTTATGGAAACAATTATACAACTTTATGGAAACAACTATACAACTTTATGGAAACTTTACGCAAACAACTATACAACTTTATGGAAACTTTACGGAAACAACTATACAACTATACAAATAGCGCAACACGATGAAACAACTTACTGGTCCGGGGATTATCTCGCCTCCTGTTAGATATAAGGGAAAAGTCAATTACAAAGTTGCAGACCGTTGCAAAATTAGTACTAAACATTTTTGTCCCACAATAAAATCTGCAAAGCAACCTTATAAATAACGATTTTACAAGCGGCAATTATATCAACCAGCATGTAAGTGTGCAAACGTAGAAATCATGCTGTGAGATGTTATTGCACATGTGTAAGCATGTATCATTGAAGGTATATATCTTGTATTTAGTGTATAATAAAGTGAATTTATTCTGCCACATTATATAAATTTACGCTTTTAGGAAAAGGGTTAGACTGTACATACATTGCTTTTTAGGGTTACTTTCCATCTTTTGTGTAGGGAGGGGCAAAATGCTTAGTATTAATTTTGTAACGCTTTACAACTTTGTAAATGATTTTCTTCCCTCTCTCCAGCAGAAAGCGAGGTACCCCCGTACCCCCTTGAAAAATGGGCCAGTCCGCCTAAATTTGTCTCCTCCGTAGCGCCAGTGAGATTTTCCTCATACACCTCTGCATAAGAAATACATATAATAACACTAATACTTCTGTGGTGAGGTGAATTTTACACATAAATACAATAAAACTTAAACACATAAATACATTAAAGATACTCACCAAATAGTTCCACCAGGCTCAAGCGCGTTAAAGTATAGTGGGGTCCGATTGGACCAAAGTACATTGCATTTTGTCAAAATAATTAATCACTCCCTTTTTGTGGCCAAATAACAATTTATTTATAGAACACATGAAATCTCAATTTTAAACATTAATATACAAAATACACAATTTACAAAAGAGTTCCCAAATTACCTAAACTTGACCTCGGGTGCACAGTTTATTTTGCATTAATTTGCATATTTATAAAATCCAAACTAGTAATTAATTACACAATATATATATTCAATTTTGCAAAGACTCCCATTTATCATAACCTTGCCCTCACACTATTGGATTACATCAGTTACTTAAACATTCATGTATACATTTTAAAATCAATATATAATTTCCATACCTTCATACATAGGACTCTCACTGAGTGCTGTAGCTGACCTCTGCACGTAGGAAAGGGTGGCACAATTAATTGAATGTTTATTAGTTCATTTATTCCGATGGTTCGTGGAAAACACTACCAGTCCGGGAAACACTAGGTTGCATATCATCAGGTCATAAGTTATTGCCAAGTATTATTTTGGAGATGGGCACACAGTCCACTTTCCTTCTCCTCCTCTTAATTTCTGCCTCAGTCCCAGCGGCTCTTGAGTGAGCATGCGTACAGGCTTTGCCAAATATATACGTTTTCGTAGAGATTTTCTTCTGCTGCTTAGGAGCCCTGAATTGCGGCTCCGCAAACAGTCCTTACACGCAGTGTTACAGTTACCACGGCTTAATGCAGCTAAAGGAGCAAGGTCCTACACCGCGCCGTTTTAGTGGTAGAGCTGTGTTGCACTGCAACTAACAAAAACAAATGACGATGGGCATACTGCTCACTTTCCTTCTCCTCCTCTTAATGCGGCTTAGACCCAGCGGCTCTTGAGTGAGCATGCGTACAGGTCCTTGCCTAAAGAGTGGAGATCAGATACTTTATTTGTAGAGATTGACTGCTGCTTAGGAGCCCTGGATTGATGCTCCGCAATATTCCGTGCACACAGTATTTACGTAACCACGGCTTAAATGCAGCTAAAGGAGCAAAGGTCCTACACCGCGCCGTTTTGGTGGTAGAGCTGTGTGTACTGCAACCAAATAAAACATGACGACCTTCTTCCATTTTCTGGTCGAACTGCCCGAAGACAATGCGCCCTCGCGCTGAGTTAGGCTCGGCTCGTCTTGGCTACGAGTCGGCATCTATACCGGACTCACTACGTCGGCTCCTCGGCAAAGACATTTGCCGCCCGAGATAGGGACCGCGGATGCCGGGTCAGAGATGCATCAAACATACATGCCGGATCGGCTACACCGAAATACAAGTGCCCCGCACTTGGAGTGCTCTCTACTCGAGCTCAGAAAAGCAACTGACTATCTTTTACATTTTCTAAAACATCCAAACTTTACAAACAAGGGGAACGACACAAAACAGGGAGGAAATCCCCCCAACTCTCATTCGCTGTTCCCAAACGCTATAAAAAAGAGGAGGTCCAAAAATGCTTCACCATTGGTTTTGAAGCGACGATAATTTTTTATGCGTTCCACTAAAAAACAAGAACCAGAGGGCATTCTCGAGAACCGGGTGGTCCCAAGGAGGTACCCCGACGCGAGCCACACCTGACAGGGCTATAAATTTTCAAAGATTTGTAGCTCAACTTTGACATTTTGCTGCAATTAAATCTCTGAATATTTACAATCCATGTCAGTGCGCACACAACCCAACGGCGCCAAAAAATCCCAATTCCGTCTGTGCAAAGGCCTAGCTATAAACATAAATCACAAAACATAGTATACATTTCAATATATTTACACCATTCCCTTTTTTCCCAGGGTTATGTATCAAAATATGTGAAAATATTGTCACAACTTCAAGTTATCGGGCTGATCCACAACGTTCCTTGACGCTCTGTCTATTAATTTAAGTTATATATTTTTTCATTTTACCCATTGGGTACCATTGGGGTAAGCTAAAACCTCTCCATAGAAATATGCAGAATTTTAAATATATAAAAATATTTTTAACATGACATTAAATGTAACTATAAGATTTACTAGAAAAAAAAAACTTCGTCAGTGCAGCAGTTAATTGACGATATCAACCAGTTGCTAGAGCAAAATAACAGCCACTCCTTCAGAATTATAAGACCAATTACTTAAGCCAAATGAATGGTGGTTTCTGTTGCCAGAGTTACACATTCGACTCATCAAAAATGATGTTCTGTAAGACCACATACATACTTAGATCAGTTGCTATCGAACCAAAGGAAGATAGGTTTCTGTCACCAGAGTCACACATGCGACCCATCAAAGATGGCGTTTTCGGACCAAAAAATATAGTTAAAAGGGTAAAACCAATGAGTTACACTTTATTACCAAACCACTGTAGGTTACTGCATAAGATAAATTAACTGAACACTCTTTAACCAGTTGCATATTAGTGCGTGGCTGTGATCTTACTAATGGCTGTGTGTGGTGTTAAAGTAGCAACATTAACACTTTCCACACTTCCTTTAAAATAAATAAGATATATGCAAATTACGTGACAACAAGTGTTTCGAGGGAGTTTCAATTTTTCTATTAATATTTTTACTTCACAAACGCTAAGCAAGAACTGTAAGATGGCAGGCCATAAAAGTAGCCGTGGTAGTCTTATTGAGGCAATTTCTATACGAATGTCAGATTAGTTAAGCATGGAAAATAATCTTACACTGTAAATTCTACCAATATAAATTCCAGAATGCTTTTGAAAATAAAATTAGTATAAGAATGAAGTTATTATTTTAATTAAAATTGTAAATTGAGTTTGATATTCGTCTGATGAAGATTTTTTGATTTGTCTGAGGTGGATACTCGATCTTTTGGATGCTGATTTTTGACTTCGAAATAAGTTGATATTTATTATAAAATAACTGCGTTCCTAATGAAGTTTTATTTTTATTTTTTGCAGCAGCTGGAGCGTAATTTTTTACATAAAATTTATATTGAAAAATTTCAATCTGCTAGATACCAGAAGAACTTTTGTTACTTGCAATGTTTATGGACTATATGCTTGTACCAAGTTCGATCTGTGGGAGTATGTCCCGAAGTGGCTTCAGAATTTGACAATTTTGAAGTTTACACAAATATTTTCTGATCAATTGCTTGTTTATCTGTTATTAAGTGTAGTTTATAATTGGAGAATAAAATAAATAGTTCTAATCAGAATGTGTTGAAACTGGGAACATATTGAGAGCATAACTTAAGTTTCACATTTAGAAAAACATTTCTGATTTTGGGAAGGTGGTTCTATGATATTGTTGAAAGAATATGAATAGCATTTTAAAATTTTGGTTCGAGAAACAGACTAGAGCACATGACCGACAACGCAAGTACAAATTAATACAAACGCAAGTACAAATTAATACAAACGCAAGTACAACGCAAGTACAAATAATACAAACGTAAGTACAACGCAAGTACAAATGTCCTTTGTAACAAAAACGTACCTTATCTTGAAAAACAAGTAAAATAAATCTACAAGTAAAATTTTATCACCACGTATTTTAGTGTAAAAAAAAACATGAAAAAGTGTAAAATAATTTTGATATTTATGCCATTTTTATTATTACACTTAATCACATAAAAATCCATTACCTAAAAAAACTTAATATTTATAATGATGCAAAACATCCATTTTATCATCATCCAATATCTCAACTTTTATTCTGTTTATTAAATATCTTTTGGGGCCAAGGTAGGCCAAACACGCAATATTTCAATCAATATCCAATGTATCGTGTAAAAGAATAAAACATGTTACTTCTTTGAGACCCAGCAAATATGATAAGTTCTTGATTTTTTCAGGTCATGGTTACTATTAAACAGATTGTTGCTGAACAGAGTACAACGTCCTTCATTTTATTTAGGTGTGTTTCAGGATTTATTTGGAAAAACGACGAATCTATGCTGAATTAATCTCACATAATTAAAAGAATATGTTTGTGCGTCTGTGTTTCGGTCCGTAGGGTGAAATCCATGCTTCGTACGACCAAGAAATATGGTACACAGGTAGAACTTGGAAAGGTGTACCTCGGCATTATTATTTTTAAAATTTCAATTAGTTTTGTAGTTATTTTATGTTTCAGTATTTTCACACAAATCGGTATTTTAGCAACCGAAAATATAATCACAGTGTTTCCATCTTGACACCATTGGAAATATCAAAGAATGTCCTTTTCAGTGATTCTTGAACTGAATAAGAGCAATTCCTTCATATATATATTTTTAAATTCACTGAAATTTGCATTGTTTAGGTTTGTGGGGGGCCGCATTTCCTCGATGGTGGGGGATAGGTTCGAACTCGGAATCTTTAGTATGTTGATCCGTCGCTGTACCGCTGAATCAAAAGAATTCTTCGAGCCCGAAGATATAATCGGGGATGTCTTTCGTAGCAGTGAGTGACGCAATGCAGCCCCGCCACACAATTCTTTTACTGGTGAGAATGTAGATAGGATATCTAAGGGCGAGAAGCTCGTTCGAATTTCAGAGAGGAGCGGGCCCAGCCGCTTCCCCAAGCTGAAACTCAATCGTGAGCTGAATAGCCGCCAGGCATGTCGAACATCATCGTGCGGCGACGTCGGCGTGACGTCAGTCGTAGTCAACCAGGAGAGGAGAGGAGAAAGTGTGCATCATCTGCAGTGGTACCATATCGTGAGAGAAATGAGATCGTTGGAGAGAGATAAGGTCGTTCTTCATCCAGGGTCACCAACTGTGGGGGGCTGCAGATCATTCGATGGTGGGGGATAAGTTCGAACTCGGAACCTTTAGATTGCTGATTCTTCGCTATACATTTAGGCCCAAAAGAAGTCTTTGAGTCCGAAGATGTGGTGGAGCTGCATTACATCACTCATTGCTACGAAAGACATCCGCGATAATACCTTCGGACTCGAAGAATTCTTTTGGGCCTAACGGCATAGCGGAGGATCAGCAATCTAAAGGTTTCGAGTTCGAACCTATTTCCCACAATCGGGGATCTTGGGCCCCCCACAGGCTATCTAGTTAGGTTATTCAAGTTTGTATTTTTTAAATTTGCAAAAAGTTCCGCATATATATTGGGATTCTAGCAAAAAGATTTCTAGGTTTCATAGTAATTTCAGCTTTGGTGATTTATTAATTGATCATACTGAGTGATCGCAAAGTTGCAAAGTCTACTTCGAAAATAAGAGCTTGCAATTTCGTTTCAGTAGCTCCACGGTAGAGCTTTGGTTGGCCAGTTCGAAGATCCAGGGTTCGATTCCACGTTGGAGCAGCAAGGTTCTTTAAAAAATACCGAACGCATCTTCCGCGGAGGATCGACTTTTATATCAAGGAATTTTACTAAACTTGCTCACCTTGGATGGTTTAAGCCACGCCTCATTACTCCTCATCGTTGCTTTTATTTTTTTATTTCTGCCTTTTTTGCTTTTGTTGAGAGCGTGCGATACTGTTATGCGGACATTTCATGGAGCAGTGCTATTTGCGTTAAACTAAGGATTTCGCATTTCGTGGTGATTTTGATTGAAACTGATTTGGCAATATAGAAACTTAATAGTACTATTTAGTTAGCGAGCACTTATTTAGGATCCGAACAACACTGGGGAATTAGTTCCAGTGATTTATAATTTGTAATCTCGTGGAAGTTACTAAACAAAATGTCATACAAGCGAGAAATAATATTTCTTTCTGCAGTAGTAGCACTCTGTTATTCACAAATATAAATAAAAATTAAAAGTTGACATTCTGATAAAAAATAAAATCACATAAAGTGCATGTTGTCAAAATTATCATATTGTTAAAATAAAAAAATCTGATGTGTGCAGCACATGACTTTTCTTATATAATGCAATGAATTTAAGTCTTTTACAGTAAAAGAATAATGTATAAGATCCATTGTACTGTGTTTTTATCGGTGAATTGTACATTTGGCGATTTTCCGGATGCCAGCATGTAAAACTATTTCAAAGTACCCAAATAACTTATCTTTAGAATAACTTCAAATATTCAATTATCAATATCGATAGAATCCTCAATAAGCGATATAGTCCATATATTAAAATATTTTAATAATTAATTCATCAATTAGACTTGATTTTATTACTTTAGGGTCATATTTTGCAATTTTGAAGATATTTCTGTCAATCTGGGGCGAAATATCGCCAAATTAGCGATACTTTGCTAAATTATTCAAAGTTCGCCAAGTGCATCACCCAGCGTTACAGGCAAACGGAGAAAAGCGCTATTCTGTTGTACTAGAAGGTATGGTCGACATATGACTGAAATCAGAATTTGCGTAACATTACGTCCCATATGTCATCATTTTTATCAAAATGGCGATATTTTTGTGACTTTGGCAACATTTAAAATACTCGCCAAGTTGGCGACGTTATGCTAAATTTCTCGCCAAGCGTTATGAACGGACGGACAGAAAAATGGGTTATCCTTATTATCTACTCTTATGTTCTCTCCAAGATATTGCACTTTCATCAATTAGTCGTCATTTTCATTGATATAGCGTCATTTTTATCAATATGGTGACAATTTCGCTAATTTGGCAACATTTAAAAAAGTCGCCAAGTTGGCGACATTCCACAAAATTCGTCGTTAAAATCTCGCCAAGCGTTATGGATGGAGAAATAAGTTATTCTTGTAGCAGATAAATGACTATTATCGTGCAAATACAAAAGTATCACCCAAAGTATCTTTCCTCATGAATAGAACTAGCTAGATCCACGAGAATGATGTCACTAAATTCACCGCATGATATTACATATGAAAAGTGAACATATTTCATAATAATTAATATTTTCTTTTATTTTATATGATTTTTTTATACATTTATTTGAAAAATGTACAAAATCTCGAGAACAGTTCATGCTAGCGTTATAAAGTTTATGCCAATCATTTTCTAATGAAAAATTACATAAGACATGACTATTTACGTAACTTTATTAAGGGCTTTGATCTTTTGATGATTTTTTCAAAATTTCGTTCCAAAATTTAGTGGCGTTCTGAACATACGATTCCGTTTAAAAACAATGGGCTTCCAGTACTCACGAATTGTAATTTTTGCATGAAATTTCGTTCGAATCGCTCGATTCGTTCGTGAAATATCGTCTCCACAGTCTCATTGCCACACACACACACACACACACACATACATAGACATCATCTCAAAAACGTTTGATTCGAGTTCAGGGATGTTTGAAACTTGCTCTCGTATCGAAAACTCGAATTTGAATTTTCGACCCCGTCATAATACTTTCCTTATGTATTATACTATATACTATATATATATGGGACGTAATAAATGTTTCAAACACTTAAATGAATATAATGCAATAAAGTAGCTCTTATAACCTATTTGAGGGTCTCTAACCCTTTCCTCTCTTATTGATTTTTAAAACATTCGCAGAGATAGCTTGTTTCACC
The DNA here is from genome assembly GCA_951213105.1 of Amaurobius ferox. NCBI lineage: Eukaryota > Metazoa > Arthropoda > Arachnida > Araneae > Amaurobiidae > Amaurobius > Amaurobius ferox. Next base: position 98,289,179 of record OX578142.1, on the reverse strand, counting down.
GCTCACGTCTTTCCCTAAAATATTGTTCTTTGCAATTATTACTATCATTTGCAGCTTTTAAAGCAATGAGTTTTTCCCATTACGGGCGCCAAGCATATTACACAGAGAAACTTATGGGCGTAATTTTCTAAATGCTTCAATTAACTTAGATTTAAAAATTTTGAGAATAATCGGGGCAACTCGGTTTCTTTTTTTGAAATAAAGAAATAAATTAGAATAGTTCTGGAATGTGTGCGGGATTTTTTTAAATGTAGAAAAATTATAATCGTAATAGTAGTTCAATATATGGAGCATTAATTGATTTTATTGGTTGGATTTCCTTCAATAACGTGGTTTTTTTAAATACAGGGTCTTTATGATTAAAGTTCCACTTTGAAATGGCCATAAAAGGAAAACTACTGGACAGAATGTTATCAAACTTGGTAATAGTTTACAGGAGGTCATGTTATTTTATTTTCCGCAAAAAAAAAAAAAAAAAAAAATGTTCAAAAACTCACCGTCAGCGGGAAATGGCTTCAATGTGGCTTCCACTATTTTCTGAAAACAAGTTAAATCGCAATACTGCTTTCTCAACAGTAGCTTTTAGCATATCAGGAGGAATGTTACGGACATGTCGGTGTATCACATTTTTCAATTCCGCCAAATTGTTTATGTTATCACCATAAACAGTGGCTTAGATACTACGATTTTTATGTAGGACGGGGTTCCACCTCACGTTGGTACATGTGTCAAACAGTTACTTAAGCAACATTTCACAGATGACCGGATTGTAAGCCGACACTTTCCCATTTCTTGGCCACACCGGTCACCAAACCTCAACCCCTGTGACCTCTGGCTATGGGGTTACCTCAAAGCCACTGTTTATGGTGATAACATAAACAATTTGACGGAATTGAAAAATGTGATACACCGACATGTCCGTAACATTCCTCCTGTTATGCTAAGAGCTACTCTTGAGAACGCAGTAATGGGATTTAACTTGCTTTCAGAAAATGGTGGAAGCCATATTGAACATGATTTGTAACACGTTTTAGAAACGATTAAAGACTTTTTAAACCGATGTTTCCATGTCTTATTTTGTTTAACAATATTGCATACAGCGCCATTCCCCGCAGACGGTGAGTTTTTTTTTTTTTTTTTTTTTTGCGGAAAATAAAATCCCATGACCTCCTGTAAACTATTATCAAGTTTGATAACATTCTGTCCAGTAGTTTTCTTTTTATAGCCATTTCAAAGTGGAACTTTAATTATAAAGACCTTGTATATCTTACATAATAAATGAAGATGGCTGTATGTGTGTGTGTGTGTGTGTGTGTGTGTGAAGCCCGAAATCGAAGCATCATACGATCATGAAATTTGGTAAATAGCTACTTCTCGATGTACACAGGGGTATCTCGGCTTTATATTTTTAGCACTTTCCAACATAGTTGAAAAGTGTTTAGGACTTTTTTCATCACGTCTGTCTGTTTCTCTGACTGTTCATACGATAACTGCCGTAATAATGACTTAATCAAAATGAAATTTTAGTAAGTTTTTGAGACGGTTTGTGGGACATATGGGAATGTAAATGAATAATATCACCCAATTAGTTTTAGATTGAAACCGGGTTGAAAAAATGAAATACATTGAACCCTATTGGGACCTGATTTTTCAAACATTTTTAAAGCGAAGTTAAAATTCACAAATTGCTTCGAAAATTTTAGGAAATATTAAAGTTATCCTTTAAAATATATAAAACAAGTTCAGCAAAATATGTTCAGTAGTTTCTAAGTAAAAATTAAAATAATAATTACACACATATCATATGAAGAGATCACGTGAGCCACTTTAAAATAAAATATGGCATCCATCTTTGTTTTCCAAAGTAAAAATCGTGATTTTTAAAGTTCTTTTAAATTTATATTTAGTGTTGCATCCGTCCTAAAACCGCTTTATTTTTGCATATTTTCTGTGCATCTATATCCTGCGCTAACGCAATTACAATATTTTGAGTTTAAATGATCAGCAAACTTTGATTTTTTCTAGAATGAAGGCTAATTTTAATGTAATAATTAGAATGTAAACAAGTGATTGTAAGATGAGTTGTATCCTGGCAATGAGTTGGCAGATGAACTTGCTAGGAAAGGCTCAAATACTCCTTTTGTGGGCCCTGAGCCGGCCTTGGGTATCCCCAATGACCTTGTTAGAAGAACTGTCTATGACATCTTCAGGAAGCTTCAGTGTAAGAACTGGCGTAATACTAAGGGACAAAGGCAAGCGAAAATTCTCAATTGCAATTGCCTTAGTACACGTCAAAAAGAACTTTTCAAGCTCAGCAGAACTGGCATCAGGAGGGCTGTTGGACTCCTTGCTGGGCACTGTACCCTCAAAAGACACCTTAACATTATGGGTGTCACTAAAGATTCGCTTTGCAGAGGCTGCAATTACAGCGAAAAACTGCTGCTCACATTCTCTGTGAATGTGAGGTTTACTCTGCTCACAGATTCGAACACATTGGTCGTCATGTGATTGAACCGTGGGAGCTGAACGACATACCTGTCAAGTGACTGCTTATGTTCGCATCGGCTACTGGTCTCTTTTTTAAGAGATCTTTCTCTTTTGGGGTAGTACAATAGACCTGTGCTCGATGTGCTGGGCTCTTCTGGAGCCACCCACCTTCATATCATTCAAGATGAGTTGTATAAGAATAGCTGAATTTTTTTCACGCAAAATTATTTAGCTCGGGAGTCTGGAATAAAAGTGATATGAATGAAATAGTCATTGCTTTTACATAGAGAGCCATACGATTTATATTTAGATGACGTCATTTGAATAAAGTTAATTTTTTTTGATGATTTAAGTTTTCAAATATAATAAATTATTGTAGTACTGTGATAATTTAATATTTATCAGCGCTGAATGTTTCGCATTGTTTAAATAAGATCGCATATCAGTTTGAAATTGTTTCTTAATTAATGATTTATGCATGGTTGATCTTTCTTGTCTAATTTAAAATTATTTTTTTAGTTATTTTATGTTTAACGGGCGAAATTGAGCGATATTCATAATCGATTTCTTAGCGATTTCAAATATTATCACAGAGTTTCCATCTTGACACCACTGTAAAGACCGAGACATTTACTTTTAAACAAATTTTAAACGGGGTCCATAACATGAATACATATATTTTAATGAATTTTTTAAAAATTATAGTCTTTTTGTGCGTTTTAAAACTTTCCGATTTTTATATGACGGTATATTAAAATAGACTCGCCAACCAGCGTTCATTTCTTTCAGCAGCTCCTAAATATATCACCATCTTCTCCAGAAAAAATAATAATTTCATAAACCTATCTGTTGATTAATTATAAATTTTTAAGCCAACAATGTTTTGAATTTTCATTGGTCTTCGTAGCGGGTCTACTATGATTTGAGGACCCTTCGACTTTTGACTACTCACATCGTATTATGTGTGTTCCCGAGATTTTCTAATATTGTGAATTTAAAAGGTGTTGAAATTTTATATAGTCATATTAAAAGTTCTTCTGAAAGTATTTACAACAACATATATCAAAGTTTCTATTATTCTTTTTTCGAATTTTAATTTCATAACTCATATAGAATACGAGAATTGATATTGAAAATGAAAAAACACGTTGATTTTTTATTAGTTCGCATTTCAAAGTTCACATAGTTCCAAAGTTCGCATAGTTCCAAAGTTCTCATAGTTACACATTCCAAAGTAATTTGCGCGATGAAAAAATACTTTGACTGAATAACATTCTGCGTGAAGAAAAAACATGTTTTGGATGAATAAAATTCTGCGTGATGAAAATATATTTGGACTAATAAAATTCTGCTTGACAAAAAAAAATATATTTTGGATGAATAAATTTCTGCGTAATAAAAGAAAATATTTTGGATGAATAAAGTTTTGCGTGACAAAAAAATATTTTAGATGAATAAAATTCTGGGAAAGCAATTTACATAGGAGCTAAATATTTTATATACTCATAATTCACGAACGACTGTATCAAAACACTTCAAACTTGGCATAACTGGGAGCGAGATACATTTTTGGCCCACTTTATAAGGACAGTTTTGATCAAGCAGCAATAATATCGTTCTTTAAGTTGCCGTTTTAAATAAGACTTAGTTATCTTTATATTTAAAATCGTAATATCGTTGAATATAAAGACAAGAACTTTATAAAAGATTATATTTAGACAAATTTGGAGATGTAGAATTTGTTTATGACATCAAAACTGGGTGTTGTTTTTGGAAAGTTTAAAGTTTGTGCTCGATTTGATATGAAGACTATACACATTTTTGCATATGAATTTGTAGAAGAGGTTATTCCTCCTTATCAAAGGATATCTTTGAATTTGCTCTACAATGAACTATGGTAGAATAACGAGGGGTGGTTCCATCGAGAAGGGAGTAGATTTAATCCCTTCTTGATGGGTGATTTTTTTTCTGAAGCTGTACAATACACAGAGTAACAAAATTTATGCAACATTATTAAATCAAGAATCTCTTTAAACGCAAGAAAGCGTTGAACTGATCATCCATGACTACCCGTGTACCATAATTTTGCGGTTATTTTTGCTCGCCATTACGGTGCAGACGATAAGGCGACAACTCCTTAACGAAAGTCGGATGACTCCCTAACGAAAGTCGGATGACTCCTTAAAGAAAAGTTTTTAGAAGATTTCTGGTAAAAGTGTTTACTTCGAACACAGTTACGATACAGGGCATTATTTTAGTCTCGCACATCTTTGACAAAATTATAAGCTCTCAGAATTACAGTGAAGCTTTATAACAGGACGTTGCATATTGAGATCGATTTCTCACAACCGTTCTTTTTCACAAAGTCTTGTTGTTGTGAAAAAGTTGGTTGCTTCACTGTTATTTGGTTCGATTAAAATTTTGTCAAACGTAGGCTGGGATAAAATCATGCTTTTTTTCTTTTCTGGTTTCAAAGTAAATATATCAACCATAAAAATTCTAAAATCCTTGCTTTAAGGAGTTTTGTGATTTTTGATAGTTGCTGTACCGTGCTGACGAGTGGCAATGATCGCGAAACCATGATTCATGGGTGGTGATTAATGATTAGCTGAGCCTTTTTTAATACTTTCCAACATAACTAAAAAGCGTTTATGACTTTGTTCATTCTGTTTGTCTGTCTGTCTGTCAGTTCGCACGATAACTGCCGTAAAAATGACTATCAAAATGAAATTTTAGTATGTTGTTGAAACGGTTTGTGGGACATATGGGAATACAAATAAATAATATCACCCAATTAGTTTTGGATTGAACCCGGGTTTAAAAGTGAAATACATTGAACCCAATGGGACCTAATTTTTCAAACATTTTTAAGTGAAGTTAAAATTCACAAATTGCTTCGAAAATTCCAGACGATTTATATTTTGATGACGTCATTTGAATAAATTTCATTTTTTTCGATGAAGTTTTAAGTTTTCAACTATAATAAATTACTGTAATACTGGGATAATTTAAAATATATCATCACTGAATGTATCGCATTTTAGAGATGTTTAAATAAAATCCCATTTCAGTTGGAAAGTGTTTCATAATCGATGCTTTATGCATGATTTATCTTTCTTGTTTATGCAACGCCTTGTTGCAAGGTGGAAATTACTTCACTGTAATCAGTCTACCTAATTTCATTTTAAAATATTTATTCAAATGATCATGAAAATTTACATCACCTGTACATCATCCAAACTACAAGTTCAAGAATATTTAATGGTAAAGTTTTTATAACCGGGAAAGACAGTTGTCTATAATTAACGTTTATATCATTAATCTATATAAGTAACATATAATAAAAGATCAGTAAAATAGAAAATCTGTTTATATGCATGTCTGTATGTTTGCATGTATATATGTATGTATGTATGTCTGTCTGTTTCATCATTACTGGAGATCAGCTGCACCGAATATCATGAAATGTTCTGGGTAGTCTTAGAATGACACCATTTAAAACTGAGTCTATATTTTGAGTTTCTAGGACCAGGGTTGGTCAATGTATTGTTGTTGTTGTTTCTAATCCCCGTGGTGAAGGAAAGCCTTACACCACGTCCACAGATCCCTGGTCCCATGGCGAAGGGTAATATGCAGCTGCACTTTAATGAGGGTCCCCAAGGGTAGAAGACTGACTAAACCTCGACACCACAACATTCATGCCCCTCTGGTGAGATTCGAACCCACAACCCGGCAATCGAGCGATCAGACGGAAAAGCATGCCCCTGACCGCTCGACCACCTAATCGGCTGGTCAATGTATTAATAACAAGAAAGATCAATCATGCATAAGTATTGATTATGAAACACTTTCCAACTGAAATGTAATTTCATTTAAAAATTTCTAAAATGGGATTCATTCAGTGGTAATATCTTTTACATTATCACAGTACTACAGTAATTTATTATACTTAAATATTTAAAACTGTATCGAAATATAAATCATCTGATTCTTTATGCAAAATCAATGAATATTTCATTCATATAACTTGTATTCCAGACTCCAGAGCTAAATAATTTTGTGTGAAAAAAATTCAGCAATTCTTATGTAATTCATCTTACAATCGCTTGAGATATTTGCATTCTGCATATGTTAAAATTAGGCTTCCTTGAAGAAATAATAAAAGTTTAGGGATCATTTAAAATCACAACTATTGTAATTGCATAGGCACGGAATTTAGATACACAGATAATATATATGTGTATGTGTATGTACTCAAAGTATTGGAATCGTGCCGAAGATCGGAACTCGAATTTTCAAAGGATCTACACGTTTTGGGACTTCTAGAACACGAAAAAACTAGTTTTAGGAAGACGTCTGTGTGTGTAAGGGTGTATCTGTGTATGTTTCTGTGTGTCTGTGTGGATATTACATCCACTCTAATTGAAAAACTAATGGACCGAATTTCATACAATTTGGTAGGTATGTTTTTTGTGGGAAATCCTGATGTTCATTAGATTATAGTACGATTCGTAATAAAAGAATCTGCCTTCTTTGCGAAATGGCCGCAGAAATTGCCTTTATCCACTCTAGCTAAAAACTAATGAACCAAATTTAACAAAATTTGGTGTATAATATTTCAATAACCTACAAGTGATTTATATACCAAATTTAACAAAATTTTGTATATAAATCATGTGTAGGTTATTCTACTACGATTCGGGAAAAAGGAACGGGCTATTTTTGCGAAATGGCCCGCAAAAATCGTTATATATAAAAATAAAAGACTACGTGTGCTCAATTATATCAATTAAATTCCTATTTTATATGTGATTTTTGACAACAAAAAGAATAAGACTAGCCCCATTACTCTAGGACTAGCCGTTCTTGAGATATTCTAGTTTTTTCGCGTTTTCGCTACGCCACCTTTGACAATAAGTCCAGCTATCAAATGAGAACCAAATTTAAGTTTAACGTGTAAATTCAATGTCATTTAAAATACTTATGTTGTGCAGATAAACTCAAATTATCATAGAATAAATAAAGAGAACGAATATGAGTCTGCAGAGAAAGACATGTGCTGTCCACATCAGAATTTTTAACAATATTACAACAATGATTTATAGAAGTGAACGGGGATTATTTTCAGGCCATTTCGAAAAAAATGTATGATCTATATTTAAAGATCCATCAAATTTTTGTCGAATAAAATGTTCAACAAATTTAAGCTGTGTACCAAATTTTAACTTTCTAGGACGTAGGAAAGTGCATTTAAAATGCCATCAATTAAATTTATCATGAAGAGTTATATAAAATTTAAAAAAAATGAAAAATTGCTATCTACCAAATTTATTTTAAAATATGAAGCCACTCCCATATGCAAAACGTTTAAACAAATGGAGAGATATTTATTATATAATATCTCTCTCTTTCCTTTCTGGAAGATATCCCAAAGTCAGAATTTAATTGAATTTGTTTTTTTCCCTATATTAAATAATTTTTTTAATTAAAAAACTACTTAACATATTTTACTGAATTTTTTTTATATATTCTATGGGATAATGTGAATATTTCCTAAAAATTTCGAAGCAATTCGTGAATTTTAAATTTACTTAAAAAATGTTTGAAAAATTAGGTCCCATAGGGTTCAATGTATTTCATTTTTTCAACCCGGGTTCAATAAAAAACTAATTGGGTGATATTATTTATTTATATTCCCATAGGTCCTACAGACCGTCTGAACAACATACTAAAATTTCATTTTGATAAACTCATTTTTACGGCAGTTATCGTGCTAACGGACAGACAGACAGACAGACAGACAGACAGAATGAACAAAGTCATAAACACTTTTCAACTTTGTTGTAAAGTGTTAATAAAAACGCACAGTTATACCTTATCTTTATGCAGAAGATTTTTTTTGCAAATTTATTTGAAGAAAGTATGTTGCTTAGCAATGCATTTAAATCAAATGTATTTATAGAGCAAACGATTTTTATTATTTTTTTTCCAATTTAAATAATATAGAAATTGATATAAAAATAAATTTTATAACTGAACGGTATTGCATTATTGGCTGGGTTATATCAATTACAGCCGTCGTAATTGAAGGTCACGGAAATTATTGCAATTTTCAATTTATTACGTCCTCCAAAATTAGTTATATTTTGACAAAGACTTTTCAACCCATATATAGTTTTTTGCCCATTAACTGATATATTATAATTTTGCCAATTAATTGGTATATTGTGTTTAGCCAATTGTCGAAACAAACTAAAAGTCTTACGGATATCATCTTTTAATATCATTTTAGAACTTTCATTTTGGCATTTTTTGATGTAAATTTATATTTTTTGTAAATCTGTTTATAAACGGGGCCATGGTGTTTTATTTCTCAAATCAGCTTGTGAAGATAATTTTGTATAGCGACACACAACAGATATTCTTATACTTCATTTTATCATTTTAGGAGAATCAAATTACATATTTTAATAAAATGTTTTTAATAACAATGTCATTTAGAATACTATAGGAATTTGCACAGAATTATGAAGTTTTTTATATTATATATTCCGTACGAAGAACGGGTATACTGCTGGTATCGTTATAAATCAAGAAATGTTTGTTTTACAATTTCAATAAGTAATTAATTTAACATTTTTATTTTTATTTATTCAAAAAATATTTCATCAAACATGGTCTTTATGCATGATAAATGCAGATTGTTGTTTTAGGTTAAAAGAATCGTGTTTCGTCATTCGTGAGAAAAATGTTGCCACACTATTGTTTTAACGAATTTTATTTCCCTGAAACATCCATTTTTCAAGAAATGTTATAGACAAAGCTGAGATTATGACTGATTTAAATTCAGCATGAAACTACAAAGGAGCATAGAGGATTCACTAAGGCTTTCTATTTCCTGTTCCTTTTCCATTTCTGGTTCTAAAATTTTCATTTTGCTTGAAACATCTAGTTCTTACGATCGGTATAGATAGAGCTTAGATGATGAGTGATATGTATTCAGCATCACATTCTTGGGGGGGAGGGAGGTTAGGGGTTCATTAAGGAATTACATTGTCGGTTTTGGAGATGTCACTTCCCGGTTCTCCGACCATTCGTTTGACTGTATTAAATAAGTATGCAAAAGAGAACAAAGTACTTAACAGTTCCGTCAAAAATTAAGTGTACGCATCATTTGATACCATATGAAGGCTCTTTCATATTTCATGACGAAATAAAATGTACGTATAACTCTTTCATGTACGCATAACTCTTCAAGTACGTATAACTCTTTTATGTACGTATAACTCTTTCATGTACGTATAACTCTTTCATGTACGTATAACTCTTTCATGTACGTATAACTCTTTCATGTACGTATAACTTCTATCACATTCAATGTACGTATAACTCTTTCATATTTCATGACGAAATAAAATGTACCTAAAATTATATATTTATTTTCTAATATAATCTTAAATTACCTTCCAGAAAAATAGAAAATGTGGGCCCTTATTCGATATATAAATATTAATAATCTCCTGGATTGTTCTATGAACTGTCCTACTTAAAATTTTCTTCTCATAAACTTGGAAAAACAAAATTAAAACATTTGCAAAATATTATAAGTTGCACATCTGTCGGCCATAAGAACTCCAGAAGTTTTATGTACTGTGACGTATTTCATGCTGGCGAGCGCATAATAAGCTCGAATCCGGTCCATGGATGTTGGTATCTGCAATGATATTGTCTTCCGCACTTTAGGAACATCCCATATAGAATGGCTTTGTGTTTATGAAGATTTATGTAGTCAGTGAATAGAGTATCATAGTGACGAATTATCAGGGAAATAATGTTGGTTAGATGAGGTAATAACATACTTTATTTTTTTGTGATCTTCATCTCCATATTAGTTTATCATGCCTCAGATTTAATTAAGGATAAATTTCATTACTCTAAGGTACGCTTCGACTTTATCAAGTCATGTTTGAAATTAGATCTTGATTGGCTAGAAGTATTTTAAGTTAAATATGACAGCGTTTCACGCGTCAATTCCGAAAATTTAAGGCATTTTCATGTAGAACAAATTTAAGCAATATGCAAAAATTCGTACACAGACATAATATGAAATCAGATTATTTTACTTAACACTGTGATATGCGAGTTAATAAAAATTTCAAATTTTCTTAAAGCTATGAAAACAGCGTGCAAAATTGCTGTACAGGTAGTAAAGTTCATACATTTGAAACTTGATGCAACTTAAATAATGTAACTTAAGCGATGCAAATTAAATAGTGTAATTTAAGCGATGTAACTGAAATAATGCAACTTAAGCGATGCAAATTAAATGAAAACTACTGAACAATTAGAGCAAATGTATTGAAGGTGTCTATTGTTTCGAGTTTAAAGTCTGTTTTTAATGTTCAAATGTCGGGCTCAACAATTATTCACGATGTAACGTTTCTAAATTTAATCACAAACCATATTGTTGACAAAGATCAAAATGATTGAACTATAATGTGGGAAATATCGTTCATCGATACTATGACCACAAGCGATGCCAGTTTTGCTAAAAGTCCTAACAGTTACTTTCTTGCTGTTTTAGGTTTTCATATAAAAAATAAAATACTCTATTAATAAATTTCATTGAAAATTTTGCACCTCACTACTTAATGATTGCTTGCTTCAAAAATATTTGTAAGAGTTAGACATATGTAAAAACTAAAAAAAATTGCTGTCATGTTACTTAAAATTCAATAGAATTTTTGACCTAAATTCCAGTTTATAGTTGTCTAAGTTGCAAAAGCACCAGGCGAAACTATATACGCCTCTAATCTTTGATATGCACTTTTTAAATTATTATTTGATACTTGGGTAATCCCAGCCAGAGAAATTAAAGCAATTTTTCCATGAACGAACAGTAGAATTAAGAAACAATTTAAAGATTAAAAGTTAAGTTTGGGGATAACCTGAAAAAAGAAGTTAAAATTTACAAGTTAAGAAATAAAAATAATTAAAGATTTAAGTTAAAATTTTTCTTGTAAATTTAAATAGTGAGACTCAGATAACTTATAAAATCTACTTAAAATGGTTTTACTAAAAGTTGCATAAAACGCGTCCTTTTAAGAATAAAAGTTTATAAAATTATATTCTTAAAATATATAGTAATATATGGAAATATATAGTAATATATAGAAATATATAGTAAAATATAGTAATATATAGAAATTTCTACAATACTGGAAATAAAAACCCGCGATTCTGTATAAGTTCCTTGTATGTATTCGCTATTTTACATTTTTTGCAAATACAAGTTTTGATAATTTAGTTAATTTTAAACCATTGAAACAGTTTTGTAAATTTCGAACTTAATGATATAAGTGCACATTTATAATAAAACCTATAAGCAAATTTACATTGTGAAATATTGAAATATAAAGTTCTAAAACCCCAACTGTGCTTATCTAAATACTACAAACTCCCAGGATTAGCTTTAGAATTGGTTATTTGTCAGTGAGAATATTTTATATGTTTAAAATATTACAATGTCAATGTTCAGTGCTATGTTCAATTTATATATTGAACAGAGATAAAGATATAATTCATATCTATAGTTAGTTCTACATAAGAATCCACGAACTTTTCCATAGATATATAAAGATAAAAAAACATCAACTTAAAGTGACTCACCTGATTTAGTACAGAGAGAACAGATCTTTACTGTTTGACAATACAAAGACAAGTAACCATCTCTCTAGAACACTCTATATATACTTTCTAGGAGGAATCCCACGCGAAAGGTTGCCACCACGCGCTATATTTGCGCAAGTTATTTGGCCACTTAAATTGCTTTCTGAATCTAGCGTCACGTCCCTGGTACGGGGACCACCTAATTTATTCTAATTAAGGCAAACTGAGTTTTTTATTAAATTATTTGGATTCTGTGATCGAAAAAGATGCACTTCTTTTCCTTGGGGAATGCCCGGAAAGAATGAAACAGAGTGTGTAAGCAGAGGAGGAGGCTAAGGAAAGGGTTTTATTCCTGGGAATTTGGCCATTTGTGGTCAACCGAGGGTGAATACATTTGGGATACAGCGCAACACCGTAATTGCAGCGTGATAGAGTTTTGCTTGATAGTGGGATTACAGAAAGAAATGTAAAGTAATGTAATCTATTTTTTACGTGTCTGAAATTAATTCAGTTTTTTGTCAACGCAACTATCACTGAAAGTGGCATTTGTGGAGTATTGCCATTGTATACGAACATGTAAAGCGATTTTCTAGATATATTCTTTCGTTCTTGGCATTAATATGTAAATTAAAAAGACTTTTGAAATAATGCTTTAAAAAGAAATAACATTTCTTTAGAATTAAAAGTTTCATAAGAATAAAGATATAAAGTAATAAATATATTTATGGTAAAATTTCTGAAAATCTAAAATATTATTGTTAAAAATTTCTGTATTACTAAAATTATCAAGATATAGAAAGATTTAATTGCATTTAAACTAAAATAGCGTTTTTATAAAGATATACAGTAAACATATGAATTATTTTCAAATAATTCCTCAACAAGGATAGTTGAAAATCAATAAGTAAAATACACTTTGTGCAAGGGATAAGTAAAAACAGGTGCAACGTAAATAAGCACAAATAACAAAATAATGAAGCACAACTTTTACGTTGCTGTAGTTTTTCTTCATCCTTTGCATAAACTGCATTTTACTTATTGATTTTTTTGGCTTCAACGGGAATTACATTTAATTTTTTTATGGTTTTCAAATTCAATCGTTTCTCAAATTTGGTTTTAATAGGAAAAAAATTCTTATATCATTTGAGCTTTCTTTTGAAGTGTAGGCGTTGTAAATTTGTTCCTAAACTTATTTCAGTGAATTGAAGCTTAAGCTTTCTAATAGAGTTCGTAAATCTATATATAATTTTGGCTTGTTTCTACTTAGGGTGCTTATTCAAGACATTCGCAGCCATATTGCTGCCATTGAAAAAGTATTGCTTAATCTTCACTTGGAAATTTCTATTTTCCCCCCAAATTTCTCTTCTTTTGAACATAATTCTTGGCATAGGGTGGCTAATGCTTTTGTGGCATTATTTTGTTATTTGTGCTTATTTACGTTGCTCTAGTTTTTTGTAGGGGTATTTGGAGTTGCAGAGGGCTTCTGTCAACTTCCCCCCTCGTGAATGTAAAACGACAGATGCCGATAATCTAATTCTGTTTAACGCTAATAAACATCGCATATATCTACGAATTTTTTTAAGAAAATACTTAAAATATGTTTAAAAATCTGATATGCGTAACACATGATTATCCCTGCATACTGCAATTATTTTAAACAGCTTGCCGAGATACCGCTTTTTCAGCCGACACTGGAAGATCAGAAGCAAGCTGATGTACAGTGACTGACCTTTCGTGCTTGCAGACACAGAAAACTGTCATCCTTAAAGTGCACTTACTTGTCGTCCACTTACTGGTCTTATCTACATTTCACTTTGATACCGGTTCCAAAGGCGGCAAATGGCGGAACGATTGGTATTTAGGGTTCGGGCTATTTCCGACTGTCGCTGGTCCCCTTCGAGTCATCCTATTACCTCCCATCGCATGGCGCTACTAAGATGATGTCGTCTACTCATTTCTCAAAATTTGGCTATTTCGATTTTCCTTCTGGAAACCGCAACGCGGAAATACAGGCTCTTCACAAAGCAGACCGCTTTTATACCTAATACGCTTCTTTGTTAAAAAATAAGATGTGGTCAGCTCATAACTTTGCTTATATAATGCAATGAATTTACTACATTTACAATAAAAATATACTATATAAGGTACACGATACTGTGTTTTTATCGTTGAATTGTACATTTGGCGATTTTCCGGATGACAACATGTAAAACTATTTCAAAGCACCGAATTAGCTTATATTTCTCGCAGCTCTAAATAGACAATTATCAATATTGGTAGCATCCTCAGTAAGCGATATAGTCCATATATTAAAATATTTTAATAATTAATTCATCAATTAGGCGCCATTTTCATTAATTTAGATTAATTTTTGTAATTTTGACGATATTTTTGTCAATCTGGGGCGAAATATCATCGAGTTGGCGATACTTTGCTAAATTATTTTCCAAGTTCGCCAAATGCATCACCACGTGTTACAGACAAATGGAGAGAAGATAATTTCTTATATGCTTTGGTATGCCCGCCATATAACGAAAATCAGAATTTGCGAAATATTACTTCAAATATGGCGTTATTTTTATCAATTTGGCGACATTATTATCACTTTGGCAACGTCTTGCTAAATTTCTCGCCAAGAGTTACGGACGGACTCAGAGATCGAACTAGAATTTTTCCAGTAGAGTAATAATACTCCCTGGCTTGACTTGAAGGAATATTTTGCTTTCCAGAGGAGTAATTTAAAAAAAAAAAATACAATTACCCCAAAATTCCCAGATATTTATAAAATTAATTGTATTTGGTATAAGAAAAGATTACAGGGTCATCGCCAACAGGATATAAATTTCTGACATTTCTACGTTGAAAAAAAAATAAGATTTAAGAAATGCACTATTTATATATACTAATTGCCAAGTGTCCATCACGCTTTTGGGGGACACTTTCCGAATAGATAGAGACTTGAAATTTGGTACACGGCTCGGGCGTTCAACGGATCCCCCTGGAAAAATCGAAATTTTCGCAAACGTTCTCTAGAGGGGATTCTCCACACCAAAATGTTGGAAATGTGAAATGATAGGAAAGCACGCTTTGCGATAAGATAGCGACTTCAAATTTGGTGTATGGGTAAATCGTTCGAAAGGAAGAAAGTGTGCAATTTCAGATTTCCAATATGTTAAGGGGGCGTCGCAAACCAAAATGTTCGATTTACCGAATAAATGCGAAAAGGCTCCTTTAAAATTTCACAGAGGCTTGAAATTTGGTATATGGGCGAATCCTTTGACGAAAACACCCAAGACGTATATAGTTTTTCAAAAATGTTCGTCTAAGGGGGTGCTCCAGAGGAAAACGTTCGAAAAGTGAATTGATAAAAAACCATGCTTCGGGATGAGATAGAGATATCAAATTTGGTGTAAGAGTAGATATTTTGGAAGGAAGAAAAGCGTACAATTTCAGTTTACCAATATTTTCTACTTTAGGGGGTGTCTCACACCAAAATCTGCGATTTTCGGAATAAGGGAGAAACTCGCCTTTTAAAACGTGATAGAGGCTTGATATTTGGTATATGGGCATTCATGGGGAATCATTTGATAGAAAACACAAGAAAAATGGCGTTTTTCAAAAATGTATATTTAAGGGTGTGGATGCTCCACACCAAAACGTTCGAAAAGTGAAATGATAGAAAAAGCATGCTTCGTGATGAGATAGAGACTTCAAATTTGGTGTATGAGTAAATAGTTGTAAAGGAAGAAAGTGTGCAATTTCAGTTTTCCAACATTTGCTATTGTAGGGGGTTGCCGCTCACTAAAATATTCGATTTGGCAAACTAATGAAAAACGCCTCCTTTATAATGTGGTAAAAGCTTGAAATTTAGTATATGGGCTAATAATTTGATAAAAAAAGATCAAGATGAATACGGTTTCTGAAAAATGTTCATTTTAAGGGGTGCTACACAGAGAAACGTTCGAAAGGTAAAGTGATAGTAAGAACTTACTTCACGATAGGATAGAGGCTTCAAATTTGGTTTACGGGTAGACAGTTTCAAAGGAAAAAAGCATGCAATTTCATATTTTCAATATTTACTACTTTAGGGGGTGACGCACACCAATATGTTCGATTTTTCGAATAAATGAAACCCGCTTCCTTTTAAATGTGATAAAGGCTTAATATTTGGTATATGGGCCAATCATCTGATAAAAACCCCAAGACGAACAGGATTTTTCAAAAATATTCATTTATGGGTGTACTCCATAGAAAAACGTTCTATAGGGGAAATGATAAAATAGTATGCATGGGAATGAGACAGAGACTTGGTGTAGGTGCAGATAGTTTGAAAGGAAGAAGTGCGTAATTTAAGTTTTCTAATATTTTATTCTTTAGGGGGTTCTGCACACCAAAATATGCGATTTGCCGAATAAATGTGAAAAGCGAATTATTAAAAAATTTACGTTATTCAGGGGTTGCTTTGTGTGAGACCGTTGATTTTCAACGGGTATTCGAGTAGTATTCATTATTTGTGTTAATAAACAAAATACATTGTATATCTTATAGCACAATTAATATATCTTATAAACTTTACGAAATGAGTTTTAAAATGTTTACTAAATTTGGGACTTTCAGGATCACATTTATTTTAATTTCCTTTCAATTTTCCAAGTAGAGTTGAAATTTTGAATTATAAATTCGTCATAGTATAATTAACAATGTTTTTTTTTCTCATAAAAATAACTAATTATATAATTCATGTTGAAATATCAAAATAGTTACCTTACCTTTGTCTTAGTTTCTCCATTTGGTTGTAAACAAGCAAAGGGAAAAGACAACAAGAAAGATCAATCATGCATAAAGCATTAAATTATGAAACACTTTCCAACTTCAATGCAATTTTATATAAATATCTCTAAAATGCGATACATTCCTCGGGAATATTTTTAAAATTATCACAATACTACATTAATTTATTATAGTTGAGAACTCCATCGATGAAAATGAACTTCACTCAAATGACGGCATTGAAATATAAATTGCTTTGTTTAAACATTTCTAAAATGCAATACATTCCTCGGTAATATTTTTAAAATTATCATAATACTACAATAATTTATTATATTTGAAAACATCGAAAACAAATGAACTTTATTCAAATGACGTCATTGAAATATAAATCGCTTCTATATAAAAGCAGCATTTCATTTATAAACATTTTCCCAATCGTTTCATTCATCACAATACTATAATAATTTAATTTTATTTAACAATTTGAAAAATTGTTATTTACCATATTTATTTGAAAATGTGAAACCTCTCTCATATATAAAATAATTAAAGTCTTGGAAAGATATTTATTATACAATAAATCTCTTTTTTCTTTCTGGAGGATATAACAAGCGTCAGAATTTAATTGAATTTGTTTTTCTCCCTATATTAAATACTTTTTATTTAGAAAAACTACCTACCATATTTTACTGAAATTTTTTTTGTATATTTTATGGGATAATTTGAATATTTCCTAAAATTTTCGAAGCAATTTATGAATTTTTTGCTTAAAAAATGTTTGAATAATTAGGTCCCATAGGGTTCAATGTATTTCATTTTTTCAACCCGGGTTCAATCCAAAACTAAGTGGGTGATATTATTCATTTATATTCCCATAGGTCCCACAGACCCTCAGAACAACATACTAAAATGTCATTTTGATAAAGTCATTTTTACGGCAGTTATCGTGCTAACGGACAGACAGACAGACAGACAGAATGAATGAACAAAGTCATAAACACTTTTCAACTATGTTGTAAAGTGTTAATTAAAAAGCTATTAAGTAAAATAATTTTTATTTCTTTTTTTTTAAGTTCCAACCTTCTTTGATTTTGGCTTTTCCGTAAAGGAACATCTTTCTCAAAATTAAATTTACATTCAAACCAAATCTGTTTAATTTTCAATTCTAAGAAAGATTTTTTTCTTTTTTGCTTACAAAATCGGTGCATAAAAATAAGGATTACTTAACTTACAAAGCGTATTTGTTTGTTTTATAGCGTGAAATACGCGTATAGAGGCGTTATCTCGATCTCTGGACGGACGGATAGAGAAATGAGTTATTCTTATAGTCTACTCTTATGTTCTTTCCAACATATTCAATTTTCATCAATTAATCGTCATTTTCACTGATTTAGCGTCATTTTTATCAATTTGGCAACATTTCAACAAGTCGCCAAACATTCCACCAAATTCGTCGCAAAGATCTCTCCATGAGTTATGGACGGAGAAATAAGTTATTCTTATCGCAGATAAATGACTATTGGCGTCCAAATACAAAAGTATTACCCAATGATCTTTTCTCATGAATGGAATGAGCTAGATCCACGCGAATAATGTCATCAAATTCATAATCTGATATTACATATGAAAAGCGAGCATATTTCACAATAGTTAATATTTGTTTTTATTTCATGTGATTTTTTTGATACATTTATTTGAAAAATGTGTAATATCTCGAGAACGGTTCATGCTAGCGTTCTAAAGTTTATGCTAATCATTTTCTAATAAAAATTACATAAGACATGACTATTTACGTATCTATATTAAAGGTTTTGATTTTTTGATGACTTTTTCAAAATTTCATTCGAAAATTTAGTGGCGTTCTGAACATACAATTGCGTTTAAAAACTCTGGGCATTTAGTATTCACGAATTGTAATTTTTGTACAAAATTTCGTTCGAATCGCTCCATTCGTTCGTGAGATATTCTCTCTACTGATACACACACACGCTCATGCACACACACCACCTCAAAAACATTTTATTCGTGTTCAGGGATGCTTGAAACGTGCTCTCCTATCAATAACACGAATTCGAATTTTCGACCCCATCACAATACTTTTCATATACATTATATAATGTATATAAAAAATTCAAAAGTGTTGGTATGCAAAGTTTTTTTCTGCAGGCTAGTTTCCGCGGGCGTGTGCCTGTCATATATGCAAATTTTGCGGCTACACATTGTTCCTTCCTTCGACTTTGCTAATTTTCCATTTGTTGCTTACCTTTTGGACATGAGTGTATGTATGGATATTACTTTCCTAATATACATAGTATAATGTATAGGAAAAGTATCGTGACGGATTCGAAAATTCCAATTCGAGTTTTCGACGGGAAAGCACGTTTTAAGCATCCTTGAACACGAATCAAACGTTTTTGAGATGATGTGTGTGAGTGTGTGTGTCAGTGAGTCTGTGAAGACGATATCTCATGAACGAATGGAGAGATGCGAACAAAATTTACTACAAAAATTACAATCCGTGAATACTGGAAACTTATTGTTATTATACGCAATCCAATGTTCAGACCCCCCCTCCCCCTAAGTTTTCGAGTGTAATTCTGAAAAAAATCATCAAAAAATTAAAACCTTTAATAAAGTTACTTAAATAGGTGAAACGATGTGGCAACAGACAGAAAAAGTTCAACAGATAAGCCAGATTTAATTCAGTTATAGAAAAATGGAGTCTTCGGATTCTACTCTCAGAATTAAGGGGCGATGCGGGCTAAAAGTGTGGTTATGTAGTCAGTATGCAGATAGTGACTTGGTGTGACGATATTCAGTCAATATTGAGAGGTTGTGTAACGGTGTATGAAAGTCAAAGAGGCATTGGTGGACAAATTGAGTCCAGAATGTACAGAATAGCGTTGTGTGTCTCAGTGTCCAACACGACAACAGAGGTATGTGCCAATTACCATTAAATTTAGGTCATAATAATTTTAGGCAAATAGATGTCTGGTTTCACACACACAGTCTCCTTAAATAAATATATATATAATTAATGTAAGTGAATTTTAATTGGATATGCTTAATAAATGATGTTAATTTTAGAGTTTAAAATGGCGGAACTTAATTTTCTGGTATGTTAATATACTTATATTTTAGGAACGCGCACAAAAAATGCATGGTGGTTTATAATGCGCAACGATGTAATGTACGGCTATACGATTTACGAGAAATTTAAGAATGACAGTTTAAGTCAACCCAAAGATCTAATTATTATGTGTAATGGAGACCACTCCAATGTTTACTTTCTTTCACCACAATAAGAACAACCCATTTCTCCGTCCGACCATCCGTAACGCTTCGAGAGAAATTCAGAGGGACGTGGCCAACTTGGCGACTATTTAAAAGGTTGCCAAAGTGACAAAAATGTCACCAAATTGATAAAAATGACGCCGAGTGGGAAATAATATTTCGCAAATTCTGATTTCCGTCAAATGACTGGCTTACCTTCTAGTATATAAGAAATGCTCTTCTCTCCGTTTTTCTGCAACACTTGGTGATGCATTTGGCGAACTTGGAGAATAATTTAGCAAAGTATTGTCAACTTGGTGGTATTTCGCCTCTAGAATGTCAGAAATATCGTCAAAATTTCAAAAATGACTTTAAATTAATGAAAATAATTGATGAATAAATTATTAAAATTTTCTAATATATGGACTATATCGCTTATTGAGGATGCTATCAATATTGATTATTGTTTATTTTGAGTTGAGCAAAATATAAGTTAAGTGGGTATTTTGAAATAGTTTTACATGTTGTCATGTGGAAAATCGTTAAATGTACAATTCAACGATAAAATCAAAGTACAGTGGATCTTATAGATTTTTTGACTGTGAAAGTAGTAAATTCATTGCATTATATAATTAAATTCATGTGCTTCCCACATTAGATGTTTTGCTAATGTTGTTGTATCATTCGTATTTCTAACTTTTTTTTATCGCAGTACGACACAGTTATGAAAAATGATGGGGAATTACTGAAAATCTATTTTACTCGTTTGCATTTAAAAGAAAAATATTTGGGAAAGCTGTTTGTCATGAAGAAATTTGGAAGAAAGCAGGATTTACTACAAAGAGATTATCCAATAAAATCTATAAATCATATTCTGAAAGACAGACTTTGCAAGGATCCAATTTAATTCAAAAGCTCTGAAAGATTTGAGTTTATAAATAAAACGTTTTAATAAAAATGTTTTAACAAAGCCTTATGGCATTTTCTGATTTAAAAACGTAACTGGTATTTGTTATCATAAATAACGGTATTCGCCTTGCAGTCTGCCAGCTTCAATCCAAGGATCTCGATCTTCTGAATTTAAATACAACAATCCCCTAATTGGTGCAATCCTGATTTAGAACGAATTATATAATTAGTACGAAAGAAAATTTTTGATTGATGTGTTAGTTATATAAGGTTTTTTAGGTAATATGTTTTGTCGTAATTATTTGGTTTTATTTCATTCTTTGAAAAAATATATTGAGGGAAAAATTGAAGCCTTTCATTTGTTTGATCTGTTTGACTATCAATACGATTCTTGTGATTATTTGTGGTAAAACTTTTGCCTCCCCCATATTATTGTTTTTTTATTAAAAATATTTTTGCGGCAAGATCTGCTATAGATGGGATTTACAGGGAAAGTCTCCTGATCGTCACACGCTATTTGTAACGAAAAAATTTCAGCCATTAGTATTTGCCGTTTTAAATGCATAAAGTGAAAATTATCTGTATTATCCCTATATTAACGCCAGAAAATATAATTAAAAACAACCGTTTATGTTAACAGAAAATAGTCTTTATCACCATTTGGCGTAAAAAAATATTCTTAAAACACAATTTTTAGGAGAAAGACATAGGCCTCCAGTCTGGTCCCGCAAACCTATAAGCTTCCAATATATAATATAGTCCAATGTGTTTAACATAATAATTAGTTAAAATCGTAATCCTCTGGTTTTAGTTTAAATCATTTAATTTCTAGAATTACATTTCAAATTCTAACTATATTAAAATAAAACATGTTTTTATCATTTTTAAAATTAATGGCCATTCAAAACTTGAATTCGTTTGTAGTTATTTGGTGAATCTAATATTATGGCAACCACATGCTAGCTTTAAAAACCTCTTTTTAAGACCAAAAATGATGCAGACGGTTAAAAATATGTGATGTGGGCAGCATGTAACTAAGACTAAAAATGATGCAGACGGTTAAAAATATGTGATGTGGGCAGCATGTAACTACGACTAAAAATGATGCAGACGGTTAAAAATATGTGATGTGGGCAGCATGTAACTAAGACTAAAAACGATGCAGAAGGTTGAAAATATGTGATGTGGGCAGCATGTAACTATGTCTTCAAATTCAAATTCATTTTCTCTTTATCTAGTTCATTAAATTCAGTATAATTGCTCAAAATAGCACAAAATTTTTACTTTTAATCCAATTTTTGTTGTTATTTGGTAGCTGGATATTTTTTCAAAGCCGGCATAACAAAAATACGAAAATACTCAAATATCTCGAAAATGCCTACATTAATGAGGTTAATTTTATTCTTTTCCTCGTCAAAAATTATGTATTAAACAAGCATTTAATTCATACATTTACGAATACGTAGTCTTTTATTTAAGATTTTTGCGGGTCATTTCTTAAAAAATGGCAGGTTCTTCTTTTCCGAATCGTAACAAAATCTAATTAGGATCAGGGTGTCCGACAAGTGACTTATTATCCAAATATTGTAAAATGTGGTCAATTAGTAGTTTGACTGGATGCATAGATTTTTGCAGACCATTTCGCAAAAAAAGCGCGTTCCTTTATCCTGAATCGTACCAAAATCTAATCAGCACCAGGGTCACGCACAAGTGACTTGCCTGTAAAGTTTTAGGAAATTTGATCCATTAGTTTTTGCGTTAGAGTGGATACATACGTTGTACAGGCAGATACACATACAGACATACACACATGTCACGCTAAAAGTAGTGCTTTCGTACTCCAGAGATCTTTATACGTGTAGATCCGTCAAAAACTCGAGTTACGATTTTCGACACGATTCTAATACTTTCCCTATGCGATGTATTGCAGGGAAAGTAATAATATTTTAAAATTATATTTCGCTAATTTACGGCAAAAAAAGGCATTAGTTTGGTTAATTTTGGTATATTTCTCTTAAATGTTTGAAGCTCGACGGGAGATTTAATTTACAGATGGTATGGAATCTTTTTTAAAAATTTAGTTCTCCTTCAAATATTTCATGAATTATTTGCATAAATGGAATTTATTTTCCGTTTCAATGTTTTAGATAATACAAATATTATACCTTTTCTCTTATAGTGATTTTTTAAAATATCGTCACCAAATTTTGCTATATATAGTTTAATCTAGCTGTTGTAAGTTCGGTAAATCACCAAATGTGTGTATGAACTATAAAAAGGAAACCATGGCATGAGCTAGTAAAAATGAGTAAAAAGGCCCCCACTTCCAATGTTTCAAGTTAGATTGGCAGGAAGTTTAGTAGATAAGGATTTTAGTAGATAAGGATTCTGCTTTCAAGGGTTATATTTGGAGCTATATGAGAATTAATTTCAAGCTTTCTGTGTACCCAATAGTTTTATTATAGCGTAAACTATCACCTGAATTAATTTCGTTAAAATTGCCATTTGACGGTCTGACTGTTAGATGATGGACTTTACTGTTAGATGATGGCTGGCATGGGTTTAGCACTCAGAGGAGCCTACTCATGTTTACTAAGAATTTCCACTTACAGTTATTTCTCCATTTTCGGTTCAGAAATGTTCATTTTATTTCTATTTATTACATCTATTTCGGAAGGTTGCCTATACGTAGATAGAGCTTGGATGATAATTGAAATGGATTTAGAATCAAATTCTAAAGGAAGTAGGGTGGTTTGCTAACGATCTCCATTTTCATTTCAAAATTTTCCTTGAAATGTCTATTTTTCAGGATTTGCTAGAGATAGAGCTTAGATGATGACTGAGATGTATTTCGCTTTAAATTCTAGAGGAGGTAGGTGAATCACCAATGATTTCCATTTCCAAGTCTGGAGTTTTCACTTCCGATTAAAAAATCTACATTTTTCTGGCAACATCTATTACTCAGGATCGGCTATAAATAGAGCTTAGTTGATGAAATAGATTCAGTTACAAATTCCACAGGGGGTAGGAGGGTTCACTAAAGACACTTCAAGACAAGCTCATAACTTTTCTTTGAAACATCTATTTTTCAGGATTGGCTACAGATAGAGCATAGATAGTGACTGATTCAGCATCGAAGTTTCAAAGTTCGTGGGGGGGGGGGGGGGGGAGGTTACTGACGATTTCAACTACCAGATCTGGAATTGTCACTCCCGGTTTTTCCAAAAAATAGTATGACTATACGAAATAAGTGTGAAAAAGAGTACAAAATCCTATAGATCTGTCTGAAATAACGTGAACACCACTTGCTACCATATGAAGGCTCCTTTATAAATGTCTTGTTTCGAGTGATATTGTATGGACAGACTTTTGTAGATACACTAAAATGCAAATATATATAAATACATAAGCAAAAATTGATTACTCGTGTTCATTATGATCAAAACCTGTAGATAGATCCAGCAAAATTCAATAGCTGGATTTTTGTCTTCCATCGCATTACTTGACTTTTACATATACTATGTATTGGAGGCAAATCATAAACAACTGATAACTTCTTTCCTTAAGAAGCATTTATTACATTCATAATGTCATATTTTTACTTATGAAAAGAAATTATGTATAGTTAAAAATAACACAGTATGTACTATAAATATGATTATAAAGCTAAGAAAAATTAATGGAGCTTTAAATTATTATAAACAAGAAAGATCAATCATGCATAAGCATTGATTATGAAACACTTTCCAACTGAAATGTAATTTCATTTAAAAATTTCTAAAATGTGATTCATTCAGTGGTAATATCTTTTACATTATCACAGTACTACAGTAATTTATTATACTTAAATATTTAAAACTGTATCGAAATATAAATCATCTGATTCTTTATGCAAAATCAATGAATATTTCATTCATATAACTTGTATTCCAGACTCCAGAGCTAAATAATTTTGTGTGAAAAAAATTCAGCAATTCTTATGTAATTCATCTTACAATCGCTTGAGATATTTGCATTCTGCATATGTTAAAATTAGGCTTCCTTGAAGAAATAATAAAAGTTTAGGGATCATTTAAAATCACAACTATTGTAATTGCATAGGCACGGAATTTAGATACACAGATAATATATATGTGTATGTGTATGTACTCAAAGTATTGGAATCGTGCCGAAGATCGGAACTCGAATTTTCAAAGTATCTACACGTTTTGGGACTTCTAGAACACGAAAAAACTTCTTTTAGGAAGACGTCTGTGTGTGTAAGGGTGTATCTGTGTATGTTTCTGTGTGTCTGTGTGGATATTACATCCACTCTAATTGAAAAACTAATGGACCGAATTTCATACAATTTGGTAGGTATGTTTTTTGTGGGAAATCCTGATGTTCATTAGATTATAGTACGATTCGTAATAAAAGAATCTGCCTTCTTTGCGAAATGGCCGCAGAAATTGCCTTTATCCACTCTAGCTAAAAACTAATGAACCAAATTTAACAAAATTTGGAGTATAATATTTCAATAACCTACAAGTGATTTATATACCAAATTTAACAAAATTTTGTATATAAATCATTTGTAGGTTATTCTACTACGATTCGGGAAAAAGGAACGGGTTATTTTTGAGAAATGGCCAGCAAAAATCATTATATATAAAAATAAAAGACTACGTGTGCTCAATTATATCAATTAAATTCCTATTTTATATGTGATTTTTGACAACAAAAAGAATAAGACTAACCCCATTACTCTAGGACTAGCCGTTCTTGAGATATTCTAGTTTTTTCGCGTTTTCGCTACGCCACCTTTGACAATAAGTCCAGCTATCAAATGAGAACCAAATTTAAGTTTAACGTGTAAATTCAATGTCATTTAAAATACTTATGTTGTGCAGATAAACTCAAATTATCATTGAATAAATAAAGAGAACGAATATGAGTCTGCAGGGAAAGACATGTGCTGTCCACATCAGAATTTTTAACAATATTACACCAATGATTTATAGAAGTGAACGGGGATTATTTTCAGGCCATTTCGAAAAAAATGTATGATCTATATTTAAAGATCCATCAAATTTTTCTCGAATAAAATGTTCAACAAATTTAAGCTGTGTACCAAATTTTAACTCTCTAGGACGTAGGAAAGTGCATTTAAAATGCCATCAATTAAATTTATCATGAAGAGTTATATAAAATTTAAAAAAAAATGAAAAATTGTTATCTACCAAATTTATTTTAAAATATGAAGCCACTTCCATATGCAAAACGTTTAAACAAATGGAGAGATATTTATTATATAATATCTCTCTCTTTTCTTTCTGGAAGATATCCCAAAGTCAGAATTTAATTGAATTTGTTTTTTTCCCTATATTAAATAATTTTTTTAATTAAAAAACTACTTAACATATTTTACTGAATTTTTTTTTATATATTCTATGGGATAATGTGAATATTTCCTGAAAATTTCGAAGCAATTCGTGAATTTTAAATTTACTTAAAAAATGTTTGAAAAATTAGGTCCCATAGGGTTCAATGTATTTCATTTTTTCAACCCAGGTTCAATAAAAAACTAATTGGGTGATATTATTTATTTATATTCCCATAGGTCCTACAGACCGTCTGAACAACATACTAAAATTTCATTTTGATAAACTCATTTTTACGGCAGTTATCGTGCTAACGGACAGACAGACAGACAGACAGACAGACAGACAGACAGACAGACAGAATGAACAAAGTCATAAACACTTTTCAACTTTGTTGTAAAGTGTTAAAAACAGTAAACATAAAATAGTGTTGAAATAAAATGGAGTCTAAAAAACAAACACAATATTCTATGACACGTAGAATTAAAACAAATATGTTAACATATAAAAACCTAATTTGTAAAATGGTATTATGTATATGAAATATATACTGAAAAATCATATACTAAAATTATATTTATGTTGTTTCAAAACTTTTATTTGTTAAACATGTCAGAATTAGAAAAACAACAGCACGACATCAAAATTAAATATATAATTATTTTGTCACTATTTCTCGAGCAATTCTACTTTTATTCCTTGATCGAGCAATCCTGTTCAGCAGTTTCTGTAATTGGGTTTTTCTCCCAAGTAATCAACAGGTTGCTTGGAAATTAGCACGGTCTACTTAGTTTATCCCATTCATTTAATTGCTCTACTTTCCTAAACTTTTAATATGACAATGGTATTTCTATTAGTTTTTCTATAAAATTCAGCATATATTGTTAAATATATAATTGAGAAATATATGGCGACTTATGATATTGGAATAAATGAAGGATTTAGCAAAAGTGGAGTAAGTAAAATATCGATATTGTAAAAAGAAATGTGTGAAATTGAGAAATTTGCAGATTTTCTTGCAATATCTATGGTATCAAATATGATATCTCATCTATATTTGATACCATATTCATGCAGCTATTTCTCGTCATGCAATAGCAGAAGACAGATTTTTCACCTCAGTCTAACATGGAGGAGGTTATTAAATTTATTTGGTAACACGATTCTATGATAAATGAAAATCTATACATTTAAAACACGGCTGGTTTTTGTTGTTCAATTTCTATGAATCAACAGAACACATTTTCAAAATTATTTTTTGTTTGAAAACAGATACATTTTTGTTAAGCACATAGTATAGAATATTTCCTGAAAACCTCATATTGTTTTCCATATGTATACGTAGTATAGTGTATAAAGGAAGTATTTTGGCTGGGTCGAAAATTCGAATTCGAGTTTTCGACAGCAGAGGTCGTGTCAAGCATCCCTTAACTCAAATCGAACGTTTTTTAGGTGATGTCTCCCTCTGTGTCTGTGTGTATATGTGTGTGTGAGTGTGTGAATGCGATAACTCACAAATGAATGGAACTCACAAATGAATGGAATCGATAAATACTGGAATCTTATTGATTTTAAAAGCAATCGAATGTTTGGCAGATACTCTAAATTTTCAACTAGAAATTTGAAGAAATCATTGGAAAATCAGAACCTTTAACAATGTTATTTAACTGATCATTTCTTATGTAATTTGTCTTTAGAAAACGATTGACACACCCTTTAGGACATTAGCATGAACATTTCTATAGATATTCCTCTTTTTTTAATTAAATTTATCAAAAATGTTACATAAAATTAAAAATGGTCAACCATTGTAAAAAACGCTCACTTTCATATGTAATACTAGCTGTATTCATATACGTCTGTCTGTTTGTCCCATCATCACAGGAGAACGACTGAACCGAATTTGATGAAATTTTGTGGGTAGTTTTGAAGTAGCCCCAATTAACATTTAGTTCAAGTTTCGAAATTCCACGATCAGTGGTTTTCGAGATATTAGTGACAAACGAAACTTTCGTTTGTCTTATCATCACGGGAGAACGGCTGAACCGAATTGAATTAAATTTTGTGAGTAGCTTTGAAGTAGACTCCTTAAATTTAGTCCAAGTTTCGAGTTTTTAAGTCCAGGGATTGTCGAGATATTAATGAAAAATGAAACTTTTTTCTAGGAGTTCTACTCCATAACTCCTTGGGGCCTCCAAACTAAAAGGTTGGAAATCGCTTGTTTAAAACGTGAAAGTGAATCAAAACTTTATCTCTGAGTTTGGTGGAAGATTTTTGCGCTAATTAGTCACTTTCTAGAAACATGAATTATTTGAAACCATGAATGTTTGAAACATGAATTTAAATGGAAAATCTATCACCATGGTTTATTTTTCATAAGCTTTTATTCAACAATGGAAAGTATTAAGAAATAAAAATGGTTATTTAATTATTAGCATTTTATGGGAAGATTATATCTTATATTATGTTGCTCGGCAACGCAATTAAATTAAATGTGTTTGTTAATGTTAATTATTATTTTTTCGAATTGATTAATAAATAAATGGATTTTAAAATATATCTTATAAATGAACGGTTTGATTTTTTCTTTTAATTATATTAATTTCGGACTACATATATCACTTTCATTTATTTTGACAAAAAGTTTTCAAGCTTATATATTGGCTTAGCCAATAAATTCATTCAGCCGATTGTTGAAACAGAAAAAGAGTAGAATTGGTATATCTTCTAAAAGAATTTTATTGTTATCATGTAGTATATATAAACGGGATCAGGATGTTTTAAATAAATCTGCAGATTCAGAGTTGCGAATTTGGAGAGATATCGCTAACTTGGCAACTTTTCTTAAACTTTGCCTAATTGACGTAAATGTAGCCAAATTGATAAAAACGACACAAATCAATAAAAATTATTTTATTTTGTTAGAAGAGAGTACTGAAATGATGTTTCGTTAGCATTTGTCTGTCAGTTCAGCCCTCCTACTTAGTAACACTGTTAGAGAATTTTTAAAATGTCACTAAATTGATAAAAATGTTTGTAAATCCCAAAAAATATCTTGAAATTGATAAAATTACGCTAAATAAATGAAATTAATTGTGTTTTGTCAGGGGATAGTATTGTGATGATGTTTCGTCAATTTATCGCCAAGTGGAACTCTCAGATCTACAGTTCTCTTTGGCGATAAATTTGGCAACTTTTTAAAATGTTGCTAAATTGACGAAAATTTCTCCAAACCTTTCATAGAGATGGCATTATTCAAACGAAATTTTTTCCGCCAATTTATTTGAATAATATCATGTCGCTTAGCAACGGATTTAAAATGTGTTTATGCAGCAGACGATTTTTATTAAATATTTTCCGATTTGAATAAAGAAGATATGTATATAAAATAAATTTCATTGCCATTGCATTTTTGACTAGCTAATATCAATTACGGTCTTTGGTTTCAATCATTATTATTATTGGTATTTTCGGGAATTATTGTTTCAGAGATTATTGATAATTTCAAGTTATTATGCCATTGTTTTATTGCGGCAAAAATTGTTGAAACACATATATTGTACGTTGCACGAGAAATCTTCTACAAATGCACTGGTATATCTTCTAATCTACGAGCATATAAGTAGTACAGGTATATTGGCATATATTTTGACATATATTGGCATATATTGGAATCAAGTACAACCTTCTGGTATGACGATTACGGGGATTATTGATATTTTCAATTTATTATGTCATCTGTTTTATTTTGATAAAGATTTTTGAGACTCATATTATCATAATTTTGAGACTCATATACTGTAATCTTCTACTAACTCTCAGACATATCTTCTAATCTACGACATTATAAGTATTACGGGCCTATAATTTTACCTATGATTTTAGCACTTTCATTTTGACATATATTGGAATTAATTACTGCTTTCAGATTTTAAGTTTATGGGTTCATTGATATTTTCATTTATACATGTAATCTACTAATACAGGTTATATCTTCTAATATTCTTGTAGATAAGTAGTGCGGATTCCATACATTTTTAACGCTTTTATTTTGCATATATTGATTCAATTCTATATTTTTTTGTAAATTTGCTTACAAAAGGGACCAGGATGTTAAATTTTTCAGATCTGCTCGTGAAGATAATTTTGTATGGTAAGAGCATAGATTCTTAAACTTCTTTTTAGGAGCATTAAATTAAATATTTTAACAGAATATTTTGATTAAAAATGTCATTTAGTATACTATAGGAATTTGCACATGATTGTGGATTTTAAGTTTATTTATATTATATACTCTACGAAGAACTGGTATACTGATAGTTTATTTTATATACATATCTTCATTATTCAAATTAGAGAAGATTTTATAAAAATCGTCTGCCGCATGAAATATCGGATTTAAATCCGTTGTGTTAATCTCTCTCTTACTCTAACTTACATCTCTCATTACATTACTCTGAATCTCTTACTCCCTAACTTACATCTCTCACTACATTATTCTGAATCTCTTACTCTCTAACTTACATCTCTTACTAGATTACTCTGAATGTCTTACTCTCTAGCTTACATTTTTCACTACATTACTATGAATCTCTTACTCTCTTACTTACATCTCTTACTACATTACTCTGAATGTCTTACTCTCTAGCTTACATTTTTCACTACTTTACTCGGAATCTTTTACTCTCTAACTTACATCTCTTACTATATTACTCTGAATATCTTACTCTCTAACTTACATCTATCACTACATTACTCTGAATTTTTTACTGATCTCTTACAATAATTTTTACATATTTGAATCTGTAGAACCTTTTCTCGGTTACCACCTCTTTTTGCCTGAGGTCTGATACGCCTCTTCGGCGACCAGTGGTTGACCTCAGGGCGACTCGGTAACACTTCCGTATTGGATAACCTTTTAACCAATCCCATTTTCCGTTAGCCTCCAGTAACTGCTCTGGCTCGACATAACCTGCACTTGAAGCCCCCCTCTCTATGGCATTTGCTGACCTCTTGGGTCAGGGCTGCAATACATTGTCGTCTTGTAGTCTGATGCCATTGTCTGGCCTTCCAGATATAATAAATCCACATTGTGTTGCCCACATCAGATTTTTTGAAATGGGGTGGTAGAAAATTCACTATATTATTTTTATCTACCATGCCTTCCTGATCTGGTTTCTGTGGCATGGTTGATATAACGTCAAATTTGTTACAGAAAACCCTCCATTCAGATATAGTTTGGCTCAGAGAGCACATTTATATTTTTCTCAAATAAAATGATTTAGAGAAAAGATTTTACACTTGGATTATCTTCTATCTATATTTACAACATAAGTCTTTTTTTATCATCCAATTACTGAGGATCTATCAAAATGGTTTTCAACTGTTTTGTTTAACAGCAGATAATTTCCAGATGAGAATAAGGTCGATAAAATAAACTTAGCTTAGGAATACGGAGAGAAACATTTTTAGGTGCTTCACGGTACGACATCTTATAGATTTACACTGTATCGATTTCCTCAAAGAGTCATTTATAATAAAATCGTGTGAAATTAACTGAAATGTGGCTCAGCTCGACTTTCTCATACTAAATTTACTTTTTCAAATATCACAAGAAAAAATTGAAAAATCTGTATTGTGGGTCAAAATAATTACAACTATAGCCTGTTACCATTCACTTTAAAAGGCTTGAAAAAAACTATTTTGATTGATGCCATACTTGACAATGTACCCCCCCCCCCCTGGGTGTGTGTGTGTGTGTGGGGGGGGGTAAATTGCCCTCCAAGAGGGCTAGTGATGTCATGAACAAAAAATGTGTATCGCGGCTATTTTTCACAACAATGGTGGAAATTATAAAGCCTATTGATCATTGAGCCACAAATAAACCCTTTACGCATGATTACCTCAAATTTCGTCCAGTTCTGCCATGTTAAAAATATAATTTTCACTCGAATTTAAAGAAATTCTATCTAATTCTAGATTTTTTTTATAACAAAGCCGGATATAAAGTTTCGTAAAAATCCATTAATAGTTGTGGCTGCTAGTGTGTACAGAAGAAATCGACCACACACGTCAAACAGACAAACACACGGACGGACAGATAGACGAAAATCATTCTAAAAATAGTTAAAACGTGTTCAGATGGTTTTAAAACATATATCGGCAGCAAAATCTAGAAATCTAAAAATTTCGGGACAATAATACTTTCTCAATACTATGTGAGAAAGTAAAAATCGGTGTTCACCTTTGATTTTGGGACTTTTGAGCAACGCTGAACATCAGGAGATTGTAACTACAGATGATTGTAATTCTAAGGTTGATCACTGCGATTGGATCAATGGTGCTGTTATTTTCATTAATGTTATCGTAAATAAAATTATTTCTTCTAGTTCTAGAAAATGTTACATCTTCGAGTGTGATCAGAAATAATTTCGAGGGTTTTATAGTATTGCATTTTGTTATTGAATTTCGCTATCTAAATCCCTTCTATAATGAGTCATTTAGAAGTTTGAACAACGGCGATCACATTTAATAGCTAGCAGGTTTTAATCCTGTGATCATATCGGGCGGGCTGTGTTTTCCTGGTTTTCGAAGACTATAAAGCAAATATCGTAAATCCACAGAAAGTTATAACCTTCTAGTTTATACCTGCTTATTTCATGCATTTAACATTCACTATTATGAAACCCGCTTGCTTAAATTATTTTACACTTTCATATTTATTGTAAAAGTTTAGCAATGGGTTTCACTAGTTCTAATAGTAACATAACAGAGTTTTGAATGAAATATATTTGTTCTTTTTATCAAGTATAGGATTTCTGTGGCGTTACTTTAAGTTTCATTATTTTAAGTAATTTTCCTAAAAATATTAATATATGCTTTCAGAATAAATTATTTATTCATCAATTTCTATTTTTTATAGAAAATTAAGGTTATAGCATACGGAATATTTATATATTTTACATGGAATTAGTTAGAGGTCGTTGTTTAGCAGCCACATTTTTAGAGATATACTTAGATTGCTGAAATCAGACAGACGGAATCGAAAATACAGTGCTACACATCAGCTCACACGCGGATAAAAACTACACTTTACAAACATACGCATACTATCTTTAAAAAGTGTCTAAAACAAAAGCAATTACTTTAGTAGTTCGTAAATGAAAAAGTAATAGATTTTTGATATATTATGGTCACATCTAACTCGTGCTAAAAGTACCCTCCTTTTATTTTATTTTATTGTCTCTGTGATACAAACTGGTGCAAGTCTAATTATGAGGATCACATTAAAAGAGGAAATATAATCATAAATCATAGCATAATCCTCAAACAAACCATTCAAAAAATGGTGATGGCTCCAGTCCTATGAAGCCGAAATGGTTTTGCTTGAATAACGTCTTGTAAATTAAATTCCAATCAAGTTTATAAAGTTAATGACTCGTTTTTTAATGACTCGTTATTTAATGACTCGTTCGTTATTGACTCGTTTTTACTCTCTTTTTTTCGTTTACAACGGATAATATGGACCTATGCCACTTAAATAATATACATAATTGAAACAACTTAATCTGTCTAAGTCATTTCCAGTTAGATTTATGAGTAGTTTTATAGGATTGTTATCGAAAACTAAGGACTCGAGCCAAAATGTATATAAATAAAATTTAAAATCTGTCTGTTTGTTTATTTGTATATATGTGTGTTTGTGTCATCATAGTGGGAGAATGGCCGAAACTAATTTGCTGAAATTTTCAGGGTAAACTCAAAATACTCCCACTTAAAATTTAGTCAATGTTTCGAGTTTCTATGACCAGGGGTTATCGATATATTCATAAAAATGCACTATAAAACCTTCCATTGAGATAGCATTATGAAAACGCTATTTGTTTCGCATAGTTATTTGAAAAAGA
Organism: Amaurobius ferox; assembly: GCA_951213105.1. Classification (NCBI taxonomy): domain Eukaryota; kingdom Metazoa; phylum Arthropoda; class Arachnida; order Araneae; family Amaurobiidae; genus Amaurobius; species Amaurobius ferox. The sequence goes on along the minus strand of OX578142.1, from coordinate 98,254,801 downwards.
AATTATACCATGTTGCTAAGCAACGAAATAAAACCCAATGAGCTTATATTTGAAATATATATATCAGGTTGCTAAGCAACGGAATTAAATTCAATAAGCTTATATTTGAAAAATATATATCATGTTGCAAAGCGACGGAATTAAATCCAATGAGTTAATATAGCAGTAAATCGTTTTGATTTGAATAATAAAGAAATGTATATAAATAAATTTTATCGAAATTGCATTTTTGATGGATTATATCCATTACCGCCTTTGATTTCAAAGATTACGGGAATTATTGGTATTTTTAAATGTTTATGCCATCTGTTATATTTTAGTGAAATATTTTTCAAATCTATATATTGTAGTACAGGTATATCTTCTAATACACGGGTATAATCTTCCAATCTACGAAAATATAAGTAGTACGGGTATATTTTCTAATACACATTTCGGTAAATATTGATTCAATTTCATATTTTCTGTAAATTTGTTTAGAAATCGGATCAGGATGTTTTATTCTTCAGATCTACCTGTGAAGATAATTCTGCATAGCGAGAACAGAGATTCTTAAACGTCTTTTCAGGAGCATAATTTAAATGTATTAATAGAATGTTTTGAATAACAATGCTATTTAGAATATAGGAATCTGCACATGATTGTGAATTTTAAGTTTCATATTGTATATTACGAACAGGTATACTTCTAGTCCAATTATATATTCTTGTAAATTTTCATAGCTGTAAAAATTACTTGCTTATTGTTCCTAACTAACACTTTTATTTTTCGGTATATAAGCATTACAATCTTCAAAAGCTGATAATTCCACATCTTCTTTAAACTGGTAACACGATTGCTCAAAAACTGTAGGAGCCTTAAAAAAATAAATTATTGATCTAGAACCTACATTTTGTACTAAATAGTTTTGTCACTTGCTGTTCATATATATCTTTCATAGTTCAGAAGATATTTCGAGTGGGAAGTAAGCAAAGTGAAACAAAGACTCGCTTGGACAAATCCTTAATTTTTCGGAAAAAAATTTCAAAATACTAAAATATAGAAATTTTTTTATATATTTATAAATTTTATCCTATTTCTGACAAAACGAGTTTAAATTGTTTAGATTTTTATATATTAGCTTCGGAGATAGAAGCGTTCACAGTGTTTACATTTTCACAACACTCTGATTTCCTTTGGAAACCCCGAAACTACTCAAATAAAAAAATTGACATATCACTTTCCCCGCAGTTTAACAATTTTGGCATTGATAGAAAATAATTAAATTAATTCGTAGTTTCTAACCCTATATATAGTTGAAAATCGATAGGCTGTTTTTTTTATAAGAGGTTAAAATAATACATCCGCCTTTAAGAACGGTAAAAACGTGTAAATCTATTATAATACGAGAGTTGGATTTTTTCAAAGAGAGTAGGATTACATTAATTTGATTAAAGTTCAGTGGTGAAGCGTGATAAAATAATTTGGGGAGACAAAAAACCAGGTACTAGAATTGTCAAAAAGTTTCGTGCTGTATATTTTAACACGGTTATAAATAAAATGAAATATAATAACTGAATTACAGTGAAAATAAATTAATGACATTTTACAATTTTGTTATTACAACGAAACCTCTGTTTTGCGTTTCTCTGCGGAACTGGTAAAAAAACGTTATAGGCGGGAGAAAAAGTACACTGGAAACTCTATTTTAACTAGTTAGCAAAATTAAAGGGAAATTATATTTTAACTATTTAACAAAATTCAAGGGAAACTCTATTTAAACTAGTTAACAAAATTCAAGGGAAACGTTAATTTAACTAGTTAAAATATTCAAGGGATACTCTATTTTAACTAGTTAACAAAATTGAAGGAAAACTATATTTTAACTATTTAACAAAATTCAAGGGAAACTCTATTTTAACTAGTTAACAAAATTCAAGGAAAACTAATTTAACTAGTTAAAAAAAATTCAAGGGACACTCTATTTTAACTAGTTAACCAAATTAAAGGAAAACTATATGTTAACTATTTAACCAAATTCAAGGGAAACTCTATTTTAACTGGTTAACAAAATTCAAGGGCAACAATTCAGAAAATATATCTATACCATTCTTCACTCTTATTTTTTATATTTTTAAATTTTAATTTATGACAAAAATTTCAATCGTATCAAAAATCTCAAGCTCTTATAATTTAGCGATTTTTTAACACTTTACAACAAAGTTGAAAAGTGTTTATGACTTTGTTCATTCATTCTGTCTGTCTGTCTGTCTGTCTGTCTGTCCGTTAGCACGATAACTGCCGTAAAAATGACTTAATCAAAATGAAATTTTAGTATGTTGTTCAGACGGTCTATAGGACCTATGGGAATATAAATGAATAATATCACACAATTAGTTTTGGATTGAACCCGGGTTGAAAAAATGGAATACATTGAGCCCTATGGGACCTAATTTTTCAAGCATTTTTTAAGCCGATTTAAAATTCACAAATTGCTTCGAAAATTTTAGGCAATATTCAAATTGTTCCATAAAATATATAAAAAAAAATTCAGCGAAATATATTCAGTAGTTTTTTAAATAAAAATTAAAATAATAATAACACCTCTTATATGAAGCGATCACGTGTCCATGATATGAAACGATCACATGACCCACTTCAAAATGATATATGGCATCCATCTTGTGTCAAAATCGTGATTTTTAAAGTTCTTTTTAATTCATATTGAGTGTTGTATCCGTCTTAAAACTACTTTATTTTTGCCTAAATTCTGTGCATCTACATACTAAAACAACGCAATGACAATATATTTCAGTTTAAATGCTCATCCAAATATGATTATTTCTACTATTAAGCCTATTTTTCACCTATGTAAAATGTAAACAGCAAAATATATAGAATGAGTTGTATTAGAATCGCTGTAATTCTTTAACACAAAATAATTTAGTCCATGGAGTCTGCTTAGCTGATATGAATGAAATATTCATTGATTTTAGAAAGAGAAGGACGATATTTTTCGCTGAAGAGATTACTTACTTGCAGCTCAATGGTCTTAATTTTTAAATAAAATAAATTATTATAGTATTGTGATGAATGACATGAATGGGGGAATTATTTATGAATGAAATGTTGCTTTTATAGAGAGAGCCAGGCGTGTTATTTTTTATGACGTCATTTGAATTAATTTCAGTTGTTTTCGATGAAGTTTTCAAGTATAATAAATTATCGTAGTATTATGATAATTCTAAAATTATTACCGAGGAATGTATCACATTTTAGAGATATTTAAACTAGGCAATTTATACTTTAATGCCGTCATTTGAATGAAGTTAATTTTTTTCGATGAAGGTTTAAGGTTTCAAATATAATAAATTAATGTAGTATTGTGATAAGTTTTAAAATATTATCGAGGACTGTATTGCATTTTAGACATGTTTAAATAAAATTGCATTGAAGTTGGAAAGTGTTTCATAATCAATGCTTTAAGCATGATTGATCTTTCTTGTTTAAATCAAATTTGCTATTTTCTTTTAAAATGTTCCTCCAGGGACTCCCAAACAAAACAACAATCCCACTGTACGTACAGCTCAAACAACTGCTAAAGTAATAAAACTAAAATAACTTTGTTAAAAGCAGCACTAAACACAAAAGTAACAATATCGACCGGTTTTGAAAGAAAAACTACCTTCCGAAGTAGTGATAAATACGTACAGCTGCAGCTGTACGTATAAGCTGAAGCTGTACTTTTCCCTATATAATGCAGTGAATTTTCATTTTTCACACTGAAAAAAATGATATATAAGATCTATAGCACAATGTTTTTAATGTTGAATTGTACATGTGTCGCTTTTCCATATGACAACATGTAAAACTATTTCGAAGTACACAATTAACTTATATTTTACGCAGTTCTAAATTGACAATTATCAATATCCATAGTATCCACAATGAGCAATATAGTCCATATATTCGAATATTTGAATAGTTAATTCTTGAAGAGGTAGTAGACAACGAGCAAATAGCGGCTCAGATACTCCACAGAATTTACTATGTTACAGATAGAGTGACCTATGTAATTCAGAGGTAATGGGGTTGCCAGATCAGGCCTCCAAGAGTACTTGAACCGTTATTTCATGAATTTGACATCATTTTGGTTAACTTAGTGTCAGTTTTGCACTTTTAACGACATTTTTGTCAATTTGGAGTAAAATATATCCAGGTTGGCGATATTTCGCAAAATGAGTCGCCAAGTTCACCAAATTTATTACAGCTTTACAAACAAACATAGAGAAAATAATTTCTTATATACACGACGTGACAGTGAAAATGAGACACCAAGAAGGAGTGGGCAGAAAAATATGCAAATTGCAAGGTAGACGTAGATCACCGAGTTATGTAAATGATGCGAAATGTGCAGCTGTCCCGCGCATGTTGAGTGAGATATGAGGGAAGGAACCCGAAGAATCGGCAATTGTCGCGCCGCTCTGTCTACCAGGGAAATCATTTCGCATTTTTTTTTGTATTAAAGGAAACGTGTAGTAGCAGAAAATGCCAGGCCACCTCCAACTGAGGTAGTTCTTTCAAACAGACGATTTCACGAGGGGGTATGATGATCGGACTCAGGGCAGGTTGGTCCAAATGCTGCGGTTAATGACACCACCTTTCCTTCTGGAGGTTCTCAATGCCATTTATCAGCAGGATAACGTCAGCCCACATACGGCACTCATCAGCCAACATACTTTGCAAGTCACCCAGGTGCTTCCTTGGCCACCAGTCTTCCTTGATCTCTCACCATTCGAACACGTCTGGGACGTGATTGGAAGTCGCTTGCGTACGCTGCCACCGACGCGTTTAGAAGACGAACTCTGGCAAATGTTTGAATGGGCAGCCATCCCTCAGGACACCACCTGCATGCTCATTGACTCTGTACTTAGACTTGTTGCTGCCTGTATCGCCGCTTGCGGTGGTCCTACAACTTACTGATCAGAAGGTGTTAGCACTCAGTGTATAGGTATATCATGTTTCAATAAACATCACTTACTGTTCTTTGCTGTCTCTCTCTATTTGCTGATTTTCATCATTTTCTGCCCATTCCTTCTTGGTGCCTCATTTTCACTGTCACGTAGTGCATAAATGACTGTTGGCAAATAGAAAAATTATTACACAAAATATTTTCTCTCGTAAATGGAACTACCGAGATAAACGAAAATGATATTAAAAAAATTATTGTATGATATTACATATGGAAAGTGAACATATTTCACAATAGTTAATATTTTTTTAATTTATCTGATTTTTTTATAACTTTATTTGAACAATGTGCGATATCTCGTGTCGCGACGTGTTTGTTCGTCCACGGTGCGGATCCAAACAAAAACATCGCAATAGGTTCGTGAAAATAATGCTGTGCTATCCCTACTTCTTTCCGTAATTAACTGGATATCTAATTATCCACACCAGCACCAGCAAGACGTGATCGTATAGATTTCTCTTCCTACTTACTAATCCTCACTTAATCAAAACCCCAGATTCATCCTCTGACCGGGAGTAAATTCACAGATGACTCGACCATTTGAGCATAATTCACCAGTCGAAGTACTTACAAGAGCTTACCTTGATCGGAGTATCTTCAGCTAAAAACATGTGAATATGCAGGACACAGAATACAGAAATAAACACTCAATATGGATTTAATAAGTATTCTTTTAATTAAAGTTACGGATGATGGAGTTACACCTTAATCATTATCAATATTTACGCACTGGACACCGGCAGGATATTAATACTCAAATGCCACCTAATGATAAATATAATACAAAGAAATTAATACGTTATGTGGCATAACCATAGAGTACACATTAATACAGATATAACTTACTGTATTAATGATATGTATTATTGTACTGTATTATTTGATACTGTATTAATATTATGTATTAATTACAGATATAAGGTATGGTCCGGAAATACTATACCAGGGAGCGAGCACTCCGAGAGAGAAAATCACTATTTTTAAATATTTTATAAATTGAAGAGATTGTAATTAAATGGAAAGGCTTTTCGTAGTTAGAAGGAAAGTTATTATTCATTCAGGATGTATGGAACTTAACGTAGTTCTGTTGATAACTTCGGCATCCTCCAATTGCCGGGAAATAAAGGGGTTCCTCTACAAGAACGAAAAAACGCTTACCTTGTGCCAAGGATAAGTCCGAAAAATAGGCCACTTCGGAAATGCTCAGGGGTTCACAAAGGCATCACCCCTTTGTTCAGGGACGAAGGTTGGCTTACCACGGGAACACAAGGAACTATTGGTCCGGCCTAGACACACAAGCGTCGAATGGTACAATGAGACCGGCAGAGCATCTCGCCAATTTTCCAAGACGTCGTCGTTGACCTCCGAGATTCCACCGCTTTCTAGGCCAGAAGAATAGGAACAGAGTAGGACTTTGTCAAATGATCCATGCTCAGTTCGTTCGTGAGATATCGTCTCCACAAACTCACGGACACACACACACACACGCACATCACCTCAAAAACTATAAATTCGAGTTCAGAAATGCTTGAAACTTGCTCTTCCGTCGAAAACTTGAATTCGAATTTTCGACTCCGTCCCAATACTTTCCCTATACATTATACTATGTACACTGCTCACAACTGAAATCGCAATGTCATAAAATTGTAGGTGTAGCTTTATGTAAATCAGGCAATGTAAAGAGATATGCAAATGATCACCGTTTCGTTATGCATAGTGACGTAACACCTTGCAGAGCAACATAAAATGGTCAGGTCAAGGAGGAGCGATATCACAGCTAAATTGTAGTGTCATTAGTTTCAGGTTGTAAAAATCACCAGAGTATACCAAAAGTATATCGACGTACCGCATACGTTCAGTTGTCGCTAACGGAACGGCAACAAATCATTGTTTTACGGGAGGGTGGATTGAACCTTCGAAGGATCGCTGAACTATTGGGTCGTGATATGAGTTCAGCGGTGTGTGTTACGGTTCGTGAGAGACAACTAAACGGCGAAGATCAGGTAGTGGAGCTTCCAGGTGTACCACACTACGTGAAGATCGTATGCTTCTGAGAAGCGTTGTGCGGGAGCCCTTTACCACACCAACGGCATTTATCCCACACTACAGGTAACGTGGTTTCGACGTAATTATCTGGGTTCCATTCTATTATCTAGGTTGTTAAGTTTCTCAACCAAATCTTTTAAATTATTTAAAGTAGTGCTATAGCTTATTTTATTTTTTCTACCTCCACGTGAAAATAGTTTTCTTGAATTTTTATAATTAGGTTTAGCTAATAATGATCATATTAATAAATTCGATTCGGAAATTGCAGCTAAACCTAATTACAAATAGTAAAAAAAAACGATTTTCACGTGGCGGAAGAAGAAATAATATAAGGTATAGCACTACTTTAAATAATTTAAAAGATTTTGTTGAGAAACTTAACAACCCAGATAATAAACCACTAAGTTGGATAAAAAACTATATTTTTGGTGTTAGAATTAAATATATACAACGGATTTGGCCTCTTTGTATAAAGAATTCTTGATAATGTTAAAAAATGATTCAACCATAGCAGCTATTTTTATGGATTTAATAAAATTACGAGCAAAACTCCTAAATTTAAAATTAAATAATAGCAAAAAAATTTATCATAAAAATAATACTGTATAATACACTATAAAAATAAAAAATATAATTCTATACCTTTTTCAGGAATATTACAAAACTATAATAACTTTATGCCAATATAAAATATTAAAATATACGTAACTTGCAAATATCAAACCCCATTATGTCGAAAATATATAATTATAATAGTATTAGTAAAACTTTAGATAAAAACGAAATTTATAATTGTACTTGTACTAGGGATATTGAATTTTAAGATAAACATCATGAGCACATTATTACCTGAAATTTAGATTTAGTAAAAATGAAACAACTAAGAAATTTATTTAAACTAGGAACCAAATTTAGATTCCAAGAATTTAATAATGTAAAAAATACTATTAAACAAGACATAGATGAATTTGTATATACATTAGTGAAATATAGTATGCCGGAAGAGGCTTTTAAAGAATGGAAACCTCATTCAATTTAAACTATTATACATAGAAACCATTCTGATAGGACTAGGATAAGATGCAATTTAATAGGTAAAAAAGAAATTACTAAGTTACAGGATAGTTACGTTATAAATTATATGGACAAAGTTACCAGTAATTATGCGTTTACATGTAAAAATTTATATCTTATCAATACATCAATATTACGAAAATAAAAATATGTACAGTAAACTAAATCAATCAACACACGAAATAAACAAGAAAGATCAATTGTGCATAAAGCATTGATTATGAAACACTTTCCAACTTCAATGCAATTTTATATAAACATCTCTTAAATGCGATACATTCCTTGGTAATATTTTTAAAATTATCACAATACTAAATTAATTTATTATATTTGAAAACTTAAAACTTCATCGAAAGAAATGAACTTCATTCAAATGACGGCATTGAAATATAAATTATCTGGTTTAAACATCTTTAAAATGCGATACATTCCTCGGTAATATTTTTAAAATTATCATAATACTACAATAATATATTATATTTGGAAACTTCATCGAAATATAAATCGCCTCTATATAAAAGCAGCATTTTTTCATTCATTAACTTTTTTCTATTCATCATAAAACTATAATAATTTATTTTATTTAAAAACTTAAAACCATGGAGGTACAAATAATTTAACTCTATGTTTAAAACTTCATCGAAAAAATCGTCTGGATCTCTGTGTAAAATCAATGAATGTTTCATTCATATCAGCTATATTGCAGACTCCATGAGCTAAATAATTTTGAGTTAAAAAAATGTAGCAATTTTTATACAACCCATTCTATATCTTTTGGTGTTTACATTATCCATAAGTGAAAATTAGGCTTCGTTGTAGAAATAATCAAAGTTTGATGATCATTTAAACTCAAATATATTGTAATTGCGGGAGGCAATGTTACTCGCGTCCGTGATATTCCTGAATTCACACGTGCCTCCTGGGTGGTGTTAAATGAGTAACAACTTTTGGCTATGGCAGCTTGCGATAAGGCAAGAGAGATGGAAAACTTTTGTTTTTCTATTCTTCAATGGAATGCTGGAGGTTTATCCAGTTCCAAGTTCGCAGAAATTGGGAAGATTGTTGCTGAGGAGGACGTTGGTGTCCTAGTGGTCCAAGAGGCCAATATTCCGGAAGACAATATGAAATTATACAACTTGAAAGACTTTACTGTGTACGGACTTTTTAAGTCCAGGCAGATTGCCAGCGGCATACTTATTGCAATCAGAAATAAGTTGACTTCACCTCTCAAAGCAGTAAAAGAGATGAACGATCATGATACTGCAGAGATTGTAGAAATCAATGTTTGGAGTGGGAATACCCATTTTAGAAGTTATGGTATTTATAGCCCTCCAAACAATAACAATCTAAATCTGGATGTATTGACACCCAACAAAAATACCATTATTGTCGGAGACTTCAATGCGGCATCTCCAAATTGGGGATACACTTATCATAACCAGGTGGGACAGATCGTCAAAGACTTTGTGGATACCAATGCTTTACTTGTATTATATGACAAATACTATCCCAAAACTTTTATTCATTATTTTGGAAGCTCGACCAATCCAGACCTAATTATGGTTTCGGCTGACATCGGCGAACAATGCAAGAAATCTGTGATCGGTAATCCTGGTAGCGGCCACAGAATGATAAAGACCTCGATTTCAACCAAATTGAAACACATAAAAAGTTCAACAAAAAAATTATGTGGAATTTCCGAAAAGCTAACTGGAAAGACTTCTCTCAGAACTTGGAAGATCAAATTGGCAACTCTGCCAATGATGCTTCCCCACACAAAAGAGCATTCGCTTTTACCTCAGCCCTTCTGCGATGCGCTAAGAAGAATATCCCGCGAGGAAGAATAAGGTCATATGAACCCTTTTGGAATAATTACCTCACCAAACAAATAGATATTAGAGACAGGGCCAGAGAGGAAGCTAAAAAGGTCGGTGGAAAAACCCAGGTAGAACGTAGACTAGACGTTATATCTTGGCGACGTGAGAACGCCATCATGAAAAGGAAAATATTGGAAGCTAAAAGAGAAACCTGGAACAAATTCATCAACAAGATGGACTATCGAGTAGATGGGAAAAAGGCCTTTCGGTTGATGAACAATCTTAACAACAAAAGAACTCAAAAAGTACATCATCCTATGATTTTCGGCAACAAAGAGGTTAGAGAACCAAGTTTAATTGCCAAAAAACACAATTTTATCTCAATAGGTACTCTATTAGTCAAGAACAAGAGAGAAAACAATATCGAATCAAGTCTACTGAGAGAGAAAACTTGGACTCTCTTTTCATGAATGAATTTTCCATTGAGGAATTAAATCAAACAATTAAAGCTATTCAAACTGGGAAACAGCCAGTACCAGACAATGTTTTCCCCGAGTTTGATAAACATCTAGGAAAGATTGCCAGAACTCACCTCCTTTCAATTCATAACATGTTTTGGAGTAGAAATATTATCCTCCCAACCGATTGGGTGAAAGCTAGGGTTATCCCTATATTAAAACCAGGGAAACCACTGGAGGACACGGAGTCATATAGACCTATCTCATTGACATCCATTCTTGCCAAGACGTTTGAAAGAATGTTGTCCTTCAGACTCAAATTTTTCTTGGAGTCAAAAGAATTAGCCAGCGAAGAACAGGCGGGTTTTCGCAGTAACATGTCCACTACTAATCCAATAATGAAGATAGTATATAAGATCAAATAAGGTTTTAACTTGAAATGAAGTTTTTTGGCCGTCTTCGTAGATTTCCAGGGAGCTTATGATACGATATAGAGAGGGAAGCTCCTATATAATATACAAACAAATGGAATAGGTGGAAACATGTTGAGTTGGATAAGAAGATTTTTAACCCAAAGATGGGTGAAAACAAGGTGGAATGAGGCGGAATCCCATTTCCGCCAAAAAAAGTTGATTTACCCAAGGGAGCGGTTAGCAGTAGTTCTCTTTTTATTGTTTACACTAGCAGCATACCCGTTCTTCGTACGGAGTATATAATATAAAGAAACTTGAAATTCATAATCATGCCCAAATTCTTATAGTATACTGAATGACATGTTTAATCAAAATATTCTGTTAAAATATTTAATATAATGCTCCTAAAAAGAAGTTTAAGAATCTCTGTTCTCGCTATATAAAATTATCTTCATGGACATATCTGAAGAATAAAACATCTTGGACCCCTTATGTAAGCAAATATATTCATATACATATACATGTATAAATTGAAAATACCAATAAACCCGTAATCTTTAAATCTGAAGACAGTCATTTATTCCAATATATGTCAAAATTAAAGTGCTAAAATTATATGGGAAGATATACACGTACTACTTATAATGTCCGATTATTAGTAGAAGATTACCCGTTTTGCAATATGAGTCACAAATGTTTTTTGATAAAATACAACAGACGACGTAATAAATTGAATATATAATTAATCCCCTCAATCTTCATACCAGAAGACTGTACTTGATTCCAATATATATGCCAATATATGTCAAAATATATGCCAATATACCTGTACTACTTATATTCTCGTAGGTTAGAAGATATACCCGTGCATTCCTAGAAGATTACTCGTACAACGTACAATATGCGTGTGTCAGCAATTTTTGCTACAATAAAACAATGGCGTAATAACTTAAAAATATCAATAATTCCGGAAAATATCAATAATAATAATGTTTAAACCTGAAGAGTATAATTGATATTATCCAGTCCAAAATGAAATGGCAATGAAATTTATTTTATATACATATCTTCATTATTCAAATCGGAAAGGATTTAATAAAAATCGTCTGCCGCATAAACACATTGGATTTAAATCCGTTGCTAAGCGACATGATATCATTTGCTTCAAATAAATTGGTAGAAAAAATATCGTCTAAATAGTTATATTTCTATGGAACATTTGGCGACAGTTTCGTCAAATTAGCGACATTTTAAAAAATCGCCAAATTTATCGCCAAGTTGGACTGTAGAACTGACAGTTCCACTTTGCGACAAATTGACGAAATATCACCACAATACTATCCCGTAACAAAAAATAATTAATATCATTTATGTAGCGCAATTTTATCAATTTCAAGATATTTTTATAGATTTGAAAACATTTTTATCAATTTGGTGACATTTTAAAAATTCGCTAAATGTATTACTAAGTAGGATGGTTGGTCTGACAGAGAAATGCTAACCAAACATCATTTCAGTACTCTCTTCTAACAAAAAAAAAAAATTTCATTGATATGTAGAAGACCCAAGCCACACGACCAACCCGAAGGTTTATGGCAGCTGTTTGTGTGTCGTTTATATCAATTTGGCGACATTTCCGTCAATTTGGCAAAGTTTAAGAAAAGTTGTCAAATTAGCGATATCGCTCCAAATTCGTAGCTTTGAATTTGCAGATCTGAATGAAACATTCTTATCCCGTTTCAATATACTAAATGAAAACACTACAATTGTATTAGAAGATATACCCGCTCTACTCTTTTTCTGTTTCAACAATCGGCTATATGAATTTATTGGCTAAACACAATATATGAGTTTAGTAGCTAAATACGATATAAGCTTGAAAACTCTTTGCCAAAATAAATGAAATTGATGTACGCAGTCAGCAATTAATATAATTAAAAGAAAAATCAAACCGTCCATTCATAAGATATACTTTTATATCCATTTATCCATTTATTTATTATTTAAATCGAAAAAAAATAATAAAAACATTAACAAACATATTTAATTTAATTGCGATGCCGAGCAACATGATATATCCTCCTAAAATGTTAAAATTTATTAACCACTAACAGCACACCTGTTATTCGTACGGAGTGTATAATTTAAAGAAACTTAAAATTCGCAATCATGTGCAAATTCTGTTAAAATATTAAATTTATTGCTCCTAAAGAGAAGTTTAAGAATATATGTTCTCACTATGCAAAATTATCTTCAGGATCAGATGTGAAGAATAAAACATCCTGCCCCCTTTTGTAAGCAAATTTACAGAAGAAAAAATAGGAATTGAATGAATATATGCAACCCCGTACTAATTATATTGTCGCAGATCAGAAAATATGCCAATGTGTTAGTAGAAGATTACCCGTATTACAATATGCGTCTCAAAAATATTTGCCAAAATAAAAGAGATGACGTAATAAATTGAAAACATAAATAATATCCGTACTCTTTATACCAGAAGGTCGTAATTGATTCCAATATATGCCAATATATATCAAAACATATGTCAATATACCTGTACTACTTATATTCTCGTAGATTAAAAGATATACACGTGTATTTGTAGAAGATTCGTACAACATACAATATATGAGTTTAAACAATTTTTGTCATAATAAAATAATTGCATAATAACTTGAAAATATCAATAATCCTTGAATCAATAATTCCCGAAAATATAAATAATAATAATTTTTAAACCTGAAGACCGTAATTGATATTATCCAGTCAAAAATGCTATACGAAAAATCAAATCGTTCTTTTCTAAAATATATTTTTATATCCATTTATTTATTATTCAAATCGAAAAAATAATTATTAAAATTAACAGACAGATTTAATTTAATTGCGTTTCTGAGTAACATGATATAAGATAGAATCTTATAACATGTTAAATATGTCATGTCTTATAACATAAACTGCGAAATTAAATAACGATTTTGATTTCTCTATACTTCTCATTGTTCCGTAAAAGCTTGTTTTAAATAAACCATGAACCATGGAGATAGATTTCCCCTTTAAATCATGTTTCAAACAATTCATGTTTTCAGAAAGTGACTAATTAACGCAAAAAATCTCCCATCAAACTCAGAGATTAAATTTTAATTCACTTTCAAACGATTTTCAAGCTTTTCGTTTGGATAAACCACGGAGTTAGGGAGTAGAACTCCTAGGAAAAAGTTCCGTTTTTCATTAATATCTCGACAACCCCAGGTCTTAGAAACTCGAAACTTGGACAAAAGTTATGGGGGGATATTTCAAGGCTATTCACTAAATTTAATTAAATTCGGTTCAGCCGTTTTTCCGTGATGATGAGACAAACGAAAATTTCGATTTTTACTCATATCTCGAGAACCACTGGTCGTAGAAACTCAAAACACGGATATAATTTTAAGTGGGGCTATTTCTGGGCTACCCACAAAATTTCATCAAATTCGGTTCAGCCGTTCTCCCGTGATGGTGTGACAAACAGACAGACAGACAGACAGACAGATTTTCATTTTTATTTATATAGACTAGCAGCATACCCGTTCTTCGTACGGAGTATATAATATAAAGAAACTTGAATTTCATAATAATGCCCAAATTCTTATAGTATACTAAATGACATGTTTAATCAAAATATTCTGTTAAAATATTTAATATAATGCTCCTAAAAAGAAGTTTAAGAATCTCTGTTCTCGCTATATAAAATTATCTTCATGGACATATCTGAAGAATAAAACATCTTGGACCCCTTATGTAAGCAAATATAAAAAAGAATATGGAATTAAATCAATATATGCAAAATAAAAGCGTTAAAATTGTATGGGACCCGTACTAATTATATACGCGAATATTAGAAAATAAAACCTGTATTAGTAGATTACATGTATAAATTGAAAATACCAATAAACCCGTAATCTTTAAATCTGAAGACAGTCATTTATTCCAATATATGTCAAAATTAAAGTGCTAAAATTATATGGGAAGATATACACGTACTACTTATAGTGTCCGATTATTAGTAGAAGATTACCCGTTTTGCAATATGAGTCACAAATGTTTTTTGGTAAAATACAACAGACGACGTAATAAATTGAATATATAATTAATCCCCTTAATCTTCATACCAGAAGACTGTACTTGATTCCAATATATATGCCAATATATGTCAAAATTAATGCCAATATACCTGTACTACTTATATTCTCGTAGGTTAGAAGATATACCCGTGCATTCCTAGAAGATTACTCGTACAACGTACAATATGCGTGTGTCAGCAATTTTTGCTACAATAAAACAATGGCGTAATAACTTAAAAATATCAATAATTCCGGAAAATATCAATAATAATAATGTTTAAACCTGAAGAGTATAATTGATATTATCCAGTCCAAAATGAAATGGCAATGAAATTTATTTTATATACATATCTTCATTATTCAAATCGGAAAGGATTTAATAAAAATCGTCTGCCGCATAAATACATTGGATTTAAATCCGTTGCTAAGCGACATGATATCATTTGCTTCAAATAAATTGGTAGAAAAAATATCGTCTAAATAGTTATATTTCTATGGAACATTTGGCGACAGTTTCGTCAAATTAGCGACATTTTAAAAAATCGCCAAATTTATCGCCAAGTGGGACTGTAGAACTGACAGTTCCACTTTGCGACAAATAGACGAAATATCATCACAATACTATCCCCTAACAAAAAACAATTAATATCATTTATGTAGCGCAATTTTATCCATTTCAAGATATTTTTATAGATTTGAAAACATTTTTATCAATTTGGTGACATTTTAAAAATTCGCTAAATGTATTACTAAGTAGGATGGTTGGTCTGACAGATAAATGCTAACCAAACATCATTTCAGTACTCTCTTCTAACAAAACAAAAAAAAATTTCATTAATATGTGGAAGACCCAAGCCACACGACCAACCCGAAGGTTTATGGCAGTTGTTTGTGTGTCGTTTATATCAATTTGGCGACATTTCCCTCAATTTGGCAAAGTTTAAGAAAAGTTGTCAAATTAGCGATATCCCTCCAAAATCGTAGCTTTGAATTTGCAGATCTGAATGAAACATTCTTATCCCGTTTCAATATACTAAACGAAAACACTACAATTGTATTAGAAGATATACCCGCTCTACTCTTTTTCTGTTTCAACAATCGGCTATATGAATTTATTGGCTAAACACAATATATGAGTTTAGTAGCTAAATACAATATAAGCTTGAAAACTCTTTGCCAAAATAAATGAAATTGATGTACGCAGTCAGCAATTAATATAATTAAAAGAAAAATCAAACCGTCCATTCATAAGATATACTTTTATATCCATTTATCCATTTATTTATTATTTAAATCGAAAAAAAAAATAAAAACATTAACAAACACATTTAATTTAATCCGTTATTCGTACGGAGTGTATAATTTAAAGAAACTTATAGTTCGCAATCATGTGCAAATTCTGTTAAAATATTAAATTTATTGCTCCTAAAGAGAAGTTTAAGAATATATGTTCTCACTATGCAAAATTATCTTCACGATCAGATCTGAAGAATAAAACATCCTGCCCCCTTTTGTAAGCAAATTTACAGAAGAAAAAATAGGAATTGAATGAATATATGCAACCCCGTACTAATTATATTGTCGCAGATCAGAAAATATGCCAATGTGTTAGTAGAAGATTACCCGTATTACAATATGCGTCTCAAAAATATTTGCCAAAATAACAGAGATGACGTAATAAATTGAAAACATCAATAATATCCGTACTCTTTATACCAGAAGGTCGTAATTGATTCCAATATATGCCAATATATATCAAAACATATGTCAATATACCTGTACTACTTATATTCTCGTAGATTGAAAGATATACACGTGTATTTGTAGAAGATTCGTACAACATACAATATATGAGTTTAAACAATTTTTGTCATAATAAAATAATTGCATAATAACTTGAAAATATCAATAATCCTTGAATCAATAATCCCCGAAAATATAAATAATAATAATTTTTAAACCTGAAGACCGTAATTGATATTATCCAGTCAAAAATGCTATAAGAAAAATCAAATCGTTCTTTTCTAAAATATATTTTTATATCCATTTATTTATTATTCAAATCGAAAAAATAATTATTAAAATTAACAGACAGATTTAATTTAATTGCGTTTCTGGGTAACATGATATAAGATAGAATCTTATAACATGTTAAATATGTCATGTCTTATAACATAAACTGCGAAATTAAATAACGATTTTGATTTCTCTATATTTCTCATTGTTCCGTAAAAGCTTGTTTTAAATAAACCATGAACCATGGAGATAGATTTCCCCTTTAAATCATGTTTCAAGCAATTCATGTTTTCAGAAAGTGACTAATTAACGCAAAAAATCTCCCATCAAACTCAGAGATTAAATTTTAATTCACTTTCAAACGATTTTCAAGCTTTTCGTTTGGATAAACCACGGAGTTAGGGAGTAGAACTCCTAGGAAAAAGTTCCGTTTTTCATTAATATCTCGACAACCCCAAGTCTTAGAAACTCGAAACTTTGACAAAAGTTATGGGGGGATATTTCAAGGCTATTCACCAAATTTCATTAAATTCGGTTCAGCCGTTTTTCCGTGATGATGGGACAAACGAAAATTTCGTTTTTTACTAATATCTCGAGAACCACTGGTCGCAGAAACTCAAAACACGGATATAATTTTAAGTGGGGCTATTTCTGGGCTACCCACAAAATTTCATCAAATTCGGTTCAGCCGTTCTCCCGTGATGGTGTGACAAACAGACAGACAGACAGACAGACAGACAGACAGACAGATTTTCATTTTTATTTATATAGATTAATGATCTTATATCAAAGTTGAAAGAGGTTCAAGACATCAGCGTTTCCATGTTCTCAGACGATGTGGTGATATGAACCGAAGCGAAAAATTCTAGAAAATATCAGGATCAAAAGCAGAGCCTAGAAAATACAAAGAACAAGGCGCTGGAAATCCTTCAGGCTTGGGCCAAAGATAATAACATGCTAATCAACAAAAATAAAATAGTGTATCAATTCTTCTCTCTGAGAAAAGTGAACATGGCTTTTGATTTGGTGATCGAAAAGGAAGTACTATGTAAAAGCAATAGTACAAAATATCTTGGTGTAGTGCTGGACAACAAATTAAGCTTCACTGATCATGTGAAAGCTACAAAGGAAAAGGTTGAAGATAGAATCACTATTATGAAAATACTTGCAGGGGCCAAATGGGGAGGCACGCAAGCAACCCTAAATAAGACTTACAACATATACGTGAAACCCATAATTAAATACTGAAGTGAGGCCCTGATTTCTGCTTCTAAAGGGAAAATCGATATATTGGAAAGAGCTCAGAATAAAGCTCTCAGGGTAATTATTTGAGCAGTCAAGACCACACCAATTGCAGCAATGCAAATTTTTACTTCCAATCCCCCCATCTTCACAGAAATCAAGAAGCAAGCGGTTGGAGCTTACATTAAAATGTTGGCCTGTCAAAGAGCAGAATGGTTACAAGATCATCAACCTAGCTCTCTAAAAACTGAAATTTCTCCAGTAGAAGTATGTCAAAATATACGTGAGGAATTTGATACTAACATACCAATGGAAAATGCTAAAAGGCTAATCAACCGTTTTGATTATATGGAAACCGAAAATAAACTGACAGTTCTAAAATCGGGGAAAAATTTATACCAGAGGCTGTTTTGAAGGCAACATCATTGTGTATGATCAACGAACAGTATCCGGATGATGAATGGACTCGAGTTTATACAGATAGGTCTCGGATTCAAAACCGAGCGGGAGATGGTGTCTATAGTACACTATTTTCCCAGAGTGTCCCTGTCGGCCGCTATATGTCCAATTTTGATGCCGAGATCTTCGCAATTCATCTAGCACTCGAAAATCTAGAAACCAAAACCAATATATTCTCCAAAGTGGCTATTTTGGTTGATTCTGTATCAGCCATTCAAGCCGTCACGGAAAATCACTGCTCTGAGACTATGGTCTTGTCTACAATCAAGCAATCCCTGAACCTTCTTAAAGGTAGGGAGAAAACTATTGTCTTCCACTGGATTCCATCACACGTCGGCATTGAAGGCAATGAACAGGCAGATTTGCTTGCAAAAAACGGAACCCACATTCAGAACGATATTATACCTGTTACACCGGATTCACTCAAAAGCCACGTTTTTGAAAAATTTTAAGAAGTGAATAACTCTGATATGGTGGGAAAATTGAAAGGTAAAACCAGGAAAAACATCCATGACTGTTGTAAATCGTATGGCCACAAACCCCGCAAGGAGGCAGTGGCAAATTTCAGGCTACCGATTGACCATGACTGTTTGGCAGAACACTTGTTCAAAAGCGGCATATTTCCTGCGAACGTTTGGCAGATTTGCAGAGCAGACGTCATGAAAGCAGATTACCTCCTAACTTGCCCTGGACATGAAAAAAATTCACAGAGAAACGGGGATATCAGCAAATTGTATTTGAGATGCCAGGACAAGTATGAACTCCTTGTGACTGAAGTATTTTATTTATGTATATGTTTCTTCGTTATTGTTGTTATTTTATTGTTCCTTGTTCTTTTCCTGATCCTTTGTAATGTTGTGGGTTGTCTAATCTGTATGGATTAATGTCCGGAATAAAGATATATGTAACACACATGTTGTAATTGCTTTGTTTCAGTATGTAGATGCACAGAATGTAAGCAAAAGTAAAGCGGTTTTAGGATGGATACAGCACTAAATATGAATTAACAAGAACTTTAAAAATCACGATTTTGCCGCAAGATGGATGCCGTATTTTATTTTGAAGTGGGTCACGTGATTTCCTCATATAATGGTCACGCGATCTCTTCATATAAAGGGTGTTATTATTATTTTAATTTTTATTTAAAATACTACTGAATATATTTTGCTGATTTTTTTATATATTTTATGGGATAGTTTGAATATTTCCTAAAACTTTTGAAGCAATTTGTGAATTTTAAATTCGCTTAAAAATGTTTGAAGGTTCAATGTATTTCATTTTTTCCACCCGGGTTCAATCCAAAACTAATTGGGTGATATTATTCATTTATATTCCAATAGGTCCCACAGACCGTCTGAATAACATACTAAAATTTCATTTTGATAAAGTCATTTTTACGGCAGTTATCGTGCTAATGGACAGACAGACAGAATGAACAAAGTCATAAACATTTTCCAAGTATGTTGTAAAGTGTTAAAAATCATATAACAGCAGTAGATAGAAAAGCAAGATATACAATCAATAAGATGAAATTCCCTTATATAACTTTAATACCTAAATTCCATAGAAATCCTATAAAATTTAGACTGGTCACTATTGGCTACAATACCTATTTAACAATAGCAAACAAAACATTACACAATTTATTAAAAATAGCTCTAATAAAACAAATGTATACCCCTTTAGGTAGATATACAGCTTTGGTGCAATTGGTCTTGCAGTATCATATAACGGCCATTCCTACTATCAACAAATATATGGTACACCAATGCGGGGTAGTTGCTCATCAATTTTGGCTGATATCTATCTAAGCAAATATTTGACATTGATGACATTTGATGACATTTTAAAAGGTTTTAAAAGCCCAGATTTCTTACCAGATTTTAGTTTTTACCCAGATAAATCACAATTAATAGAAACTGCACACAATCCTGATAATAGTTTAAACTTTTTGGATTTATGTATACAAATAATAACAATATCAACTTTAGATTATACGATAAAAGAAAAGATTTAATTTCGATATTAATTACACAGCTTCATGAAGTTCAAGCCTACACAAGCCTCCGAAAAATCATCTTAAATTATTTAACAAGAAGTCAAAAATTAAATTCAAATACTGTAGATAGGGATAATAATATCAGGATTTATTTTGTAGAAGCGATAAAACAAGGATATTCTCTAAGATTTTTATGTAAAGTTGCAAGTAGTTTTTAACACTTTACAGCATAGTTGAAAAGTGTTTATGACTTTGTTCATTCTGTCTCTCTGTCTGTCTGTCTGTCCGTTACTACGATAACTGCCGTAAAAATAACTTTATCGAAATGAAATTTTAGTATGTTGTTCAGACGTTCTGTGGGACCTATGGAAATACATTGAACCCTATGGGACCTAATTCTTCAAACATTTTTTAAGCGGATTAAAAATTCACAAATTGCTTTGAAAGCTTTATGAAATATTCAAATTATCCGATAAAATATATAAAAAAAATTTCAGCAAAATATATTCAGCAGTTTTTTAAATAAAAATTAAAATAATAATAACACCTTTTATATGAAGAGATCACGTGGCCCACATCAAAATAAAATATGGTATCCATCTTGTGTCAAAATCGTGATTTTTAAAGTTATTTTTAATTCATAAAGTGTTGTATCCAAATACGTTATATTTTTACTAATAGTAGTTTCATTAGGTATTAATTCCAAATTATCCGGATAGAAATCTATATCTATGACATAGTTATCAGTAAATACAAGACAAATCAGATCATCTACATATCTGTAAATATTATAATCTGTTGAAGTAAAGAATTTTTCATATTGATATAGGCATAAATTAGCTAACATACTGCTACTACAGCCACCTTGTGGTACCCCTGAGACTTGTAAGTATAATTTATTACCTTGAAAAATGTCATTATTGAAAAGAACAAAATGGAGAAGCTTAGGAAAATTGGTAAATTTAGTAAGATGAGATTCATTAGTAATATAAGCATTATACAAAGCTAAAATGACATCATAAAGATCAGTGATCTTAACATCATTAATTAGATCCTTAAATTCAAAAGTTTGAAATCCTATTATTTCACCAAGTGTTTTTAATTTATTTTTTAATTCTTTACTATTATTTAGAATAATATAGTTATCACTAGAATCTCGTAAATTACTATTTAGTACATTTAAATAATTTAGTAATTATTTACTAGCAGTAGTAGAGTATAAATTATGACCACTAGTTACAGTTCTAAATTTAATAGGATTTTTATGAAATTTAGGTATAAGCACAATATATGGAAATTTCAAAAAATTATTATTAATATCTAAATCACTATACATATTGATAATTTTCAATTTGATACTATTAACAGAATGTGAATCAAGTTTAAATAGACTATTATTTTTTAAATAATCTAACAGATATTGTATATAGAATTTTTTGCAGATAATAGCATAATTATTAGAGGCTTTATCAACATAAGTAATATCAAAAGATCTATGTAAATCATTAACAGAGTGTTTTATATTATCCATATTATATATAGATCTAGATGAATTGATACTACAAATGGCATTTTTAATAGATCTTAAAATAGTAAATTTACACATATTAAATGCCTCTAAAGGCTGAGCATATTTAGAAGCTAATCCATAAATATATTTATCAAGGTCAAGATTGATTGACTTTAAGACTTGTTTATAATTATTACATGAATGTAGCCTGAATTTAGTACCAAATGACATTATAGTTCTTAAAGATTTATCTTTAACAATGGCTAAGTCTCGCCAGTAACTATATGCCCCAAGTGTGGATTTATAAAATTCGCATAATTACCAACACTACAAATTCATTCACCATCTACATGTGTTGAGGAATCTTTGTCGACTAAAAGAGATTTTGAAATTGTATTGTAGTTAAAAATGATTCTTCCAATAGGCTTGTTGTATTTAAAAGTTTTAGTAACATTCAAATCCTTTACAGGCAATAAATGATGAAAATGATTAAATAAATTCTTAAAGTTTATAGAATTATAAATAGGATGCTTAAAAGATATTACACAATAAGAATTAGAACAGTTATTATAATGAATTGATTAATTTTTATTTTTAAATATTTTGATCTAGTAATGATTAAATCATAGAAAATATGATTAAAATGTTCATTAGTAAGATTTAACTTTAAGAAAATAGCATAAACTGTATTTAATTGTTTTTTCTTAACCGCAAATACCCATGATTTTATAAATTTCTATTGAAATGTGTTGTTAAAATGTTGATGCATAATTTTAAACCCAGCTTTAAAATCATGTAGGGGGCAGCTTCCTTTACCGTGTTTAAATCTTTTGAGTTTAGCCGAATTACTATTATGTAAAAGAGGATTAAAAAAAAGGGATTAGAAATAGAATATTTATTATCTACAAAATTATTTTTTACATTATTACCATTGAGACATAATTGATTTAATCCATATGGAAAAAGAGTACATTGTGATTTAATATAGAAGTTTTCAAAGAACATTCTATCAGCAGTATTTGTTTTTATATCCAAAATATGTATAGTTATATTTTCAAAACCATGATGAGCAAAGTGTTTATATTCAATTTTATTAGAAGTAGGAAGAAAATTATTATTGAGGATATATTTTTTGATATGATCTCTGTGTACATTCATACGTAGATGAATAGAATAGGATTACTGGTCTGTCCTATATAAGATAAATTACAAATGTTACAGGATATTTTGTAGATGCAATTAAAAACTTTACAGAAAGTCTTATGCTTATTTAGATTAGTAATTTGAGAGTTAGAAGCAAATGGGCAGGTTTTATATTTTTATTCTTACATTTATTGAAGTTATAATTTTTAGCTGGGCAATTATTATACCCAAAACTATCCATGGCACAATGTTGGTAAATTGATATCGGTCTAAACAATGCCCAACAAAAGATGAAAATACTGGGCAATATCTATCAAATTATATAATAATAATAATAAATATATTTGCCAGTCACTAAATCAAATAAGATGTATAATTCATAATAGTATAAGTAATTTAAAGAGTATGACAATAACACATATAGATAATAAAAATAGAAATAAAATAATTGCTTATATATAAGTATAAACAACTAAGTCCATGTAAAACCTAATAATAATGTAGTAAGGAGGATATTACAAGATAAAAAGATTTATCTATATAATTACAATCAATTCTAAACTAGATTAAATAAAACACGAGGTATAATAAAATGCATAATGTGTAAATCTTGGATTCACATAGAATCCTATCCTAATAAGTAATAAAAAGGTTGTACTAAAAAGTACAGATTATAAAAGGTATCAATATTACACAAAAACTCTCAGAGATATGAAAAGACAAAAATGTTGACTTAAACTACATTTCGATGCATCGACATGGGTTCTTAGAGGGGAAAATCATGTCGACAGATCGCGTTTTGGGTGCCATACACAAATTACGAAAGAAACCAATGATTACATAAATAAATGATAATTTTATTATTTATTAGTACAAAAGTATCTACACTGTGTAGAAATAATAAATTTGCACAAAGCTTGTTCAAAAAATTATAAAGCTTGTTCAAATTGTTTTCCATCCATGCCAAAGATCCGATAAGAGGCAGATATTATTTGCTTATGATGCATTTCTGCGTTGCGGCATTTGCAGTCTTGCTGTAAACATTTACATTTTAATTTGTGATTAATCCCTCACCAAATTTGTTTAAACATATCTCTGGGACTTTTTATGATAAAATGCTGAAATTTTGTATATTGCCTTATTATTGTACGGGGCACATTTTACTCATTGGAAATGTTTCTATACAGGAACCGTATAAAAATTTAGATTTTGTATTTCTTCAAATTTAATCCCCTGAAAATTTTTATCGATTTCATAAAATTCTGCACCTTTTTTACGCAACTTTTTAATTTATTATATATGTCTAATATCAATATTTAAGGATTAAAAGCCGAGGTCAATGTTTTTGGGACACCTTACATATATATATATATATATATATATATATATATATATATATATATATATATATTAATCACAGGACTGTGCAAACTACTTGGAATAGACAAAAATTGAACTACTCCTCTTCAACCTCAATCGGTCGGTATAGTAGAGAGAAGCAACAGAAAGATCCAAACATCATGATTATAAAGCTGACAATATATATATATATATATATATATATATATATATATATATTATTACATATTTGGAATGGATTTTAAGTGAATCCAATTTTTACACAATATTTATTATTTAATATTTAGTGTTTTATTAAATCAAGTTCAAAATTGATAGTAACTATAACGTTAAATATTTTCTTATTATTTTGTAATATCCTCCTTATTAACATTAGAATTGGGTTTTACATGGACTTAGTTGCTTATACTTATTTATCTATAAGCAATTATTTTACTTTTTTATATTATGCTCTCTACGTTATATCGTCATACTAATAATTATGCTTATACAATTATGAATTATACAACTTATACGATTTAGAGACTGGCAAATATATGTATACTTATTATTATATAATGTGATAGATATTGCCTGGTATTTTCGATTCATGTTGGGAATTGTCTAGACCGATATCAATTTACCAACATTGTGGCATGGATAGTTTTAAATATGATAATTACCCTGCGAAAGATTATAATTTCAATAAATGTAGGAATAAAAATTGCAAAACTTGCCCTTCTGCTTCTAATACTCAAATCACGAACCAAAATAGCCATTTGCGTTTCTGTATAATTTTTAATTGCATTTATCGACTATCGTGTAATATTTGTAATTTATCTTATATAGGGCAAACTAGTAATCCAATTCATTTACGAATGAATGTTCACAGAAATCATGTCAAAAAATATATTCTCAATAATAATTTTCTTCCAACATCTAATAAAATAGAATATAAACATTTTGCTAAACATGATTTTAAAAATATTTCTATACATATTTTGGATATAAAAACTAATATGACTGATAGAATTTTTTCGGAAACTTCTACATTAAATCAAATTGCACTCTTTTTTCATATGGATTAAATCAATTATATCTAAATGGTAATATTGTAAAAAATAACTTTGTAGATAATCAATATTCTATTTTTCATCACATTTTTTTGAAACCCCATTTAAATAATAGAAACTCAGATAATCTCAAAAGATTTAAACTAGGCAAAGGAAGCTCCATACTTCATGATTATGAAGCTGAGATTAAATGTTTACATCATCAAATTAACATCACTTATCAATGGAAATTAATAAAATCTTGGGTATTTGCGGTCAAGAAAAAACATTTAATTAATGTATATGCCATTTTTTAAAAATTAAGTCTAACTAATGAACATTTTAATCATATTTTTTATGATTTGCTCATTACTAGATCAAAGTATTTAAAAATAAATCTTAATCAGATTCAAAATAATAATAGTTCTTCTAATTCTTGTTGTGTAATTTCTTTTAAACATCCTATATATAATTCTATAAATTTTAGGAATTTATTTAATAAGTTTAATCATTAATTGCCTATTAAGGATTTGAATATTTCTAAGCCTTTTAGATACAACAAGTCTATTGGATGATCTATTTTTAATTACAATGAAATTTCCCAATTTCTCTCTATAGATATAAATTCCATTTCTAATTTAGATAATGAATGTATTTGCAAAGATGACTATTATGCTAATTATATTAATCCACACTATATATTGTTACAGGAGATTTAGCAGTGGTCAAATGCGCTTCTTTAAGAAATGTAATGTCTTATGGTACCAAATTCAGGTTACAATCTTGTAACAACTCCTCTAATGTATTAAAATCAATCAATCTTGACCTTCATAAATATATTTACAAATTAGCTTGCAAATATGCTCTGACATTAGAGGCAATTAACATGTGGAAATTTACTTTATTAAGGTTTATTAAAAATACTATTATTAGTATTAATTTGTCTATATCGGTATATGCTATTAATAATTTAAAGCACTCTATTATAGATTTTCAAAAATCTTTTGTTATTACAAATGTTGATAAAGCTTCTAATAATTATGCTATTATTTGTAAAAAATTCAATATACAATTTCTGTTAGAATATTTAAAGAATAATAGTGTCTATGTAAACTTGATTCACACTCCATTAATAGTATCAAACTGCAAATTGTCAATATGTATAGTGATTTAAATATTAATTATAAATTTTTGAAATTGCCATGTATTGTGCTTATTCCTAAATTTCATAAAAATCCTATTAAATTTGGAACTGCAACTAGTGGTCATAATTCTTACTCTACTACTGCGATTAAATTACTACTAAATTATTTAAATGTATTAAATGATAGTTTACGTTATTCTAGTAATAATTACCTTATTCTAAATAATAGTAAAGAATATAATAATAAATTAACATCACTTGGTAAACTAATTGGATTTAAAACTTTTGATTTTAAGGATCTTTTTAATAACATTAATATTACGGATCTTTATGATGTAATTTTAGCTCTATGTAATGCATTTATTACTAATAAATCTACTCATACTAAATTAAAAAATTTTCCTAAACTTCTCCTTTGTTCTTTTCAATAATTACATTTTTCAAGGTAATAAATTATACTTACAAGTCTCAGGGGTACCACAAGGTGGCTGTAGTAGCAGTATGTTAGCTAATTTATACCTATATCAATATGAAAAATTCTTTACTTCAACAGATTAAAAAATTTACAGATATGTAGATGATCTTATTTGTCTTGTATTTACTGATAACTATGTCATAGATATAGATTTCTATCCGGATAATTTGGAATTAATTCTTAATGAAGCCTCTTTTAATAATAATGTGAATTTTTCGGATTTAAATCTACTATTTTGGATTCTAATCTTTATTGAACCTACTAGTAGAATAGTTACTAATTTATATGATAAAAAGATCAGTTTCATTTTAATATTATTAAAATTTTACCAATTAATTCCTGTAACTCGATGCAATTATTTAGAAATATAATTCTTAATCAACTTTTTAGAATTTATAGAATATCAGATAAAACATTGCATGCTTTGCATATTAATAACCTAAAAATTACTAATAAAAATATATATCCTGTATATATAGTAAATGGTGTAGTTAAAAAGTTTAAATTGGCTGAATATTCTTAAAATACTCTCCATAGTATCTTATATTAGTTAATAGTCAACATTCTCTTGAATTAGCATTATAAAGTATATACATCCTCTTATAATATTTTACTTGCTCCTTTATTACGTAGTTTTTACTGCATAATTTATCACATTTTATTGTACTTTTGCAATACTGTTATTTATATCTCATGATTGGGAACAGTAGATTTCCATTTTACCTCTAGCGTTTGGCAACAGTGGTCTCCTCTTTTATTGGTCATGCTTAGGACATATGCAGTATTTTCTCAGGTATTTTTATATTCCTATTTTATTTTTCAATGTTTTTGCGTGTAGTCCAAATAGTAAGAGTTTATAGATATAATTTATCTCTTACTTCGGAAACAAGCATAGTTTGTGTTCATTTTGATAAGATACTTGAACTTTAAAAATAATGTTTTCGAAACGAACAATTTTTTAGGCCTAGTGCTTATCCATGTTTATAGATTAAATGCTTGGTTATTTTTGGTTTTTCGATTTTCGAATCCACACCATTGTTTTTTGTTAAATATATTTAGCTTGATGAATAGATATATGCATTTTATTCTCTTCTTGATTGATGATTCTCTTTTATCCTTCTTTTTAAGTTGTTGGTATTTTTTAATTTAGGAATTAATGAGTATATATATATATATATATATATATATATATATATATATATATATATATATTATTTTGGAACACCAACAACTAAACTTTTTCTATTCACCATGTTTTATTTCAACCAGTTACAATCTTAGACTATGACCTTAACTGTAAACATTTTTGAGTTGATTTGACTC
The DNA here is from genome assembly GCA_951213105.1 of Amaurobius ferox. Lineage (NCBI taxonomy): Eukaryota > Metazoa > Arthropoda > Arachnida > Araneae > Amaurobiidae > Amaurobius > Amaurobius ferox. The sequence goes on along the minus strand of OX578142.1, from coordinate 98,226,175 downwards.
ACTGCACAGTTATTCTTTACTTTTCACATAGCATGTTTCAAGAGAAAGTGGTAATTCTTTTTAAGTTATTTTGTTCTTTATCACATTATTAATCTTTGAATATTATTCTTATATTATAACGAGGCATATAGCTGGAATATTTATTTTGATGTGCTATTGTCATTGAATTTTGTTAATTCTAATCCAATTTCTCATTTTTCTACGTCGGGCCATGTGCATAATTTCCGTAATACAATTTACAGTTATGCATACAGAAACGTAGAATTTCAGTATTACCGAACCAGGTATGGCACTTGATAACATACAAAGTTTCAGAAATACTTTTCAATTATTTATCTTTTTCTTGGGTGATACTCTCAAAATATTTTGAAAGCTAGGAAAGGTCTAGTTCCATTTGTTGTTTTATCAGTTTGCTTCTTTTCATCTATTACACTATTCATACTCCCTGTATCTTAATGCAAGGAACAAGGGGTTTAGTACCTTTAGTACCAGTATTAAATATATGATTTTTAAAACATTTAAATTAATTTTAATTTCATTTTTGGGTGTAATTACAGGCTTATTATAATTATATTATTATATTACCAGGCTTTCACAACATGAAATCCAGTTTTCAATTGCTTATTTTACATATGGAACAGGAAACGAGGGACATATAATACCTATTTAGTATCTGTTTTTTTTAACACTTTACAACAAAGTTGAAAAGTGTTTATGACTTTGTTCATTCTGTCTGTCTGTCTGTCTGTCTGTCTGTCTGTCTGTCTGTCCGTTAGCACGATAACTGCCGTAAAAATGGCTTAATCAAAATGAAATTTTAGTATGTTGTTCAGACGGTCTATAGGACCTATGGGAATATAAATGAATAATATCACCCAATTAGTTTTGGATTGAACCCGGGTTGAAAAAATGGAATACATTGAACCCTATGGGACCTAATTTTTCAAGCATTTTTAAGCGGATTTAAAATTCACAAATTGCTTCGAAAATTTTAGGCAGTATTCAAATTGTTCCATAAAATATATAAAAAAAAATTCAGCGAAATATATTCAGTAGTTTTTTAAATAAAAATTAAAATAATAATAACACCTTTTATATGAAGTGATCACGTGTCCATGATATGAAACGATCACATGACCCACTTCAAAATGATATATGGCATCCATCTTGTGTCAAAATCGTGATTTTTAAAGTTCTTTTTAATTCATATTGAGTGTTGTATCCATCCTAAAACTACTTTATTTCTGCCTAAATTCTGTGCATCTACATACTGAAACAACGCAATGACAATATATTTCAGTTTAAATGCTCATCCAAATATGATTATTTCTACTATTAAGCCTATTTTTCACCTATGTAAAATGTAAACAGCAAAATATGTAGAATGAGTTGTATTAGAATCGCTGTAATTCTTTAACACAAAATCATTTAGTCCATGGAGTCTGCTTAGCTGATATGAATGAAGTATTCATTGATTGTAGAAAGAGAAGGACGATATTTTTCGATGAAGTTTTAAGCATAGAGTTAACTTATTTGTAGCTCCATGGTCTTAATTTTTAAATAAAATAAATTATTATAGTATTCTGATGAATGACATGAATGGGGGAATTATTTATGAATGAAATATTGCTTTTATAGAGAGAGCCAGGCGTGTTATTTTTTTATGACGTCATTTGAATCAATTTCAGTTGTTTTCGATGAAGTTTTCAAATATAATAAATTATCGTAGTATTATGATAATTCTAAAATTATTACCGAGGAATGTATCAAATTTTCGAGATGTTTAAACCAGGCAATTTATACTTTAATGCCGTCATTTGAATGAAGTTAATTTTTTTCGATGAGGGTTTAAGGTTTCAAATATAATAAATTAATGTAGTATTGTGATAAGTTTTAAAATATTACCGAGGAATGTATTGCATTTTAGACATGTTTAAATAAAATTGCATTGAAGTTGGAAAGTGTTTCATAATCAATGCTTTAAGCATGATTGATCTTTCTTGTTATTTATAAAGGAATTTTTCTCCAGCCTCACGTTGTGTCAAATTTTATACTTTTTATTATTTTTATATGTGCTCTTCAGATCACTTTCAGTAAGGGATAAGACACTGGTATTAAAAACAAGTAAATAAAATCCTTACTATATATATATATATATATATATATATATATATATATATATATATATATATATATATATATATATATATATATATATATATATATATATATATATATATAAGAGTAGTTTGAAGGTCCAATGAGCGAAAAGTAAGAAGCTGCAACTCGATAAACCTAACTTTCTAAAATACCCACAAAATGAAATATAAAACAGCAAATCATCAATCAAATGGAAAAAAATACAAAATACTAGTAATCAAGTTATAGAAAATCAACAAAATGCAATGGTATGGAGACGAATAAAGAAAATCTTAAAAATTCAAGCTAAATCGCTATACACGTGTAAAAGGGCTAAGCCTAAAATATGGAAATGTTCACTTCGCAAAATTCGTTCTCAAGTCCAAGCATTTTGACGAAGCAACCACAAAAAATGTATGTTTATGAAGAAATAGATAGATTATTTCTATAAACTATTTCTACTTGGACGACATACATAAAGAAGGAATAAAAAAGAAAACATGAATACCTGGAAAATGCACAGCATATGTACGAACGAGTCGAAACCGGGAACTCTGAATGAAGAGACCAGTGTTGCCATTCGCAAAGAAGAAATAAAAAAATGATCTACTGTTGCCATTCGTAAGAATTGAAAAACAGTAAAGCGAAAACGAAAGAAAAAGTAATAATATACAAAAAGAGCTACTAAAAGATGGGGCTAATAATAGTAAGGCTGACGTTGAAGAGAATGTAAAAATAAATGTAATAATAATAATAATAATACAAGAGAATGGAGGTGTCTGGCTAATATAAAATACAATGAACAGAATTATAAGATACTATGAAAAGAATTATGAAAATCCAGCTATTCTAAATTTTTTAATAATTCCATTTACTAAATAAGAGGGATATTTATATAAATTGCTGGTAATTTTGAGATTATTTATATACATAGCATGAAATTTTTTATCAGATAATCTATAAATTCTAAAAATCTAAACAATTGAATCGAGTTACAGGAATTAAATGGTAAGATTTTATTAATATTAAAATTATAATAGTCTTTTTTATCATATAAATTTGTAACAATTCTATTAGAAGGATCAATAAAAAGATTTAAATCCAAAAAATTAATATTATTACTAATACTAGCTCCATTAGGAATTAATTCCAAATTGTCTGGATAGAAATCTACATCTATGAGATAATTTTCACTATGTACTAAGCAAATCAGATCATCAACATATCTGTAAAATGTATAATCTATTGAAGTAAAAGCCTTTTCATAATGATATAGGTATAAATTAGCTACATACTTCTACTGCAGCCACCCTGTGGAACTCCTGAGACTTGTAAGTATAATTTATTTCCTTGAAAAATATAATTATTGAAAATAACAAAGTGAAGAAGCTTAGGAAAATTTATAAAATTAATATGAGTTGAAAGATTAGTAACATAAGCATTATAAAGAGCTAAAATTACATCATATAGATCAGAGATCTTAATACTATTGAAAAGATCTTTAAAATCAAAAATTTGAAATCCTATTATTTTTCTAAGAGATGTTAATTTATTCTTTAATTCTTTACTATTACTTAGAATAATATAATTATTGCTAGTCTGGCATAAACAGTTATTTATTAGATTTAAAGAATTTAGTAATAATTTACTCGCAGTAGTAGAGAATATATTATGGCCACTAGTTACTGTTCTAAATTTAATAGGATTTTCATGAAATTTTGGAATAAGCACTATATAAGGAAATTTAAGATATTTATATTTAATTTTTAAATCACTATACATATTGATAATTTTCCATTTAATACTATTAATGGAATGTAAATCAAGTTTAAAAAGACTATTATTTTTTAAATAATCTAACAGAAATTGGATATAAAATTTTTTACAGATAATAGCATAATTATTAGAGGCTTTATCAACATAGGTGATAACAAAAGATCTTTGTAAATCATTAATGGAATGTTTAATATTATCAATATTATATACAGATCTAGACAATTTAATATCTCTAATAGCATTTTTAATATATTCTAATAAAGTAAATTTCCACATATTAAATGCCTCTAATGGCAGAGCGTATTTACAAGCTAATTTATATATATATTTATCAAGATCAAGATTAATTGATTTTAAAACTTTAAAAGAATTATTACAAGAAGGTATCCTATATTTAGTGCCAAATGACATAACTGTTCTTAACATATTGTCACTAACAATGTCTAAATCTCCTGTAACTATATGCCCTAAGTCTGGATTTAGAAATTTAGCAAATTTATTTAATTTACAAATACATTCACTATCTACATTTGACTGAGAATCATGTTCAAAAGAGAGAGATTGTGAAACTTCATTATAGTTAAATATTGATCTGCCAATAGGCTTGTATTTAAAAGTCTTTGAAACACACAAATCTCTAATTGGCAATAAATGTTTGAACTTGTTAAACAGATGACCAAAATTTAGAGAATTATAAATAGGATGTTTGAAAGAGATTACACAATAAGAATTAGGTGCTCTAAGTCTTTGGACGAGTCGGATGGTCTGGGCCTTCAACAATAAGAATTAGTAGTTGTATTATTATTATGAAATTGATTTAGTTTTAAATTTAAATACTGTGTTCTTGTAATAAGCAAATCATAGAAAATATGATTAAAATGTTCATTAGCAAGATTTAATTTTAAAAAAATGGCATAAACTTTATTTAAATGTTTCTTCTTTACCGCAAAAACCCAGGATTTTACGAACTTCCATTGAAAAGTGCTATTAAATTGATTATGTAGACTTATAATCTCAGATTTATGATCATTTTGTAAGAAATGTCCCTTTCCACGTTTAAATCTTTTGAATTTAACAGATTCACTATCATTAAAAAGGGGTTTCAAAAAAAGGTGATTAAAAATAGAATATTTATTATCTACAAAATTGTTTTTTACAACATTACCATTTAGGTACATTTGATTTAATCCATATGGAAAAAGAGTACACTTTGGTTTAATATAGTAGTTTTCAAAATAAATCCTATCTGCTGATTTTGTTTTTATATCTAAAATATGTATAGCAATATTTTCAAAACCGTGTTTAGCAAAGTGTTTATATTCAATTTTATTGGTAGTAGGAAGAAAATTATTATTGAGAATATATTTTTTGACGTGATCTCTGTGTACATTCATACGTAGATGAATGGGATTACTGGTTTGTCCTATATATATTACATATATATGTATATATATATATATATATATATTTTTTATTTTTACATAATTCTTATTTTTTATTACATATTTCAAATATATATATATATATATATATATATATATATATATATATATATATATATATATATATATCAGAAAGATAGAATAATAACCAATTCCAAGTATTTCCAAAAATTAAAACAATAAAATCACCAAATATGTATATATATATAGTATATATTTAATTTTTCTCATAATGGTTAATTCTCTATTTAATACTTCTGTTTAATTTGTAGGCATATTTTAAGTTATTGTTTTTGGGTTACAACTTCTCTCTATTCTATCATTGGATTTTAACCAAAAATGAATAGATGTTATAGATTAAAAAATCTGATGTGGCCAAGACATGACTTTCCCTACAGATGCAAGTCGCAAATTAATTTTCTCTTTCTTTCGTTCACTGATATGTATTTTCAAAGGCGACATGCTAAAAATGCAAGAAAACTGAAATGTCTCGTGGACTATTAGCCTTAAGGTTACTGGCCTTATTCTTTTCGTCTTTTTTTAAATATTACGTAAAAAATAAACATTTAATTGATACATTTGTGCAGAGTCTTTTATTTTAGATTTTAACAAATTTCGCGGGCAATTTTTCTAAAAAAGGTAGTTTCTTTTTTTTTCAAATAGTACCAAAATCTAATCATCGGCAGGGTATTCTACATGTGCTTTATCTACCTGACTTTGTGAAATTTTACCCTTTAGCTTTTCAGTTAGAGGGGGTACATGCATTGAGCAGACAGAGGCACAGACACACAGATAGACACACATGCTTGCTAAAATAGTTTTTTAAAATAGTGTATCAGAGCGCTTGAAACGTGTAGATAGCTGAAGCACGGGTTGCAAGTCGGGATTGTTAAAACTCGAGTTACAATTCCAATACTTTCCCTATACAGTATCGTTGTACTGTAGGGGAATTAATATATCCGACAGAAAGCAGCAATCCATCTGCTTTGTAGTTTTCGCTGACTGGTTCGAGTGATTGTAAATCTTTCGATTAACATGTATACTTTCTTGACTTGATGAAGAGGACTCATAACGCCCTTGAAGCAATTGCAGCTACCGAATTGCCATATATCTACTTCTATTAAGGAAAGACGAAGAATTTATATTGCACAACTGTCCTATAATTTGTGAAGTTAGTAAAAGTGTTGACAGTACAGGGACCTCTACTGAGATTCCCCTACTATTTAGAGACAGGCCACCCAAAATTGTTGATCTCCCATTAACCATTAAGATCAATTCTCAAAAGGTGGTCTCCGATCAGATGAATATTTCAATAGGGCCAACAAATGATTGAAAATATTATGAACCAACTTTGAATGCTCAGTTTGGGAATCATTGCTATACAGATAGAAAAAAAAAATCCTACCTTGAAATGAGCAAAATATTGAGAGAAATAAATTGGCTTGAGATATCGCACAGCCTCTGAAATAAGATTGCAGATTTGCAGAATTGCAGAGTAATTCTGATATTCTGATTTTCGATTTTCAAACATATTCGCTTCAATGAAATTTGAATCAAGCAATTTTTTGAAAGAAAGATTCAAGTCGATATTTTCAGGAATCCGCAGAAACCTAGGAGCCGCGTTGCTGGTAGTGCCATCTATAATTCTTCCGAGAAGTTAAAATGGTATTGAGATGATTCAGGAATGCGAAAATGAAATTGTAATAAAAGTGGAAATGTACCTGAATGTTTAACGCGTAAAATGTATAAATTCACAGAGCAACGAGTCATGTTCACTAAGTAGTCTTATCCATTTTCACTAAGTAATTTTCTTCAGCTAGTGTCATATAGGATAATATTTAAGCGGTAGGAGCAGTGTTTATTTCAGGACTTTTTGGTCAGAGGGGGGGGGGGGGCGAATTACATTTCAAGGAGGGCAAGTTTTTTATTTGTCTTTCCTAGATAAATATACTTAAATACTGTCACATAAATAGAACCTAGGTTAACATAAAATGTCTTTTGGGAGCGAATACTCGTCTCCGGGGGGGGGGGGGGGTGTCTTTGCTCCCCCTTGAGGTATGCCCGAAAGAAACACTGGGTAGGAGATTTAGTCCTAGCTCCCGAAAAAAAATCGGGTAAATATCTATCTCTAAGATGATATTTTAATATTGCCCTTTTAGTTATTTTGAGAAGAATACTTTCCACTAACACAAATGTCTGTCCAAAATACGCCTCTGCTTTTGGTGTGAATAAACCCAACAAGAAATCTTGAAAATAAGCTCGAATTATAAACAATTTATATTTACGAGCAATTTACATTATTTGCTGATTTTGAAAATAAGACGAACCCATATTTTCCGCTATGAGCTTAATAAGTTTCTAATGCACGGCTATGAATTAATTTCTAATGTACGGCTATGAATTAGTTTCTAATGTACGGCCAATTTTTATTTGAATGGTCTAACTCTGATAATTCTATGAGTCACAGACTTTTGAGCATACAACTAACTGCATCTGTTCATAATGTAAAAGGGGTAAGAACGCTGCACAAAACCTGTAAAAAAAATTATTTCATACAGCACAATTTTTTAGATCTTCTAAATTTGTACACATGCATCATTGTAGTGGCGGGTTAACAGTTTCCGGTTCTTGTCACAAAACTTTAGTCGTTTATGACTTCATAAATCATGGATGTACATTATATTTGATTTTTATGCTGTACATCATATTTGATTATTAAACGCGATTATCTGGACGTTTATGCTTCGATGCCATTTTCTTACGTCTGTAAACATTTTTATCAAAGTTAAAGATATACAATAGAATCCTGTGTTTCTTTTAGGACTTTCTGACTGGGGGAACGAATGAGACTTTAGGGGGGGGGGGCATTTTTTTTTTTGCTCTATATAAATATATCTAAATGCTGTCACATAAATAAAATTTAAGTTAACATAAAATGTCTCCGGATGGTGAATAATCGTCTCCCGGAGGGGGAGGGGGCTTCTTCCTCCCGAATGTATGCCTAAAAGAAACACTGATAGAATCTAGTAAATTGGATGTCGAAGGACTCGAGACGGTCCAATCGTGTTTAAAGTTCTCGTCGGCATTTTTATCCATCACATGTTTTAACATTATGCCCTTAAAGTATAAAAGCACTTGTTGCCCTATTAAAAAGCTATTTAAAAATTGAATGGAAATGTTGGCAAAAAATGATATTTGAGCTATGGGCGTCCATAGGGGAGGGCAAAAGGAGGCACTTGCTCCCCCCTCTCCCATCGGACGTCCAAGGTCACAAAGGCGGATCTCAAGCTAGTCGATGTTGTATGTCTTTACTTGATTTTGTCCCCACGCCCACCCTTGGAAATAATTATATGAGTGTCCATGCTTTTAACACGTATCGAAAAGTTCATTTGAACTAAGTAAAAATTCGAAGTGCTATCAAATTAATGAGTCTTAATAACTGAATTATAACATACACACAATTTTCAGTTGATAGTGTCACGCTGTTGTCAAGTATCATTCTAATTGACCAATTTTAAATTTAAATATGAAGGGAAAACGCTTCTTTGTGGAAACGACGTATACTTCGTTGCTTTCTTTATAACCAAATAAAATGCCAATTAAGTGGTTGGAATGGCACATTTAGTGAGGTTTGCAGGGACTGAAGCTCGGCCCTCGAGTCACATTTATTCTGAAAAATTTCGGTCCCGAATCTGATTGATTCTGGAAATTTTCGGTTCAAATCGGTCTGGAAGAGTTTCATATTTTAAAATTTATAAATGTATATTCATTCAAAATCTTTAAATGTTGTTTTGTTAATTTTAGCAGTACTTGAGAAAATTTGAAACAGCATTATCTGCATTATTTTGTAGATGTCTCTGATTTATGATTTAAGATATATTTTAAAAGCTACTGCTTGCGTCAGGCCGGATCTAGTTTAACATATTTTTGGTTTGTATAGGGTTACAACCGGGCTTGAACTCTGTTACTGCTGGGATGTGTCGGACAAGTTTAACATAACGGTCTCACGGACTTTGAACTCAGTGTCATAGTTAGGCAAGTAAAAAGGGCGCGGTTGAAACTGCAGCCCCAAAACCAAAGTGTTGTATTGGTAACTTTCAATGTCAATTTGGCAAAAATAATTCGATTTTCATAAATAATTTTTATTTAAAAAATGTAAGTTTGCAGTAGAGGATAAAATATAAACCCTTTAATGTATCATATCATATAAAAATTGTTTTTTTTATGATATGATTCTTAAAAGGGTTACCTACTGGACTTATTCTTCTATGGGTACATGGAAATATTGGTGTACGAGGCAACTATGGACTCCATGGAAGATCTCGTGACGAGAATCGTTGTAGCTCGCGTTGTTGCAAGATCAACACAAAACCAAGAATCTGCGAAACCGTGCGGCAGTCTTTGACTCGCCGGTGTCGGCAGTGCATCTACGCCCTCGAATGCCACTATGTGCATCTACTTTGAGTCTTTATCTGATGCGAATAGAAATGTGAAACTCCTAAATTAGTTAAGTATATTTTTTCACTGTTGAAGGATCGACGTGGATATGTAACTTTACTCATTTTTGCCTTGATTCTATTGTAAATATTGCTCGCCTTGATGCGATCTATCACCCTTTTTTTTCGTGAAAGCGTTTACGGTCACCCTGTATATGCTTTCCCTAACATCACTAATGAGAAATATTACTTTTAAGTTATAGTTTTCGCACCATGCGTACTATATTCAATGGGAAAGTATTGGTATTGTGTAAAAATGATTTCCTCATTTTGATAGATTTATACGTTATGAACATCTCTAAAAACCAATTCACCAGCTGTGTGCCTGTGAGCATAATATATCGCAATCGCAATGAACTCTCCAAATGAAATTTGGTATGACTAATTTGATAAGTGGATAGTTGATTATTTTGGTTTGACACGAGATCAGGACAGCAGAAGGTATTTCTTGTTTTGAACATTTTTTATAAAATCTCTTTTGCAAAAAAAAAAGAAAAAAAGAAAAGAAAAAAAAGAAGCACTCCTAAAAATAATCCGATCATCTCGAAATTCCGCATGCAAATTCCTTTATATCAAGTATACAAATGATTAAATTTGCAAGACCAATGAGTGTAAACTTCGGTCATAACGTGCGTTTCTACTGCGCAACTAGCATCCTATAAAACAGGTTAAAAATGTGGACGGTTTTTCTTTGCTCGTTATCGGCGTTGCAGTTCCGCGAGACACAACCAATAATGCCGTTACGACGTTACCGAAGACCTTATAAGCAATTCGAAAAGGTCGAACGTTGTCGTATAGTCGAGATGCTTGAAGCTAGCTGGTCATACAAAGCAATAGGCTGCCACCTACACCGAATGGACACTGCTGTGCAAAGGTGCTGGCAGTGGTTGCTGCAAGGAACTCATAGGCGGAATGACGATTCTGGAAGGCCACGATGTACGAATGCGAGGCAAGATCGGATGATTGTGCTGACAAGCTGAACTGGCCTAACGGCATCATTGCCCGCCATCTAACGTGCTACAGTCACTTCCATACCACCCGTGGTACATTCCATCGTATCCCAGCGCTTGGCTGTGGTGGGGTTACGCTTACGGCGGCCTTTCAGGCGTCTGCCCATAACCCCACAATATCGACAGTGTCGTTTGAGTGGTGTCGTAGCCGAGCATCATGGCAGCCAGCAGACTGGCATCGTATAGTGGTCAGCGATGAATCACGTTTCAGTCTTTCAGTAGATGACCATCGGGTACGTGTGTGGAGGCGCCAGAGCCAGCTGTCCCAATCAGCCTTTGTTTTACGCAGGCACACAGCCATTACCCCTGGTGTGAGGGTGCAGAGGGCTATCACTTACCAGAGCAGGTCGCCCCTAGTCATCCTGGGTACAACGTTAACAACTCAACGATATGTTGATGAAATCCTGCGACCGTTTGCGTTACTCTTCATGGCACGTCATTCTAGAGCCATTTTTATGCCACGATAAGATAATGCCACGCCACATACGGATCGCATATCTGTGGACTGTCTCCGTGCTGTTGATACTGTTCCTTGGCCAGCAAGGTCAACAGACCTTCGCCAATCGAGCATGTATGGGACATGCCAGGACGGCAGATTCGGGCACCCCGAAATGTAGCAAATTTGGAGCAACAATTGAGTAATGCCTGGCAGAATGTATCGCAGGATGACATTAGGAAACTTTATCACTCCTTGCCTAGACGTATACAAGCATGCATTGTCACCAAGGGATGTTTCACCAATTACTGATTTGAAAATTCAATGTGCAATTGCTAACCATTGATGGGTCCTGCGGCCTTGATTTGTAATGATTTAATTACTTGTGTATGAGCTGTACGCATATTTAATTTCAATAAAAACAGTCATTTTTTTCATGGTGCTTCATTTTTTTTACAAAAGAGTGTATTACTGATTCCTTTGTATTTTACATATCTGTAGAACTTTTTGCATGTCTATTCGACTCTAACTGTGATCTCTAACTATATTCTTTCATCTTATTTTCTATATCTGAATCTGTAGATGCTATCTCTTACGACAGCAGGTCGCCCCCTAGTCATTCTGCGTATAACTTTAGCAGCTCAACGATATGTTGATGAAATCTTGTGGCCGTTTGCGTTACCCTTCATGGCACGTCATTCTGGGGCCATTTTCCAATAAGATAATGCCACGCCACATACGGCTCGCATATCTGTGGATTGTCGCCGTGCTGTTGATACTGTCCCTTGGCCAACAAGGTCACCAGGCCTTTCGTCAATCGAGTATGTATGGGACGGGACATGCTAGGCCGCCAGATTCGGGCACCCCGAAATGTAGCAGATCTGGAGCAACAATTAAGGAATGCCTGGCAGGATGTATCGCATGATGACATTAGGCAACTTTATCACTCTTTACCTAGACGTATACAATCATGCATTGCCGCCAAGGGGGTTTCACCAATTGCTGATTTGAAAATTCAATGTGCAATTGCTAACCACTGAACCGCCCTGCCACCTTGATTTTGTTATCATTACATTACCCGTGTATGAGTTGTACGCATATTTAATTTCAATAAAATAGTCACTTTCTTCATGGTCCTTCGTTTTTTTGCAAAAGTGTGTATAACTGAAAATAAATAAAAATATGGTACATTATGTTAAACGAAGAATATTTTTTTTATATAACTGACTGCATTCCAGTAACTTTCGATGCTCTGCCATTTGGGCCACAGGGAATACAAAAATATCCCTTTTAGTTTAAATTTAATAAATTCGCAACAAGCTACACATATTTCTGTTAAACCTATCTTGTGCCCCATGATTCTATTTATTACGTAGTGTAGAGTCCACATCGATTATAAGAGCTTGTATTTACATTCCAGTAGCTCAGTGGTAGAGCGTCGGCTGGCCAGTGCGAAGATCTGTAGTTCGACTCCCGGTTGGGGCAGCAAAGGCTTTTTGCAGTAGTTGTAAGACTAAACAAACTTTTGTCAGAAATTTATTAAAATTTTCATTAAACTGGGTGATTTATTTAAGAATCTACATCTTGCATATACTTGAACTAGGTTTGCTATCTCAATAAATAAAACTTCTGCTTGTGAGAATATGATTTTCTATGCCTGCTTTTTTCAAGGAAGTATTCGAAAGTTAAAGTTTTGGTATGTTTCTTGTTCTTAGTTAAAAGAGAGACACAACTCAGGAAAAATACTACACATATTTAACTCAAGTTTTATTTCAAATAAAAATTAGAATGATGATATGACATCTGGAATCGTATTAAATTTACAGAAATTTGGTTACAATTAATACCAGAAAGAAATTTAGATTATAAATGTTGTATAGAGACACTTCATTATGAATCTTCAGAAATTGGACCCATTCAACCACAACCGTGTGTTTCTTTCATAGAATAATACACGTAAATACATTTTTGAGTATAGAACTGTTTGCTAAGCTACAAGATTGTTCACAAATACGTATTTTATTGCAGTTGTCTAAATGGTTTGGTGAACTAAAACTCCAAATATTTAAAATGATTCTAGATTGCTGTTTAAGCCACTGCAAAAATTTAACTTCTGATAAAATTTGTCAAAAGTATTATAATTGCTCGCATAGCTACGTTATTATCATAATATCAGATCATTCCATAAGTAACAGCGTTTTCTGTATTGCAAGATAAATTATGCATGAATGTTGTTGAATGAAATTATGCATAAGCGCATTTTAATTTTCCATACAAAACATGGTAATATATAGTGAAAGTATTGGCAAAAATCGCAACTCGAGTTTTCGACGGATCTACTCATTTCGAGCACTCTGGAATATGAACAACCTCTTTGTAGCGTGACGTATGTGTGTGTGCAATGTATGTATCAACTATAGCTCAAAAACGAATGGACCAAATTTCCTCAAATCTTATAGGTGAGTCACTTACAGGATACCCTTTTACTGATTAGATTTTGGTATGATTCGAAAAAAAACCCTTCCTTTTTTGCGAAATGGCTCATAAAATCGTCAAATTCAAAAATAAAATACTGCATATGTTCAAATAAAAGACCACATATATTCAAAGAGCAGCAGTGGGCGTATGAGAAAAATATAAGCTTAAATGTATAAATTAAATACTTGTTTTATATATAACTTCTGATGCTGAATAGAATATAATTAACCCCACTACTCTAGGACTAACAGTTCTTGACATATTTTAGTTTTCTTGCATTTTTTTCAACACTGCCTTTGAAAATACGTTTAGCCGCCAAACAAAAACAAAAATTGAACCTAAACTGTAAATAATTAACTGTTTTATATTGTGCAATTAAACCCAAATTAATGAATAGAAAATGCATTTGATTCTGTTGGAAAACTTATGTGCTGTCAATATCAGATTTTTTTAATTGCTGCAAATCCCTCATGATCTGTCAGCATAATGCAATGCGTCGAAACGTTTAAATTTTCCTCTTTCAAACAACAGTCTGGACAATAATAAAAATACATACAATACTGTATGAAGAAAGAAAATTTAAACGAAGGAATAAAATATGGAAAAACATTAAGAAGACTGAAGAAAAAAAAACAATAGGAGAGTACAGGTTTGAAACTGTTAACAGTTTCAAATATTTAGGCTCTGAAATGAACACACTAAATAATATAACTTCAGAGGTCCGTAACATAGTTACAACTGCTAACAGATGTTTTTTTGAACTCCAAAAATCTTTGAAATCTAATTTTATCAGCAGAAAAACCAAAATACTCATTTATAAAAGTTTGATTAGACCCGTCTTCACTTACGCTGCTGAGACATGGGCAATGACCTAGAAAGACAAGGAAACCCTTGCTATATTTGAAAGAAAAATCTTGAGAAGCATATTTGGAGGAATAAAGTGTGATAATTATTGGAGAAGAAGAACCAACTTGGAGGTTTACAAATTATTTCAAGAGCCAGATATTATTAAATTTATAGCAATACAGAGGATTAAATGAGCAGGACACTTAATGAGATTGGATGACAGTCGAGCCACAAAAAATATTTTCTTGGCTAGACCAATTTGTACCCGAAAAAGAGGGAGACCAAATCTAGGTGGTGTGACTGCCTGAAAAAAGATATGAAAACGTTATAGGTGTTTAATTGGAAAACCTTGACCAAGAACAGGACGGCATGGAATGGGATTCTGAGAAAGGTCAGAGCCCACCTGGGGCTGTCGCGCCAGTGAAGAAGAAGTAGTAGAAGAAGAAGAGAAAAAAAAAGACAGGCTTATGGGAATGGTGCTGTATGTTAGACCTTTAAAATAATCATAGTTCTCCTACAGCTAGTTCAGCTATTCCCACCGTGCCTCGACCTTAATTTCACGTATTTTAATAGATATGTCTTTTCATGATTTGCCTTATGATAAAATTTGTCAATAAATGCAACTGTAAATGTGGAAGACCCACCCCCTTGACTCACCCTTGGGTATGAGCAGCTGTTTGAGTGGCCGTCAACTGTAAGTGTGGCCAACCTTAATAAATGCAACTGTAAGTAAGATGTAATGTCTGGTATTTTATTGTATATTGATTCACATAGATTGTGTCAAGCGAGTAAGAATATATTTAATGCAGAGGTGTTAAGGGTCTTGGTTCATAACTTATTCGCACTGCCACTCAGGTATCATGCCAGTGTAAACCTGGAGAGATTAATCAGTGGCGAAAACTGCCTAGTCTTTTAGAAGTTTCGAAAAACTTTTCCTATTATGAGAATGATTTAAAGTTGAGACATACTATTAGAAAGCAACATATTCAATATATATCCCATCCTTGGCGTTACTTTTCCTTCTTTTGAATCGGCTAAAAATAAAAAGTCCTATTATTTTTATAATTTTCACTTTTACCTATTATTTCATCGCTTTTACCTATTACTATCAATTTTCCTGTTCAATATACCATGCTGTTCTAGATATATTTCTAATTATTAAAGTCTTCTTCAATTTGTGATGATTTTCTCCTAGACTGGCATGTTTCCAAACCTACTGCGGGAAATATGTCAGTATATAAGATATTTTTATTATTCTGCAAAAAAAAAGTAACATAGTATATTTGTCAGATCATATTCCGTATATTAGCAAAAATAAATTTTTTTGAAGCAACCATATAAAATCTGGCGAAAGTAATTTTAGCTGGTTCTTCCCTTAAGTGCGTTTTATTACGCCAACTTATATCATATTTTAATGTAATTAGTAAAAGATGTCAAATATTTATATTTTTTATTGTTATTATTAATTAATATTACTGTTCAAAATACCTTATATTTACTTATGGGATGATCCGATAAATGAATTAGACGTTTAAATTTATATTCGAATTTTGCAATTCACAGGATGATTCAAGAAGAAACTTCTATAAGCAAGTACCATAAATATATCCTGTGCAACTGATTTCATTCGAAAATAAGAATATATTTTTATTATATTACAACCAGATATCTTATATCAAAATACTAATATGGAAAGAACAAACTTATTTCATAATGTTTCAAAAATTGATTTTATAATTGTCTATTAATGTTTCCATTACAGTTAGAGTTGCAGTTTAAAATATCTTTTTATAATACTCAGAATAAATAAATATTGAAGAAATTAATTATTAGAACAAATAAATATACTTTTGGAGTTTTAACGTAGGAAAAATTCTTTTACCTTAAAACAGAAGAGTTAACTAACAAATATTTCGCAAGTTAATGAATTCCTATTTTGTGTGGATATTATAAGTTTTAGCATTCATCAGTTTGGAAATTTAGGTTTGAAAGCAATTGACTTATTTCATAATGATCAGCAAATTATATTATTTAATCATTACGCACATGAACACCCCAATATTGACTATATGTAATTATATTTAATTAACAATAATGTTAAAATATGGAACTATGATGTTTTGAAAGCCCAGGATTTACATAATGATAAAAATTATCAAAAATTACTGAAATTTGGACAAATGCAGTTTTGTTTTATATTTTAGATTTGCAAACAGATAGCTTTTAATCTTCTCATGCAAGTTGTTGCAAATAACAATGATTTTGCAAGTTAATAAATTTTTGAATGTGTGGATAGTATGTGTTTTAAAATTCATCATTCAGATAATTTATGTTTAAAAGAGAATGACGTATTTAATAATGATCCGCAAATTATATTATTTAAATATTACACAACTTTGCATTCTATTATTGATTATATATATATATATATATATATATATATATATATATATATATATATATATATATATATTTATATATATATATATATATATATATATATATATATATATATATATATATATATATATATATATATATATATATATATATATATATATATATATATATAATTTGAAAAAAATTCTGAATTATTTCTGATTTTGAATTATTTCTGAAAATTTTCTAAAGATTTTCTATTATATAATTTATCTAGTGTTTGAATCCTTGCTTATTAGAAGATGATAGTTCAATTAGCATAAAATATGGAGACATAAATGCTTTTATTTATACGTTGAATACGTTTAAAAAAATTATATGAATTTTTAATTTATTCCACTAACAGTATTTGTGTATTTAATCTTAGTATTATACATGGTAAAAATACTATGGAGTATTTAGTTTTTGTCTGTTTTAGAGAACAATGTATAGTAAAACAATAATTAGCTGCATTATATATTTTGTTTTCAAAATTGATATTTCTTTGTTGATAATTAAAATTTTTTTACTAAGTCATTTATACAGTTGTAATCAACCATTGCAGATATTGTGAATAAACTCATTGGAAGACAATATTTTGACTTTCAAGTAAATTCACTTGCGTGAGAATGTTGATAGCTTAAATTTACACTAGTGGCGATTTGTGTCTGTAGGAGTTTTTAGTAATCTTTATACTGTAAGCACTATAAGCACGATCAGCGTTTGTGATTGTATTTAGCTTATAGTATTTGCTATATCTAATATATTGAATCATATAAATATAATTTCAAAGATCAGAATTGCCAGCACATATTTTTCAAAGATAAAATAAAAATCTTTCTGTTAATATCCGTTAGTTTAATGATAACTGAAAACATTTATAACAAATTATAATTAATGGACCAGAACAGTTTTTTGATTTGTAATAAGATTAACAGAAATATTACAAAATCATAGTCAAAAAACGGAATTGCCATACGTTTACCAATTATCCTTTATAGTGCTACCACATTTGGCATATTGCAAAAATGTATAGTTTTATGATAAAATTGCTTTATTTTTTCCTTAAATGCTCATTTTTGTAAAAAGAAATTTCATACATGTTTGAAATAAGTAAAAATTCTTATACAATTTCTTTGCATTTAAAATATTTTTCTGATAAGCTTGCGGATAAGAAACATTTAGAAAACATAAATAAACATTTAGAAAATCATACAGTATATGACAGAACAAGTAAACAGATTATGTTAAACATGTTTTCCACATTGTTACTGATATCAGAATATTACAATAAATATTTCACAATAATTCACACAGGAAACAGATATTACACAACATACATTAGTTTAAGAGGAAAATCAATCACAAGACAGTCTGTTAGAAACAAACAATTCATGTTCTACAAACTACTTTATTCACAAAAATTCTTGGACCTTTCTTGTAGTGACATTTATTGCGTTGATGTAAATTTCTACTTTCATAAACTATAAACCAAATTATAAGAATATTTAATTTTTATGACATTACTCATTGATGACTAAAATAATATATCTTAGTGGATACGTTAGATAATATAAAAGATAGCCTGCATTATGAATTCATTAATTTAGTATAATATATGTGGATTCATTATTGCATACTATACATAATACAACCCCTTTTAATTTAATAATCACAAACTCTAAAAATTTAAATAGTTTATAGAATAAAGGAACCGACAAAAGAGCAAAAATATCGAAACAAATAATCATGATATTAAAACTTCAAAAAATCTGTGTGATTATTCTTATATTATATCGAAGATTAATATAAGAAATGTCATATTATATTTTTATTTTATATCCAAGAGCTTGATTAGTAGTTCAACAAACTTATAGCGACTATGATATATTATTGATAATTCCATTTAGAATAGGTCTAAATTTTCAAGAAATGTCAGCAGTTTTTGTATTATAAGTAATGTAACAGTAAAACACAATTTTAGAAATTGATCTGATTAACTCTAATAGTATATTAACTTTATGTAAAAAATGAAAACAAACTACTGTATAAGCTATAAAGAAAAAATATAATAGTTATGAACAAACAATAAAAAATATGATCATTAATAACAAATAAGAAATAAAATATAAGTAACAGAAAATAAATAATAAAAACAGTACCTAAATAAAAAAAATAATATATATAATAAAAAAAAATAACGAACTATAAACACAGAAATGAAACACGCGTGCATGGAAAAATATCACAGGATAAATATAAAACATAAATATGATTAAAATATTGTGTAGCACCATCGTCATATTTCAAAGTTGATTAAAAATAATTGATAGTTTTAAATTTCCTAGTTTAACGTATCTTGATTTCACAAATTTCAAAGTTTTTTTCAAACTGTTTTGTAGTCTTTAGTTTATATCAGCAAATAAGAAATAAATTTTTACAAATCAAAACTATCTGAATCGAAAAATAAAATTAAAATACATTGAGAAATGAATTATCATTCGGATAACAGACTGATTGTTAGCAAGACGTATATTTTGCTACTAAAATATTACTAACTTAGAATATTAAAGTCTTTGAGAGATTATATATTAAAATGTTGATGAATATATTTTAATGCATTATATTTCCAATTTTTCACGAGTTCTAACAAGCAAGTTATATTTTTGTATTAATTTATTTAACTTTAATATGTCCTGAATATTTCTTTGATTACTTTTGAAGTAAAATATGCTTAATATCATAGTACTGCTGAGAATAATTCGGCTTCTGAAGGTGTTTTACCTTTCTAAACTACATTGAAAGTCAAAATACCTCTAGTATTATATTTTCGTGTCTGATTTGTAGTGCCATCTATTGGCATTATTTGGTAATTTGATAAAGTTCTAGAATTCACAGGTGTTTAATTTCGACAACAAAATAAGAACTAAAACTATATATATATATATATATATATATATATATATATATATATATATATATATATATATAAATAATTATTCATGATTAAATGTTCGTTTTGCGATGCGTATAAATATACATAAAACAATACTGTATATATTTATTCAAATATATCTCAATTGAAAACATGAATAAAAGTAACAAAAGAAGTAATTTCCATTCATGTTTCAATAACAGATGTACGATTTAAACAACTAGAAAAAAAGTAACTGGATTTATTAAATGCATTAAAACAGTTAATTTGGAAATGGGCAACAATTTTTTTCGATATGTACATACGTATATAAATGTATTCGCCATTCAAAATATGCTTAGTAACAAGTGTTATGGATCGTTTTATAATGAATGGAAAAATATATATTTCATAAAAATTCAATTAAGATTTCAATGTCAAAAATAATTATAAATGCACAATGATATAACAATTGCAAAACATTTATTTTCAAAACAGTATCACAACTCATCTGGAAATTTCAAAATAACAACTATAAAAAACTGAAGATATCAATGTATGTAAAACGAATTTGCAATGCAGAATTGCCAAAAAGGTGAAATAAATTAAATATTTACATATTTTACTAAATCCTGTATTTAAAATTCGGGAAATGTGTGACGTGTTGAAAAAAATATCAATTACATTTGGAAAGTGTTTCTATGAGTTCTTGGTTACATCAATTTTATGAGCTACGAATTTCTAAGCAGGGCTAGCCTGATGGCAAAGATAGCGATGCAACCAACAGTTCCGCAGCAGGCTGATGTCGAAGATAGCGATGCAACCAAAAGTCCCACACCAACCACCTTTCAAGCTAAAACGTCATATATACGCAATAGCTCCTCTCAGACATTAGAAGCACCCTCAACCAAGCTCAGCGATTTTCAGGCGGGCCCTGTTTCTATAATATGTCGCGCTTTAAATACGCAAACTCATCTATAAAATATGCTATATGACTATGAGGATTCTATAAAGGAAAATACTTGTCCAATTGTTTTAGGGTATATTGTAGAGTGATTGTTCGATGGAATTATAATTCATATTTGTTGGACCCTTAAAGTTAAGACGCTAAACTTACGTATACTAGATTATGTGTCAGCAAAACACAGTGAAGAAACAGCTATGGGTATCTTAAAGATGGCTGAGTAATATTCTTAATTTCGTAAAAATCGGTAATTTAATTCGAGCAATCATTTCTAACGATTTAGCTTTAATTTTTGTTTTAATTTGCAATGAATTAATGAATTTTATTGAATTGAAACGTTAGAATTTAGATATATTTTTATAGATATAATTAAAAAAAATTACGTTAGCTCAAAAATGGGTTTTTCTGCTGTTATGTAACTATACTCTGCATATTTTTATGTACTTTTTAAATTTAAAGTTATACATTTAATTATATAATTTAAATCCTAAGAATGAATTATGCCTTTTACTGAAATATAAAGGAAAATAATTATACATTAGCAGTTGAGCTATATTTGTTTAGTGTGTATGTCTTTAACAAATAAAATCCTATGAAAGCATACTTCGTTAAATCCAAAGATTGTTAATACTTACAAGTACTCCTAAGAAATACATATGAGTGAAACATTTTAAGCAAAATAATCCTTTTTTATAAAAAAAAAAGTATACTATTTGAAATTAAATTTCTTTTACTATCGGATATTTTTGTGTAACTTACGTTCATATATTTTAAACTAAAAGTGTTATGTTAAAAAATGTTCTAAAACTGAATGATTTAAAATCATTTCAGAACTTAGGTTATCGTTAGAAGAATATTTAACATATAAAAGTATATATTTTTTCAGATATAAAACTCAAACTTAAATTTATAGTAATCCTACAGCATAATGATTGAAGTTATGAATAATATATTTTTTTCATGAAGTGTTTAGTTTTATATTAATTTATAATGCAATCTACTAGTAAAGATTCAGCAAAAACATGAGTCGAAACAACGTTGGAAACAATGTGAGGAAGATACAACGTAAAAGAAGATGCAATGTAAAAATAAGTCTCAAATCATATTAACTTTTGACTAGAAAATTTAAAGCATTGAAAATCAATTTACGTTCTTATAGAAATATATAAAAGTGTTTATGAGTAGATATTTCTATATTTTTAAATAACTGATTGATAGTCGATTTGCAAACGAGGTCTGTATACATTTACTGTGCCAGAATATCTGATATTTCTATGTTGATATGGTTCAAAGTGCAGTCAAAACTAGAAGCGTAAATATTCAGAAGAGTTAGAGAAAACAAATTTGCCAGGCAAAGTAAAAATAATGGATGTAGAACATTTACTTTCGATAAATTAGCAGTTTTTAAAGGATTTCGAGCTGCTTAAATAGTTCAAATAGGTGTTTTACATATTTCTCAGAAAACCTACTTTACGATAAAAGAGAAAATGCAAAAATTTAGTCACCAAACATGAATCCCCTTTAGTATAGCAACCAATACCATTAGAGCATATGAAAAAAGAAATGCACATCTTTTGAGTTATGGATATTTCAGATGTAGAATTCTAATGTGTAATCAACTAGTTAATGCTAGAAATTATGCAGCTCACAAAGTTATATCACAAAATGTATATCTTACCGTTACAAAATGCATATCTTACCGTTGTTGCGTGATTTTTTGATAAACATACCTGGTACTGGAAATTTTTCCGGTACGGAAAGTATCTAAATGATTTTTAACATAATATATGTAAATATACACTTTCTGTATGAAAAATAATATACAAAATAATATAAAATTCTGTATTTTTCCTTTTGGATATAAGAAGAATGCAATTCCATGTTGTAAATTTATTAACTCATTGTTCAAAATTAATAAACTATAAAGGAAATCATTTCTAAAATAATTGTTTTCATGTACTATACAGACAAAATTATAATCGATTCGTGTATATTGTTGTTGAGACCATTTTCCGATTTACCCTAGAACAGTAAAAGAAGGAGCAATCCTTTCACCAATATCTTCAATTATCGTAAAAAGTGATATATTGCGATAACATGAGCATAGAATGTGTTAAGTTATATTTTAAGCATATTTTAATGTAATTGTGTTTTAATTTTATGTATTTGGATGAAACATTTATTTTCACTAAATACATTTTTAATCTTCTGCAGTAGTTTTTTTCAACGGAGAAAACACCAAAAACACCTTCATCTAATTTTTAAATTTAATACTATGGCAAATATAAAAATTAGAAATATAAAATTGGAAAAAAAATATTATACGTTGACAAACAAACAAACTGAAAGATTCCATTTCTTTAGAACAGTTGAAATATATTGAAAATTACATAATCGTTTAATTCTTAGACCACAAGAATGTATTCTTTACGACACTTCGCTATTGCGTTTTACATGAAAGGAGATATTAGACTAGTAATTTATATTTATTTAAATAATTTTTCAAAACATGACATAAACCATACGTCCTTAACACTTTATTAATAACTTATTTTAATTTCGGGCATAACGCAGTCATCCACATACATCTATATAGACGGATGAAAACACTTCTAGTAATATATATTAATTTATTTATTTATATTTATATACAATAATACGTAACCATCAATGAAACAAACATTTCCCTGACGCAATTTCTGCGTCAATAACTGATTTGACATTCCCCCTTGAAAGAGTAAAACCACACGCAATCACAGAGATTACTCTTGGAATTTCTAAAAGGAATATCGAAAATTCTTGGTCACATTTAGACACAAATACGTTACAATCTACTGATAATTCATGTACACGGGAATTTCATGAAAATTTTCATGAAATGTTCACGGGGGGGCTTTCATCGAACCAATTTGTTCCCAATAAGGTCTTGATGCTCTGGTCGTACCTTCCTGATATGTTCAACATTTGGTCTCTGATGAGCTGGCGGCTTATTTGAATCAAAATAGGCTGATACACGCTACAGACTTTGAATGAATTATAAACTGCCCTTAAAATGCATACATTCAGTTACTCCAAAAATGACTAGAACGTTACACATAAAATCAGAAATGATTATAAATGGATTAAAGACTAGTTTTCGACATGATGTAATGTAAATTTATATAAAATGCAAAAAGGATAAGTGTAGAACTAAGGGGAGATAGCAGTTTCCGAGGGTGGATATTACACATATTTTGCTATGACTTCGATTTTGAATAAAAGAATTGGTTTTTCATATTTTTAATAGAAATTTTTATCCTTTATTTGCATGTTGTTAATATAAAAATATTACTGTTTTATTAATACATATTTTATCTAATTTTTAAATATATGATTTTAAAGATAAATTATAGCTTAAAAATAAATAGTACGGTTGGTTCACTATCCAAAAGATTACTTTTTAACTAAATTCACCCCCCCCCCCGAAATATTTATCATTAAAAGGAAGCTATTATAAGCTTTTATGCACCAAATTTGAAAAATATAGAAACATTTTACAAAAATGTATTTTTGAAATATGATAAATGCTAATTTTCATATTTTCTTTTTTAAATCAGACAAAAATATTTTTTATTATACATTTATTTTATAAACATTTAAAATTTTAGTTTTAGTGAATGCATACATATTAGTTCAATATGCACATTAATTTTGAAGCAAATAGGATAATAACTTTTTTGTAATAATGCGGACAGTCAAAAATTTCAAACTGAGAAAGAACTATTTAAAGAAATGATAAAATGGGGAAAACTGCAATGTATACAAATGTACTTTCTATTATTTGATGCTCGATTTGCATCCGATTTGGATGCGGTTTGCTTTAAATCAATCCTGAGAGTGCAATATATTTTAAAAAACTAGATATTAAAATCGATTTTTTGAAAGTTAAAAACCACTATCTCACCTTAAATAATAGTTAGATGATGATGCTAAAAGAAGGTTTAATTTGCCAATAATAATCTTATTGACAATTTTGCCATTTTAATTTAGCCACAAGTGCAAAATATAAATGAATTATAGAACCATTAAATTAGCACTTTTGACCTGACATGCCATTTATTTTATCAACATTTTGTCTGCATATTCTGTACAAAAACTGTTCATTAAGAGAGAAACTTCAATGGAAAGAACAGTAATAAAATAAGATGAAATTTAATCATTGATAATAAGTACTTATTATTATTATCATAATAATTATGTAAATTCGTCCAAAATATATATTGTATTAATTATAATTGTAGTTGTTATAATTGTATTTCCTAATGAAACAGAAAATAGCACTGATTTCCAAAAAATATGAAGGAATATTATCATTAAGTAGTTATAAAGTAAATTATGTCGCATTTAGAACAAATGTAAGTGAAGAAAATATAATATTATACAAGCACTATAATTAAGCAGAACGATTAATGATACAGGCGTTTTTTTAATTGTTCGTTTCAAACAATGTAGCACGGAAATTTTACCTCCAAAATACGTTTTATTTCTCTCAAATGCTGATATTAAATGTTTATCATTTTTATGAATTTTAAGAATTAATGATGTAAAAGTTATAACGGTCTTTAAATGTGTATTTTTTGTTATTATTGAAATATTCCTCAAAAATTTGAAGGTATTTGTAAAATGGATGGTCTCGATTTAGATCCCTCAAAAATAGAGTAAATAATTAAATTCTTCCGTATAAGTAATTTTTTCAGTGTCATTTTCTGTTTTCATTTTTTGAAATCCTCCAGTTTCGATGACGACATTAAATAATCTAAAAGTAGAATCGCACTATTGTTCTTTGCGGCGTCAAGCCTGATTAAATTCCGAAAATGTTTATGCGTTAAAGTTATAACAGTATTCATATACACTAAACGTACTAAGAACACTGAAGTATAATACACATTCTATCGCCAATATGATGACGTACGCAAGGTCACGAATTTAATTTGTCAGATTTTCAATTTTTAATTTTAAAGGCGTATTTGAAAACACGTTCTATGAAGTAAAGAATATTTTTCCAAGGCATGTCAGTTCCAAGAGTACCAATTTAAGGTATTTGAACTCGGATTAACAGTTTAAGTGAATAAATCCAGGAATTCACGTACATCACTTATATACAGGATTGAGCATCTCAAGATTAAAAACATTAACTTGACCATCACCAGCAAATATAAAACACTTACTTTGCAAACTCTCTGTTGCATTTCGGTAGATTTTATGAAAAGGTCTCCTAAAAGTACTTACTTCTGAACAAAAAAGCTCGATTTTATTCATGGGCGGCTATTCCTGCAGACAAGGGTTTTCACCCAAGCAGGCGCAACTTACATGCATGCAATATTTACAAAGAGTGGCTAATAAATTAAAAAATGCACCGTTACCACCCAAACCGCTTTTTGGGCATCGAGATTCAACTTCAAAGAGGCCGCCAGATAAGATACCTCAGGCTTTTTACACAAATAGAAATGCAAATTTTATATGGGAAGAACGTTCTTGAAAATTTTGGGTTTGGGATACGACAAAATACAACAGCAATAACAGTTCACCGAGATACAATATTTTCCAGTCTTGTCTCACTTGACGTTTATTCCTTGATTAACGAAATGGATAAATGCCGAGGAAGTGGTCACTGAAACTTAGGAATGTACTGCAAATCAACGGGTTTACAAATAAAGACTTGAAGACAGGTTCAACTGGAAGTTTTGTGGGGAAGAAAAGAGACCGTTCCTTTTGATTCTTCAAACTCATTCCGCCAACTAGAATATAAAAATAAATATTTCTTAAACACAACTTAAAAATACAGAAGTCATTAACATCAATAAGACTACGAGGTAATTCAAATTACAACGATCTGCTCAAATGCAAATTATAAACTGTCTAGCCGACTTGTTAAAACTGATGTCCAAAATATATGTTCAAAATATGTGCCCACAATTTTGCAACTGGGAAGATATGCAGCTTTAAAATTTTCCATGACATAAAAATGTTGTATCTTTCATTGACTTCTAATTTACACCTCAAATGGTCTGAAAACTTTATTTTCGATGTGGGGATGACTGTCTTTGACACAGGGACCCTGAAAATAAGCGTCTTGGTCTTTTATCGACATTTCGCGTTGTGTGGTTAATCGTAATGTTATTCTTTTTAATAAGTTGCTTAGGTTTATGAGTGAAATCTTTTGACTCTCTACGTATATTCTCAAATATTTTTCATAATCAAAACCATGAAATTTGGTATACAGGTACTTTAGGATTCGAATAGGTGCACCTTGGTGTTATTTTTGTTTTATTTCGAATTAGTTTTGTAGTTATTAACACCTTACAATATAGTTGAAAAGTCTTTATGACTTTGTTCATTCTGTCTGTCTGTCTGTTACCACAATAACTGCCGTAAAAGTGACTTTATCAAAATGAAACTTTAGTATGTTGTTGAGACGGTTTGTGGGACATATGGGAATGTAAATGAATAATATCCCCCAATTAGTTTTGGATTGAAACCGGGTTGAAAAAGTGAAATACCTTGAACCAATATTCATAATTGCGAAAATTTTAGGGGAAAACTTAATTTTTTAAACATTTTTCCTCTTCCAGTGGAAAAATTTAATATATTTCTCCTATTTTCAAGCTACGGAAATAAATACAAATGATGAGACTAGTAGCCCAGTCATTATCTACTACTGCAACATTTTAAAACAGTATCTTTCAGTCCCGACAAAACTAGAATCATAACAGCTTAGTACAGTAACTGAATTTGTGTTAAGGATGTATGCTGCCAAAAGTATTGTTTTCACTAAAATCTTCTCCTTGAAACATTTGTTTTCCAGAATCTGCTA
Source organism: Amaurobius ferox (assembly GCA_951213105.1). Lineage (NCBI taxonomy): Eukaryota > Metazoa > Arthropoda > Arachnida > Araneae > Amaurobiidae > Amaurobius > Amaurobius ferox. The sequence goes on along the minus strand of OX578142.1, from coordinate 98,198,403 downwards.
TGGATAGAGGTCAGCCGATGATTGATATGGATTCAGCATCAGACTCCGGAGGAGAATGAGGTATTTACTAAGGATTTCAATTTCCATTTAAGGTTCAAAAATGTTCATTTTACTTGAAACACATATTTCTCAAGATTGGCTATAGGTAGAGATGAGATGATAACATATGAATTCAGCATCAGAATTTAGAGAAGGTAGTGTGGTTCAGTAAGAATTTTTACTTTTTTCTACTTTCGGAAATTTTCTTCGAAGTATTTATTGTTCAGGATTGTCTATAGATCGAGCTGAGATAATGATTAATATAGATTTTGTTTCAATTTTCTACTTGCGGAAATTTTCTTCGAAATATCTATTGTTCAGGTTTGGCTATAGATCGAGCTTAGATAATGACTAATATAGATGTTGCTTCAATTTTATACTTTCGGAAATTTTCTTTGAAACATATATTGTTCAGGATTGACTATAGATCGAGCTTAGATAAAGGACTAATATAGATTTCTCTTCAATTTTCTATGGGACTTAGGAGACTTACTATTTACTTAGTATTTTAACTTTCGGTTCTTGAGATGCGACTTTTGATCCAAAAGTTTACATTTTTGAACTATCTATTGTTCAGGATTGGCTACAAATAGAGCTTAGAATCTGACTAATATGGATTCTGCATCAAATTACGGAGGGGGTTTAGGAGTTTATTAAGGATTTCCTCTCGCGGTTTTCAACTGCTGGCTGAAAAAATTTCCTTGAAACAACTATCTCTCAGGATTGGCTATAGACAGAGCTTAGGGTGATGACTGATATGAATTTAGCATCAAATTTTTGAGGGGGGGGGGGATGGGGTTCTAAGGATTTCCAATTATGGTTCAATTTTCTTGAAATATGTATTTCTCAGATTCGGCAATGGAAGTTAGATGATGACTGATATTGATTCTTAATCAAGTTCCTTAGGGGTGGGGAACTCACTAAGGATTTCGAATTCCGGTTCCTTTTCACAACCGGTTCAATAAATTTCCTTGAAATGGCTATATTTTCGAAAACAGCCATGGAGCTTTAATGATGGCTGATATGGATTCAACATCAAATTCAGATGAGGGTATGGGGGAAGGGAGGATCCCTACGGATTTCCGTCTCTGGTTTTAGAGATGAAACCTTTTTTACGAAAATGTATATGACTGTACAAACACAGTGTTCAAAAGAGTATAAAAATACTTAATATTTTTTGGCGAAAAGGTGTATGCATCATTTGCCATAACATGAAGCCTTCTACTTAAATTTCTTGTTACTACTATTAGAGTATTTTCATTAAAATTGGGTTTTGCCACTAATAACATTAGCTTGCCATTTTTGACACTTTACAACATAGTTGAAAAGTGTTTATGACTTTGTTCATTCTGTCTGTCTGTCAGTCTGTCTGTCCGTTCGTACGATAACTGCCGTGAAAATGACTTTTAGTATGTTGTAATTTTAGTATGTCAAAATGAAATTTTAGTATGTTGTTCAGACGGTCTGTGGGACATATTGGAATGTAAATGAATAATATCACCCAATTAGTTTTGGATTGAACCCGGGGTGAAAAACTGAAATACATTGAACCCTATGGGCCCTGATTTTTCACATATTTTTTAAGTGAATTTAAAATTCACAAATTGTTTCGAAAATTTTAGAAAATATTAAAATTATCCCACAAAATATATAAAAAAATTTCAGCAAAATATGTGTGGTAGTTTTTTTAAATAAAAATAAAAATAATAATTACACCCATATAATATGAAGAGATCACGTGACCCGCTTCAAAATAAAATGTGGCATCCGTCTTTTCTTTTCCGGAATAAAAATCGTGATTTTATAAAGTTCTTTTAAATTTATATATACTGTTGCATCCGTCCCGAAACCTCTTTAATTTTGCGTATTTTATGTGCATCTATATTCTACTCCAACTCAATTACAATATTTTCTAGTTTAAGTGATCATCAAACTTTGATTATTTCTACAACCAAGCCTAATTTTAATGGATGCAGAATATAAACAAGTGGTTGTAAGATGAGTTGTATAAGAATTGCGGAATTGTTTCACGCAAAATTATTTAACTCTGGAATAAAATTGTCTGGAATAAAAGTGATATGAATGAAATATTCACTGCTTTGACATAGACAGCCAGACGATTTATATTTCGATAAATTCATTGGAATAAATTCCATTAGTTTCGATGAAGTTTTAAGTTTTCAAGCAAAATAAATTATTGTAATTCTGTGATAATTAAAATAATATCACCATGTGATAATTAAAATAATATCATGGGTTAAAATAATATTGGATGTAAATCCAATGTGTTTATGCGGCATACGATTTTTATTAAATCGTTTTCGATTTTAATAATAAAGCTTTATATAAAATAAATTTCATTGACCTTGCATTTTCGACTGGATAATATCAATTACAGTCTTCAGGTTTAAACATTATTATTATTGATATTTTCAGGGATTGTAGATTCAGGGATCATTGATATTTTCAATTAATATGCCAAATGTTTTATTATGACAAAAATTGTTGAAATTCACATATATAATACGATTTTTATTAAATCGTTTTCGATTTTAATAATAAAGCTTTATATAAAATAAATTTCATTGACCTTGCATTTTCGACTGGATAATATCAATTACAGTCTTCAGGTTTAAACATTATTATTATTGATATTTTCAGGGATTGTAGATTCAGGGATCATTGATATTTTCAATTAATATGCCAAATGTTTTATTATGACAAAAATTGTTGAAATTCACATATATAATACGTTGTACGCATAATTTTCTACAAATGCACGGGTATATCTTCTAATCTACGAGAATATAAGTAGTACAGGTATATTGGCATATATTTTGATATATATTGGCATATATTGGAATCAATTACGACCTTCTGGTATAAAGATTACGCGGATTATTGATATTTTCAATTTATTACATCATCTGTTTTATTTTGGCAAATATTTTTGAGACTTTGTAATACGGGTAATCTTCTACTAACACACAGGCATCTTTTCTAATCTGCGACAATATGAGTAGTACGGATATATATATATATATATATATATATATGTATATATATATTCCCATATAATTCTAGTACTTTCATTCTGGCATATATTGGAATCAATTACGGGTTTATTGATATTTTCAATTTATGCATGCAATCTACTAATACAGGTTATATCTTCTAATATTCGAGTAAATAAGTAGTACGGGTTCCATACATATTTAGAGCTTTTATTTTGTATACATTGATTCAATTTCATATTTTTGTATATTTGCTTTCAAAAGGGGCCAGGATGTTGTATTCTTCAGATCTGCCCGTGAAGATAATTTTGCATAGTGAGAACAGATATTCTTAAACTTCTCTTTAGGAGCAATAAATTTAATATTTTAACAGAATTTGTACATGATTGTGAATTATAAGTTTCTTTATATTATATACTCCGTACGAAGAACGCGTATGCTTCTAGTGAGATTATATAGCAGATGTTTTTTATTAAATGTTTTCCGATTTAAATAATTAAGAAATGCATACCAAAATACTTTTTATCGGAATTACATTTTTGACTGGATTACAGCTTTCGGGCTGAAGGTTAAGGGGATAATTGATATTTTCAATTTTTAAAGTTAACTGTTTTAGCAATTTTGATAAATATATTTCAAACTCATATATATTGTGTTTAGACAATTATTGTAACAAAATGAAAATTGTGCATACATTCATATATGTGCATACATGTGCATACATGTGCATACATTCTAATATCATGTTAATGTTATCATTTTCGCATATGTTATTCAATTTCATATATTTTGTAAATTTGTTTACAAACGGGACCTGGGTGTTTTATTCTTTAGATCTGCCTGTGAAGATAAATTTCCGTACAAGAACATATTTTTTATACTTCTTTTCAGGCGAATTAAATTAAATATTTTAATAGAATATTTTGAATAACAATATCATTTAGAATACTATAGGAATTAGCACATAAATGCAAATGTTAATTTTCTTTACATTATACAGGGTGTCCAGTGCTATCGGTGCCCAATGGCTATTTCCTCAACCGTTAGTCACAGAGATATACTTCCAATTGTAAAAATGTTTTAAATTTTAATATCTATTATCTTAGAAACAGTTTAAATCAATAAATATATTTCCGAACGAAATACGAAATATAAATTTTTATACGGTCCCCTGGTCCTACCAATTATATTTAAGAAAATCATCCTCGTGCAATTTCATGCAAAATAAAAAAATCTTCCTTTTACGACCAAAATTCACGGAGTTATATGATGCATTAAACTTTATGACTTAAGTCGGTTTTCTACGCATAAAAATGTCCTGTTTCAGGTAACCAACCAATCAGGGACCGCATTGACCATTTCTCCAGGCAACCAACCAATCAGGGACCGTATTGATCATTTCTCAGCACAAAAAGTGCTCTAACTATAAACATCTATAAGTCGGTCAATTTTGGTCGTAAAAGGATGATTTTTTTATTTTGCATAAAATTGTATGAGGATGGTTTTCCTAAATATAACTGGTAGTTCCGGGGGACCGTATAAATATTTATATTTTGTATTTTTTTCTGAAATACATTTGTTGATTTAAACTGTTTCTAAGATAATATATTTTAAAATTTAAAACATTTTTGCAATTGGAAGTGCATCTCTGTGACTAACGGTTGAGGAAATAGGCATTGGGCACCGATAGTACTGGACACCCTGTATATTCCGCACAAAGAACGGGTATACTGCTAGTAATATATGTAAATGGCATCTATTCGAACAGGATGAAAAAATTGACACAGAGAACTTGATGAATTTACACGTTTTGAGCATACCTGAATACGAGTCAACCATATATTCAATTATATCTGCGTGTTTGCCTATGAGTTCACGATATCTCTGGAACATATTAAGCAACGATGAAATATGGTACGATTGACATTGATGAACATCAGAGGTAATTTATTTTTTGGGGTGAACAAGAAGGCCTTCAATATTTCCAATATTTTTTCGAAAGTTGGGAAAACCTTTAAAAGTGTAATTATGTTTAAATGTGTTACAAAAAGTATTTTATTTGTAAATTTGCATTTAAAGCTAATATCATCACTTATATGGTGCAGGTTATATTTGCTAATAAATTAAGTAGTAAGCATTGTTTTTATCGTAACATTTTCACAACATTATTTGTCATTTAAAAAAAAATAGTTGGAGGTTGATAATGTAGCTTTTAAAACCAGTTGTTATCCTATTTATGTTATATTGTAATTTAGTTTGTAATTTTATTTACCTCTAGTTTTAAATTTCATTTATAGTTAGTTTGTAATTTAATTTATCTTTTGATTGTAATTTTATTATTGTATGAATGCTTTTAATATGCCCTTTCTATCACCGAATTCCTTTCTTTTTGGACGAAAATATGGACTGATTCTGATAAAATTTCCAGTATTTAAATCTTGAAAATTTAAAAACAATTGTAAGGAAAGGATCCCGTAAGGTAAAGTAATTCCTGACAGGGTCAGACTGATGTAATGAGTAACACATCTTAGCGTAACCGAGACATAGAGACAGACATCATTGAAAAATGGTTCATTTTGCCCAAAGATTCTCAAAACGTGCAATTCTCCTAAAGTGAGGGATTCGGAAGTTTGACTGCTTCACAATACTTTACCTTTCATTTACGAGTATTATAAAAAAAATAAATAGGATACGATAATTATATCGCCATATACTGAATTCTTTTGAACACCGTATACATGATCTGAAAAATGACCTCATAAGAATTTCATTGTCTCCTAAAGATTTGTCTCATAAATTTCATAACTTAAAAGGAAGTCGTATATTGCAGAAGGCTTTCAGAGGAAGCTTAATGTTCCTTTTTATAAAATTTGAGAGGGAGAATTTACTCCAAAATAATAAATAATATAAATAAAAAAAATCCTTACTATATTATTGCAAATGCAAAAATATAGTGAACTTGAAAGGTTTTTATATTCCATTACCTCGATGACAGTGAATATCTGTAAAGAACCTAGTTGCCTCAACAGGGGATAGAACCCTAGATCTCCGAACTGGCCATCCGATGCTCTACCGTTGAGCTATTGTGACGCAAGTGCAAGCTCTTATTGTCGAAGTGTACTTTGCATTCCCCATCCTCTAATGTCAGATTGGCGGACAACTGACAAGCTGACTGACTACCTCCTGCTATTTTTATCTCAGTTTAGCCTCCTGCTATTACTATTTTTACCCATGTTAGTATCCTGCGAGGTCGTTATCCTTTCAATTTGAAATCGGCTCTCAATCTTTCAGAGTTCACTGAATCCATGCTAGTCATACTAGGGTCACTTTCAGCCCTCGTCATCTTTGTACTATCTTACAGGGTTGATTTGTTAGGTTTCAGCCCTCCGTCATCTTTGTACTAACCTACAGGGTCGATTTGTTAGGGCGCCATTGTAAAGAATCTTGCTGCCCCAACAGGAAATCAAACTCTAGATCTCCGAACTGGCCAGTCGAAGCTCTGCCGTTGAGCTATTGGGACGAAATTGAAAGCACTTATTGTCGAAGTGGGCTCTGCATATCCTTTACTCGTATTTTTTGCTTCTTTCTCCATACTTTCTTAAAATTTGCATTTATATGTTTCACACATTTGCTGACAATAGCCGTCTTTAACGACCAGCCCGGTCACAATAGATTGCAATAGCTTTGAAATGTTTTCAATAGTCTCACAGGCTGCTGCACCCCAGTACATGTGCAATGCCAATTTATTTAAGAGAATAATGACCATACCAGATCACCGAAAGTCTGCTTATCAAAATCGGCCCAAAATTAATAATTGTTGCAATTAACATCCCCATAAAATGCGTATCCACCTTTTGTGAATTGTGTATTTTATGACGATGTTAATTACGATGATTATAAAATGAGTTTCAATTATGTTTGACGGAAGTTTTAGTGGTATGGTATGATCATTATTATCTTAAATAAAATGTCATCACACTTTAAGGTTTCAGAATCCACTTCGACAATAAGAACTTGTAATTCAGTCCCAGTAGTTCAGCAGTAGAGAGTCGGCTGGCCAGTACGTGAAAATATATCGGAGGTTTGGAAATGGCCCAGTATGATTAGCATGGAATCAGTGGACTCTGGTATATTAAACACCGATTTCAAATTGGGAGGTCAACAACCACGCAAAAAGCTAACCTGGAGGATAAAAATAGCTGTAGTAGGCTAACTAACCTGAGGTGAAAGTAGTAGGACGTAGTCAGTCGGATTGTCAGTTGCCCGTCAATCTGAAATTAAAGGGCGGAGAATGTTCACTTCGACTATAAGAGCTTGCAATTATGTCCCAGTAGCACCGGCTGGCGTAGGCTGGCCAACAGCAGAGCGTCGGCTGGCCACTACGAGGATCTGCGGTACAGTTCCCGGTTGGGGCAGGTTCTTTAAAATAACGCAGAGTCCACTTCGACGATAAGAGTCTGAAAGGGACGGGATAGTCCAGTGGTTACAGCACAGAGATTGCTCTCGAAGGATCCGACTTCAATTTCCAGCAAAGCTCAAACTGTCCCCGTGTCTGAGCGGAGTACATATACGTTAAATCTGTGGGTGATTGTTAAATTAGGGGAATTCAATGTCACATTAATTCAATGTCACATTCGATTGGAAGGATGGTTCGACCGCTGTAGTCCCTGTAGTGTTAAATTAGGTAGCACTGCTTCAACCGTCCAAACAGATACCTTACGCATTCGGATAGGTTGGACGGCCTGGGTCAAAAGAAACAAGAAAGATCAATCATGCATAAAGCATTGATTATGAAACACTTTCCAACTTCAATGCAATTTTATTTAAACATGTCTAAAATGCAATACATTCCTCGGTAATATTTTAAAACTTATCACAATACTACATTAATTTATTATATTTGAAACCTTAAACCTTCATTGAAAAAAATTAACTTCATTCAAATGACGGCATTAAAGTATAAATTGCCTGGTTTAAACATCTCTTAAATGTTATACATTCCTCGGTAATAATTTTAGAATTATCATAATACTACGATAATTTATTATATTTGAAAACTTCATCGAAAACAACTGAAATCCATTCAAATGACGTCATAAAAAAGTAACACGCCTGGCTCTCTCTATAAAAGCAACATTTCATTCATAAATAATTCCCCCATTCATGTCATTCATCACAATACTATACACAATTTATTTTATTTAAAAATTCAGACCATTGAGCTGCAAGTAAGTAAGCTCTATGCGTAAAACTTCATCGAAAAATATCGTCCTTCTCTTTCTAAAATCAATGAATTCATATCAGCTAAGCAGACTCCATGGACTAAATGATTTTGTGTTAAAGAATTACAGCGATTCTAATACAACTCATTCTACATATTTTGCTGTTTACATTTTACATAGGTGAAAAATAGGCTTAATAGTAGAAATAATCAAATTTGGAAGAGCATTTAAACTGAAATATATTGTCATTGCGTTGTTTCAGTATGTAGATGCACAGAATTTAGGCAAAAATAAAGTAATTTTAGGACGGATACAACACTCAATATGAATTAAAAAGAACTTTAAAAATCACGATTTTGACACAAGATGGATGCCATATATCATTTTGAAGTGGGTCATGTGATCGTTTCATATCATGGACACGTGATCGCTTAATATAAGAGGTGTTATTATTATTTTAATTTTTATTTAAAAAACAACTGAATATTTTTGACTGAATTTTTTTTTATATATTTTATGGAACAATTTGAATATTGCCTAAAATTTTCGAAGCAATTTGTGAATTTTAAATCCGCTTAAAAAATGCTTGAAAAATTAGGTCCCATAGGGCTCAATGTATTCCATTTTTTTAACCCGGGTTCAATCCAAAACTAATTGGGTGATATTATTCATTTATATTCCCATAGGTCCTATAGACCGTCTGAACAACATACTAAAATTTCATTTTGATTAAGTCATTTTTACGGCAGTTATCGTGCTAACGGACAGACAGACAGACAGACAGACAGACAGACAGACAGACAGAATGAACAAAGTCATAAACACTTTTCAACTTTGTTGTAAAGTGTTAAAAAAGAAATATTTTCTTGATTGCAAACTTCGATCATTTTTTTTTATTCTATGCATTATTTATAAAATTATTTATAAAATAAGATATTTATAGATCTTTACTTTAAATTCCATATTTTATTCTATAAAATATATATCCACCCATTACGAATTATGTATTTTATGAAGATGCTAATTGCAATGATTATAAAATGTGCCTCAATTATGTTTGACGGAGTTTTTAGTGGTCTGGTATGGTCATTATTCCCTTAAATAAAATGTAATCACACTCTAAGGTTGCAGAGTACACTTTAACAATAAGAGCCTGCAATTTCGTCCCAGTAACTCAAAAGTAGAGCGTCAGCGGGCCAGTGCGAGGATAAGTAGTTCGATCTCCCGTTGGGGCAGCAATACTCTTTACAATTTCTCAAGAACTCGCAGAACTTTCTCGACAACATTCTTAAGTATTGTGTTAAGAATAATTGCTTAATAGTGCTTATAAGGTTAATTTGTGATCATTAGTAATATTAATGTTTTTAAAAATAAATTATTTAAATTTTAAACTATAATCTACTCTTTTTGTTGTGTATTTTACTATAATTTTATTTCCAGAAAAATTCTAGAGAGTTGCAAAGAATTAATTTAGATGCAGAGCAATTGTCCGGTTCTGTGGATAAACATAACGAAATTGACAGTTTTTCCAAATTGAACGAAAAATTTTAATATAACATATAACCAATTTGATTTACAATTTGATGCCGATTATAAATATATATAAATTATCAATACTTTATTTGTTATTACAACATATCTATACGCTACGCTGGCGCAGATCACTGATAGTGATATTTACCAAGCTTTCTGAAATCAAGCCGATAGAACAAAAATATATATACTTCCCCCACACCTCTAGTGGTTTTAAAAAATATTAAATACAGGAAATTTGACATAGGTGGGCTGCAAAAATATTATAAATCGGTAGTACCTGTCAAGTGGTGAAAGTTTTGAACACAGTAAAACCTCCTAAGTCAGGGGTTTTTAATTTATGGGTTGCGACCTAAAAATGGGCCGCAGGGGATGGGTCGTTGCACCATAGTTGACTTAGAAAAACAAAAATATTACTCGTCTCCAGAAAGAACTTACTAAAAGTCCAAATCGAGGAAATTTTACGTCATAGTTTTAAACAGTTTCTATGTTCGTTGGATAAAATCGACCAAGTATATATTAGGGAGCGAAGTTATGAACGTATTAATACTGTCTTCGACTACGTGTTAATGTGAAGATGGTTTCTCCTCGCTTAGTGTTATGAAAACACAGATTAAAAACCGACTGCAACCAGAATATGGCTTGAGATACAGCCTTTAAAAGACACTACCATAGTTTGAAGAACTGTCAGTAGTCGCGCAAGGCCGACGATCCTACTGAAGAAATGTGGACAATTATTTTAATATTTTATTTTTGAAAAGCGAAGTCTTTATAATTATTAAATAATAATTGTTGTAATTAAAAGCAAGGACTGTTTCTCTAAACCTCTTTTTATTTTATAATAATTCTAACAATTCCTTTATTTATTATAAAACGAGCAGTATACTCGTTCTTCGTATGGAATATATTCAAATACAAATTCAAGTTCAAATTTAGTAATCCAGCAAACAAGACAAAACAGGCGTGCGCAACAACAGACAGAACAGCACAACATAAACACAAAACAAAAGTTTTATTACAATGCGGCCTAGGGCCTAGCAAGTCCATATATAATATAAAACTTAAAATTCAAAATTATGTGCAAATTTCTGTAGTATTCGAAATAATATTGTTATTCAAAACATTCTATTAAACTATTTAATGTAATTTTTTTTAAACGATGCATGAGAATCTCTGCTCTTGCTATACATAATTATCTTCATAGGAAGTTCTGAAGAATAAAACATCTTGGTCTCGTTTGTAAATAAATTTACGAAAAATTTGAAATTTGATCAATGCATGAAAGCGATAAAATTATATTGAGAGATATACCCTTACTACTTTTTCTGTTTCGACAATTGACTAAATACAATATATGAGATTGAAAAATCTTTGCCAAAATAAAGCTCACGTAAGAAATTGAAAATATTAATAATTCCCGTAAAATTTAAACCATAAGGCTGTAAGTGATATAGTATAGTCAAAAATGCTAAACCGTTCATTTATAAAATTAATTTTTATATCCATTTCTGTGTTATTAAAATCCGAAAAACTTAATAACAAGAAAGATCAATCATGCATAAAGCATTGATTATGAAACACTTTCCAACTGAAATGCAATTTTATTTAAAGATCTCTAAAATGCGATACATTCAGCTGTGATAATTTTTAAATTATCACAATAATACAATTATTTATTATATTTGAAAACTTCAGCGAAAACAAATGAACTTTACTCAAATAACGTCATCGAAATATAAATCGACTGGCTCTCTATATAAAAGCAGTGAATATTTAATTCATAAACTTTTTTCCATTTCTTTCATTCAGCGGCGATAGTTTTAAAATTATCACAATACTACATAATTTATTTCACTTAAAAACGTAAAACCATGGAGGTAAAATTACTTTCTAACTCCATGCTAAAAACGTCATCAAAAAAGCAATAATATGGAATCGTCTGCTTGTCTATGTATAATCAATGAATGCTTCATTTATACCAGCTATATTGCAGACTCCAGAGCTAAATAATTTTGCGTTAAAGAAATTCAGCAATTTTTATAAAACTCATCTTACAGCTTGATGTGTTTACATTCTCCATACGTGAAAGTTAGGCTTTGTTGTAGAAATGATCAAAGATGATCATTTAAACTCCAAAATATTGTAATTGCGTTGGTGCAGTGTATAGATGCACAGAAAAAAAAAATAAAGCTGTTTTAGGACGGATGCAACACTAAATATAAATTAAAAAGAACTTAGAACTTTAAAAATCACGATTTTGACACAACATGGATGCCATATTTTATTTTGAAGTGGGTCACGTGATATTTTAATATAATATGGGTGCAATTATTATTTTAATTTTTATTTAAAAAACTACCGAACATATTTTGCTGAAATTTTTTTATATATTTTATGGGATAATTTGAATATTTCCTAAAGTTTTCGAAACAATTTTTGAATTTTAAATTTGCTTAAAAAATGTTTGAAAAATTCGGTCCCATGGGGTTCAATGTATTTCATTTTTTCAACTCGCGTTCAATCCAAAACTAATTGGGTGATATTATTAATTTACATTCCCATATGTCCCACAGACCGTCTCAACAACATGCTAAAATTTCATCTTGATAAAGTCACTTTTACGGCAGTTATCGTGCGAACGGACAGACAGATAGGATGAACACAGTCATAAATACTTTTCAACTATGTTGTAAAGTGTAAAACCGTCTGTCGTATAAAAACATTTGATTTAATGGCGTTGACAAGCTAATATGATATAATTTTCTTTAAATAAATTTGTTTGAAAAAATATCGTCTGCATAATGCTAATTCTATGGAAGGTGTGCGTTTAATTGTACTTTTTATATTAATATCGTCACAATCCATGGTCCGGGAAACTCTAAACGTGAATTAAATTTTAAGTGGGACAATTCCATGGCTACTTACAGAATTTTATAAAATTCGGTGTATCCGTTCTCACATGATGGCGTGACACACACAAAACAAAACAAAAAAAATTAACACATATATAGATGGATTTTCGGTTTTATTTATTAAAACAATCTAATAATTTACCTTAACAGAAAATGTTACAATTAGATGTTATACATCACATTTATGAAACTTTTTTGTTACTTGTTCCTACATTATTGCTATTTTACTGTATAATATATTCATGGGTTGCGTAGTCAAGTCAAATAGTCTTTAGGTCACGGAAAAAAATGTTAAAAACCCTTGTCCTAAATATATTGCTAAAATGCCCCGCAAAACTTGTGAATTTATTAAGATGGTTAGCGTATAATGATGAAAAGGAAATGTATAAAGTTTTCGATTCTTTTTGAATGGGTTTAAATTAAAAGTACGTAGATTAGAGGTCTGCATTGGTTTAATTTTTAAAATTTGACCCGGTTCGACCCGAAAATCTTAAGATTTGATCAGACCCGAGAGCGAGAATTTTTGAAAATTATTCACCCGAGCCGTCCTGAAAACAAAGACTGGTCCGACAAAACCCGGCATGACTTCTACAAATATATTGATGCCAGGCTAAAGCTAACACTCATCTGCTTCGTATCCTGATTATAATTGGCCATTTAAGGAATTAAATACAAATTACATTATATATTACATACAGCGATTTAAATCAGCAGGCGAAAGTTGCAAAGAGCAAATGTTTATTTTGACTTTTGAATTGTCTTCCATTACATGTCTTCAATCTCCTATTTGAAATTATTATTTTTCTGCACCCGGTTCTAATTTACCCATCTGCATTCTCCGTACCGACCAAACTAATATGGGACAAAGAAACTTTTATCCGCTTATTGAGAATTTTGTTTCATACGTAATTTCAAAATTTTCTGTACCTTTAAATTATTCTGTCTAAAACTTTTCTTATTTTTGGCTTTTTTATTTACTTTTACCCGGATTGATCCGATCCGATTTTTTAAACCTGAAACGAGTCTGGCCTGACCCCAACTAGTTTCCCTAAAATTCGGCCCGGCCCGGCCAGTGATAGGAGTCGGGCCTAATCCCACGGGCTAAGCCCAAGATCGTGCAGACCTTTAACGTTGATGACTTATAGATCAATATTTATGTGTGTAACATAACAGTATTAATGGTGCAAGGTAGTAAGCATGAATATTTTATTACCTTGTATTCCACATAAGTGAGATGACCAGGAGCTTTGTTATGCATTCGTAGTCGGCAGAAACCAGGAAAACTGAAAGAAACAATTGATATGAAAATATATATTCAATTTAAAATAATTAAAATTTATTATCTATAATTATAATTTAAGATAATTTTATTAAGCTCAAGAACGAATTACTGGGTACTAAATAAGGACCCGCTACTTTATTATAGTTACGGATAACACCGCTTTATTTTCAAATTGTCTGTTTTAAACCAAAATATTTTCCGTGCTCCATTTTTTCCACGCGCAACCATGCCAGTTGTACAATGCGGGCATAATATGCCCCAAATAAGATCCTTTCATACGCCCTAAATATCATTTTTTGATACATTCTAAATAATATCCTTTGGTACGCTTTAAAGAAACGCAATGCAATTTGTCGCTCATGCGCAAAAACGTCTGGATCGTAGATGACCGATCGATGTCAGAACATTTTATTATATGCTTTATATGCTATATCTTTTAAATTCGTGAAGTTAGACAAACGAAATTCAGAATTTAAACTTTTCGATTGTTTAAAATAAACGCTAATAAATGTAAACAGTTGAAGTTCCAAAAAAGAAAAACTTTCTTTACACAAAAAGTAGAATTAAAAGAAAAATAACTGTTGTCTCAGATACTTTTCATCCTATTTCGGTCAAATTTTCTTAACACACTTATTATACTGAAATAAAACTATATTTCGAAATATGAAAAATGTATCTTTTGAATGAATGAAATTAGAAAATCGCAAAATTTATAGCATTAGATCGAAAGTCTGAGATATCGTTCACAGATCACTTGCGAAATAAAAGTTCAGACTAATTGATACTAAAAAAAACTAATTGATACTAAAAAAAATCTGAAGTACTTCTGTACCAAATTCCGCAAATGTCTGAAGTTTCGATGTTCCGCTACATATGGCATTTACAAACACACACATACACACACACACTTTTATTATGAAAGATACTATTTTAACTAGCAAAAAGCAGGGCTTTTAATGTACTTTCGCATATGAAGTATGAGAGCGGTGAAGGATTTCAAATTAAGACTTAATTTAACAAATAATTATGAAATTGCAAGCGTAAAATTTGGGCTCGGCAGCCCAGTGGTTAACACGCGGGAATTGCACTCTGACTGTCTTGGTTCGATTCCCGCCACTGCCAAAAACTGCCGGCGTTGTCCTGCGGAGTACGATCACGTTAAAAATGTGCGTTCGTAAGTCCTTCCGAGAGGTTGGTGGTAGGGAAAGGAGGGTACGGCCCCTGTGGATGCCTTCCCCACTGGGTTCTGTTCTAAATTGGGTGGCACTTCCTGGCCATACAAATAGATACCTTATACCTTTCTGGTAGGTCAGACGGTCTGGCTCGAAGAAGAAGCATAAAATTTAATTTCAATATTTGAGAATCCTAGTACAAAATAGTATGTAAGTGTTTAGGATTTAATATTAAATTAAATTTACATACATAATTAAAATAATCTGAGCAATTTGGAATACTAGAAAGCAATGAGATCAAAGTAACACATCTAAATCGCAAAAACACATTTAATGTACAGGAGTGCATTTTAATTCCAATGCATGTAAATGCACATGCTTTCATTAATTGTTTAAAAGTTGTTTACTTTTTATTTGTACGCAGTGCAGTAAGCATGTGTGGTTTAAAGATTCGCGTTTCACCTTGTCACGCTTTCGCCTTGTTCGTTTTAATTATTGAAATTGTGATCGTCTGTGCCAATTTTATAATTATATATCTATTTTATAATTATTCATTATATTATTTTCATCTGTGTCAATTTTATATGTGTGTAAATTTTCACCTTTCTACCTATTGTAGGTTGAGTTAAAAGGATAACAAAATTCAGGAAAATGCTGATTTCGCAGCGTTAGGAATGGATAATTAAAAAACAATTAAAAATGACTTTAGTTATGTACAATAATTTAAATTTAAATCAATTTTAATCTAATTTACTTTTTATACTGAAAAGTCAACACACGACTTGTTAGTGTGGCGATTAATTTACAGTACAGAATTTTAGAAAATTGAATCAATTATGAAGCATTATATTCGGAATGATTTATCTGAAACTATTACGTTGATTAAGTAGCGCAATCGCGAGATTTATGCAAGTAATGAAACTTAAGAATCCTTATAAATGATTATCACTTATGCAGAGGAAATTTCTCCCTTTATTGCATTTATCCGCCAATGCGGTTTACAGTTCACTTGAAGGAGCTTGAGTAGAAATCCATTAGTTCATTTTACAAGTTTATTTGAATCCCATTTATTGTCTAGAACGAGCAAATTCACCCCATTCATTGTCTGGAACAGAATGATTATGTGTCGTATTTTTATGATTTTAATTGAATTAATATTCCATATTATAATTCCAATTTTCACTCATTTTAAATGAAAATTTATGTTGAATATAATACTGGGGTAATTTTATACGGCAAAGTATCTCAGAGTATCTCATATACCATTATATGATAAAAACTCCCCGCCTAGTGAAAAAAAAAACAGAAGCCTCCCCAAATGGTTTGCACCAAGTTCCAGCAGGACTAAATCTGTGTTTTCAGGTGTAGGATACGTTGGTGGAGGATTCTAACCCTCCTTCAAGTCATCCGTAAATCATTTTAGTCGTAATCAATTTTTTTAAATCAATTTAGTTAAATTCTGTAATCAATTTAGTTAAATCTATATTTAACTAAATTGGGCTACGTGTGATTTACGTGGAGTATTTGGATCTGCATGGAGGGTTAGGATCGACATGGAGGATTAGGATCTCTACATGGAGGGTTAGGATCTACATGGAGGGTTAGGATCTACGTGAAGGGTTAGGATATACATGGAGGGCTAGGCTCTACATGGAGGGTTAGAATCTACGTGGAGCTGGAGGGCTAGGATTTTTTAGCAGAGTGACTTAGACCTGAAAGTACAGCTCTGGTCCTGTGGGATCTTGGCGCAAGCTATTTTTAGATTTCATAATTTTTTCGAAGGAAGTTTTGTATTTTGTACCTAGTTTCATCATGAAGTAGTGTTTTTGTGAGATTTCAATATTTGCAGAAATATTTTCCAGCGTGATTACGTAATAATGATACAGCAGGAATTGTAAATTTCATTTTACCGCAGAACACCTTGCATTCATGTTTTTTCAATTTTTGAACTTCTAACTCAGATTCATATTCAAATAAAAAAAACTATGTACGTCCCACTTAGATACTTACAAAATGAACCATCGTTGATTAAAACCGGTGCACTAATTCAAAGTTTAGGGCCTAGGGCCGTCAATATTGACTTCAATTTTTTTAAAAGAAAGTGTATATCTTCCATCAGAATACAGAAAATGACCCATTAGTAATTAAAATCGGGTGAAAAGTTAGGGCTGTAGTTCGCTCAACATCGAAGAACAAAGGTCTGAGCAAAAATTGTAAAAAAATACTATTTTAAAATTCTTTATTATCGCATGCTTATCGCACCAATTGTAATTTTTATTATTTTTTTCTCAGCATTGTAACCCGTATTACAGAGAAAAAAGTAATTTATTATAAGAGAAAAAATAATCTTTAGCTATTTTGGGTCTAAGCTATAGATCCCCGAAAATTGGTGTTTGTCATGTTAAATACAATATACATTTGCCAGCTACGGATTCGGATATGACAACTTGGTGAAACGGAACGCTGCTGCGTACCAGAATTATTACAAAAATGATACATTTTTAAGTACTGAACCGTAATATATAATTTCGCTCAAACTGCTGTCTGAAAAACCTCTGAAGTAAAAACATTCTCAAACACAGAATATAAAGGCTGAATAAAGGTATAAAAACCTTTATTCCACATTTATTCAACCTTCGTAGGCTGTGCTTAACGAAATTTTTACTTTACAGACCTAACAAACAAGTTTGCATGTATTTCATAGATTCTTAAATTAAGCTCAGTGAGTGTAAAGTTGATATGTTTACGAAATATCTTATGACAGATTATCAGCAGGAGGTAAAAAGAACTACAGCAGACGGAAATTGAATTTACAAAAAATTTAAATATGTAGATTTTGTGAAAAATTAAAGTTTTCAGTTTTAAAACTTTCAGAAAGTTATGGTATATAATGATGAAAATTTACTTAAATATGGGGATATTAATAAAAGTGTTATGTTAATATACAAGAATAAACTTATAGGGATATAGTATTTAATATTTATAAAATCTTATTGTTATTCTTGTCACTATTTGCAAAATTTTACTATGGATAGAAATTAAAGCCGTAGAATAGTTATATGTGCTGTATAAGAAACAAGAAAGATCAATCATGCTTAAGCATTGATTATGAAACACTTTCCAACTGAAATGTAATTTCATTTAAAAATTTCTAAAATGTGATTCATTCAGTGGTAATATCTTTTACATTATCACAGTACTACAGTAATTTATTATACTTAAATATTTAAAACTGTATCGAAATATAAATCATCTGATTCTTTATGCAAAATCAATGAATATTTCATTCATATAACTTGTATTCCAGACTCCAGAGCTAAATAATTTTGTGTGAAAAAAATTCAGCAATTCTTATGTAATTCATCTTACAATCGCTTGAGATATTTGCATTCCGCATATGTTAAAATTAGGCTTCCTTGAAGAAATAATAAAAGTTTAGGGATCATTTAAAATCACAACTATTGTAATTGCATAGGCACGGAATTTAGATACACAGATAATATATATGTGCATGTGTATGTACTCAAAGTATTGGAATCGTGCCGAAGATCGGAACTCGAATTTTCAAAGTATCTACACGTTTTGGGACTTCTAGAACACGAAAAAACTACTTTTAGGAAGACGTTTGTGTGTGTAAGGGTGTATCTGTGTATGTTTCTGTGTGTCTGTGTGATATTACATCCACTCTAATTGAAAAACTAATGGACCGAATTTCATACAATTTGGTAGGTATGTTTTTTGTGGGAAATCCTGATGTTCATTAGATTATAGTACGATTCGTAATAAAAGAATCTGCCTTCTTTGCGAAATGGCCGCAGAAATTGCCTTTATCCACTCTAGCTAAAAACTAATGAACCAAATTTAACAAAATTTGGAGTATAATATTTCAATAACCTACAAGTGATTTATATACCAAATTTAACAAAATTTTGTATATAAATCATTTGTAGGTTATTCTACTACGATTCGGGAAAAAGGAACGGGTTATTTTTGAGAAATGGCCAGCAAAAATCATTATATATAAAAATAAAAGACTACGTGTGCTCAATTATATCAATTAAATTCCTATTTTATATGTGATTTTTGACAACAAAAAGAATAAGACTAACCCCATTACTCTAGGACTAGCCGTTCTTGAGATATTCTAGTTTTTTCGCGTTTTCGCTACGCCACCTTTGACAATAAGTCCAGCTATCAAATGAGAACCAAATTTAAGTTTAACGTGTAAATTCAATGTCATTTAAAATACTTATGTTGTGCAGATAAACTCAAATTATCATTGAATAAATAAAGAGAACGAATATGAGTCTGCAGAGAAAGACATGTGCTGTCCACATCAGAATTTTTAACAATATTACACCAATGATTTATAGAAGTGAACGGGGATTATTTTCAGGCCATTTCGAAAAAAATGTATAATCTATATTTAAAGATCCATCAAATTTTTGTCGAATAAAATGTTCAACAAATTTAAGCTGTGTACCAAATTCTAACTCTCTAGGACGTAGGAAAGTGCATTTAAAATGCCATCAATTAAATTTATCATGAAGAGTTATATAAAATTTAAAAAAAATGAAAAATTGTTATCTACCAAATTTATCTTAAAATATGAAGCCACTCCCATATGCAAAACGTTTAAACAAATGGAGAGATATTTATTATATAATATCTCTCTCTTTTCTTTCTGGAAGATATCCCAAAGTCAGAATTTAATTGAATTTGTTTTTTTCCCTATATTAAATAATTTTTTTAATTAAAAAACTACTTAACATATTTTACTGAATTTTTTTATATATATTTTATGGGATAATGTGAATATTTCCTAAAAATTTCGAAGCAATTCGTGAATTTTAAATTTACTTAAAAAATGTTTGAAAAATTAGGTCCCATAGGGTTCAATGTATTTCATTTTTTCAACCCGGGTTCAATAAAAAACTAATTGGGTGATATTATTTATTTATATTCCCATAGGTCCTACAGACCGTCTGAACAACATACTAAAATTTCATTTTGATAAACTCATTTTTACGGCAGTTATCGTGCTAACGGACAGACAGACAGACAGACAGACAGACAGACAGACAGACTGACCAAAGTCATAAACACTTTTCAACTTTGTTGTAAAGTGTTAAAAAAACCTTCTCTCTATCTGTCTACTTTTTATGCACATATCAAATTACTGCTAAAGAATAAAATTAAAATAACTTCGTTAAAAGCAGCATATAATAACAAGAAAGATCAATCATGCATAAGCATTGATTATGAAACACTTTCCAACTGAAATGTAATTTCATTTAAAAATTTCTAAAATGTGATTCATTCAGTGGTAATATCTTTTACATTATCACAGTACTACAGTAATTTATTATACTTAAATATTTAAAACTGTATCGAAATATAAATCATCTGATTCTTTATGCAAAATCAATGAATATTTCATTCATATAACTTGTATTCCAGACTCCAGAGCTAAATAATTTTGTGTGAAAAAAATTCAGCAATTCTTATGTAATTCATCTTACAATCGCTTGAGATATTTGCATTCTGCATATGTTAAAATTAGGCTTCCTTGAAGAAATAATAAAAGTTTAGGGATCATTTAAAATCACAACTATTGTAATTGCATAGGCACGGAATTTAGATACACAGATAATACACAGATAATATATATGCGTATGTGTATGTACTCAAAGTATTGGAATCGTGCCGAAGATCGGAACTCGAATTTTCAAAGGATCTACGCGTTTTGGGACTTCTAGAACACGAAAAAACTACTTTTAGGAAGACGTCTGTTTGTGTAAGGGTGTATCTGTGTATGTTTCTGTGTGTCTGTGTGGATATTACATCCACTCTAATTGAAAAACTAATGGACCGAATTTCATACAATTTGGTAGGTATGTTTTTTGTGGGAAATCCTGATGTTCATTAGATTATAGTACGATTCGTAATAAAAGAATCTGCCTTCTTTGCGAAATGGCCGCAGAAATTGCCTTTATCCACTCTAGCTAAAAACTAATGAACCAAATTTAACAAAATTTGGAGTATAATATTTCAATAACCTACAAGTGATTTATATACCAAATTAAAAAAATTTTTGTATATAAATCATTTGTAGGTTATTCTACTACGATTCGGGAAAAAGGAACGGGCTATTTTTGCGAAATGGCCAGCAAAAATCGTTATATATAAAAATAAAAGACTACGTGTGCTCAATTATATCAATTAAATTCCTATTTTATATGTGATTTTTGACAACAAAAAGAATAAGACTAACCCCATTACTCTAGGGCTAGCCGTTCTTGAGATATTCTAGTTTTTTCGCGTTTTCGCTACGCCACCTTTGACAATAAGTCCAGCTATCAAATGAGAACCAAATTTAAGTTTAACGTGTAAATTCAATGTTATTTAAAATACTTATGTTGTGCAGATAAACTCAAATTATCATTGAATAAATAAAGAGAACGAATATGAGTCTGCAGAGAAAGACATGTGCTGTCCACATCAGAATTTTTAACAATATTACACCAATGATTTATAGAAGTGAACGGGGATTATTTTCAGGCCATTTCGAAAAAAATGTATGATCTATATTTAAAGATCCATCAAATTTTTGTCGAATAAAATGTTCAACAAATTTAAGCTGTGTACCAAATTTTAACTCTCTAGGACGTAGGAAAGTGCATTTAAAATGCCATCAATTAAATTCATCATGAAGAGTTATATAAAATTTAAAAAAAATGAAAAATTGTTATCTACCAAATTTATTTTAAAATATGAAGCCACTCCCATATGCAAAACGTTTAAACAAATGGAGAGATATTTATTATATAATATCTCTCTCTTTTCTTTCTGGAAGATATCCCAAAGTCAGAATTTAATTGAATTTGTTTTTTTCCCTATATTAAATAATTTTTTTAATTAAAAAACTACTTAACATATTTTACTGAATTTTTTTTTATATATTCTATGGGATAATGTGAATATTTCCTAAAAATTTCGAAGCAATTCGTGAATTTTAAATTTACTTAAAAAATGTTTGAAAAATTAGGTCCCATAGGGTTCAATGTATTTCATTTTTTCAACCCGGGTTCAATAAAAAACTAATTGGGTGATATTATTTATTTATATTCCCATAGGTCCTACAGACCGTCTGAACAACATACTAAAATTTCATTTTGATAAACTCATTTTTATGGCAGTTATCGTGCTAACGGACAGACAGACAGACAGACAGACAGACAGACAGACAGACAGACAGACAGACAGAATGAACAAAGTCATAAACACTTTTCAACTTTGTTGTAAAGTGTTAAAAATTAAAAGTACCTAAACGCATACGGCTGCGTGATATTTAAAATGTTTTATTATCTGCTGCTTTTAACGAAGTTGTGTGAATTTCATATCTATCTTCTACGTATTTCTCTTGGGCATCAAATTTGGCGATAAATTGGCAAACTATTGCAAGTTTGGCGAGTTTTGGAAAATATCTCCAAATAGAGAGAGAATTCAATATCTCGGAAAGTTAAGTTTAACTTTATTAATAATTCTTGTCTTTAATAATTTTTCTTTAATAAATCTTAATTTAATATTTTTAATTCAAAATATAGTGTGTTTTATTGTTCATGGAATAGGTGCATTCTATTAGGGGTTCCACGGGGTCGCACATTGATTGATTTTTTTTTAAGGTTAGTATTAATTTTTCTCTTATGGAGTCGTATAGTTATTAATAACTAGCTGCAGAGTCGCCATATAGTGGTTACTTCTTTGGCAATAACTTTTCTTAAAAGAAAATAATTAAAATTTGTTCACGCTATACTGTTTCATAACTCACTGAGCCTCTAACGGTACGTTATCTGTGCTGGAGTATGCGAGCTAACCTCATACAGTAAAGTAATAGCAATAACCCCACTCTACGTAATAACGACACACGCGGTTCCCAAATCGTATACGATAAAGTAATAGCAATAAACGTATAAACCGAACACAATTTGAGTTAAAACCGGCCACTTTTACAACAAATTTTAAATTGCGTTGCTTACCTATTAAAAACAAAACCAAAAAATCAGAACGAAGTTAGCATTTATAATAGGATTTTTATATTTATGAATGATAGGCTGGAGGTTCTTGAAAATGAAATGTGTGACAGATGATAAACAAAAAGGGCGGCGCAGAATATCAAAATTTTGTGCGATAATGATCCGGTTTTCTATGAATAATTTAAAAAATATTATTAATTTTTACATTTTTGAATATTTAGCACACATGCTAAGATTTGAACCCACTATTTAATATAATGGTGACTTTCTAGGCCAGCGTTTTAATTGCGTGGCTAAACAAAAAATTAGACTTAAATGTTGCGCTTTTGCTGTAAATAGTCAAGAACCTATTCATTATTTTTGAATTTTCGAATGTGTCTGTGCACGTTCCAAGCTCACAACCTCCTATTTAAAAAACGTGACTTTCTAGGCCTACAATTAGTATTTTGAAACGCAAGACGAACATACATACTTGCATATTAACACGATTGGACTCGTTTAAATTGAGTAGATATTGATGGGGAAAGGTGCGTGTTCTGCATATGTCCGGGGGTATTAAGATAGCAAGTGCCACACGCGAGTAGATGCAAAGGACTATTTTAAATAACTTTACACATCCTGTTAAAATTATATTTATTTAAAAGCTAAATATCTATTAATTCATATAACGTTGAAAGGATGTCTTACAAAATTTGTTTTCAGAGCATTAGAGACTACGGCGATTTTAAATTAAATATATGACTAGCAATAACAACCGCGCTTCCGGCGTTCTCAATATCTAGTAGACATTAAATGCGACACTTACACACTTTTGTACCTGAGTTCGATTCTCGGGACCTGAGTTCGATTCTCAGTACTGGCTAAACTATTTTCGTGTTCACGCGGAGTACGGGCATGTTAAATAGGAGGGTCCGTAAATCGTTCCGAGAGGTTGGTGGCAGGGGAAGGAGGGTACAGTCTCTGTGGATGCTGTCCCCACTGGGTTCCGGCATAAATTAAGGGGCATTGTCCCGGCCATCCAAACAGGTACCTTACACCTTCGGGTACTATCCTCCTGGCCGTCCGAACTGCTGCCCGTCTTAGGAGAAGTCGGACGGTCAGGGTCTTCCACACCTTCGGGTAGGTCGGACGATCTGGGTCGAAGTAGAAGACGCTTACACACTTAATCAAAGTCGATAACCAGTTTTCAATGCTGGCAGCGAAATATCAAATTGCGTATTCATTGTTTTTGAGAGGGAAAGTGGTGTAAGTTTTTTCTCAAATCACTTTGTAACGTCACACTTAATTCAAAATTTTCGACTTTTTCGAATTTAAGATGAATCTGATGAGGCAAAATTTATTCAGGATTCTGTCTGGTGTGGAAGTGCTCGATTATTTTGAAAAGTGGTTTTGAATGTTTTAATTATTCCTTTGTATCGTCGTTTTCAATTTGTATTTTCAAAATGTTAGATTGTTTCGTTAACCTGCAAGCTGGGATGGATTGAATGGGACCAAAATCAAGATTCTATCTAGTGTCGAAGTGTTCGATAATTAAGCGTAGTGACTTTGAGTTTTTCACTATTCCTTTTACAGTCGTCCTTAATTCGCAAGTGCCGCACGCAAGTAGATGGGAAGGAATATTTTAGATAACTTTACACATCGTGTCATATTATATTTAGTTAAATCCTAAATATTTATTAATTTATATAACGTTGAAAGGATGTCTTACAAATTTTGTTTTTAGAATATCAGAGACCATGGCGATTTAAAAATATAAATGGATCGAATGGGACCAAAATCAAGATTTTACCTAGTGTGGAAGTGTTCGATAATTAAGCGTAGTGACTTTGAGTTTTTCACTATTCCTTTTACAGTCGTCCTTAATTCGCAAGTGCCGCACGCAAGTAGATGGGAAGGAATATTTTAGATAACTTTACACATCCTGTCAAATTATATTTAGTTAAATGCTAAATATTTATTAATTTATATAACGTTGAAAGGATGTCTTACAAAATTTGTTTTTAGAATATCAGAGACCATGGAAATTTTAAAATATAAATGGTTCGAATGGGACCGAAATCAAGATTCTGGTTAATCTGGAAGTGCTTGATAATTAAGCGTAGTGACTTTGAGTTTCTCATTATTCCTTTTTACAGTCATCCCTAATTCGAATATTTGATATTTTAGGCTTTTCCCTTGGTGTCGAAGCTGGGATAGATTGAATGACACCAAAATTAAGATTCTAGTCATAATGGAAATGTTTGAAAATTTTGATGTATCACTCATTCACTCACTCTGTGTAATACATGGTACTATGTAACACATATTGGATTACTATGCAATACATATTGGAATTTTATACATAGTTGTGTGCAATATAGCTAAATAAACAATAGTTGAGAGCAAAATATTTACCTTATTTGCTTGGTTAAAAATTATATTTTCGACAGTGAAAAATATTAAATAATATAGAATTCTGAAATAAAATAGAAATGCACTTATTGCCTGTTATTTTTGGTCTTTATTTTACGCCATATATTTCGAGTGTTTGGGCTTGTTAAATTTACTAGTTATCTATTGGGAATTTTCAGAGCGCATTTCCCAATTTAAACAATGTGGAATAGTTTGTTTTATATACTATTATTATTACTTTCCTCGTGTGGATTGCTACAGGAAAGTATGGGGATAGTGATTGTGACTTATATCACTTTTCTTGATAGATATGCTTTTAGTAGGAGATTAAGAAAATATTTTACTTTAAGATCTACCGATATAGCCTAAAAAATGTATGGTGATTATGATTTCATCAAAAGTCGAGTTTTGAGGGGGCCGGCCTTATACACCACAAAGAACTTTTAATCGTCTGTGGGTGTGTAGGTATAGGTCATATCGTTGACCTCCCGTAATCTCGAATCACTGAAGAGATTTGGACCAAATTTGGGTGACAATTTTGATATAGTATGTAGGTGTGAACACACATACACACAAAAAAATGCAAAAAATGTGTATAAAAGAGTATTTTGCCAAAAGCGTTGGCCCTTCGTAATCTTGAAAAGTGTTTAAGCGATTTGGATAAATTTGGGTGGTATACTGCGTGGCATACTGCATCCTGCGGAAGTGACCCCGTTTTGAATGAACAGTAGCTGCAGCGCCCCGAAAGGCAGAAGCGGAAACTTTTTACACACCAGATTAAAAATTTCAGGAGTGTACAGGTTTACCCGTAACAATACAAATGAAGTAAATGTCATCGGCATAATATTATAAGCTATTGTAATCGTGATAATCATTACAGGCATCTTGTATATTTGAGTAGATCAGTGGTTGCTGATGAAAATATAGCACCTCATCTATAAAAATTGCTATATCAACGGGGATTCCTTCAATATGCAGAGATGCATATTGAAGGAATCTTCACATTTTTTGTACCCTGAATATTTATTCTGCAACCCCCAATTTTTATAATTCAAAGTGTTTTACAGTTTCCTTGGGATTTGAGTTATGGAAGTTTCACTATAATCTGCAGTCAGTTGTAGTTGTTGTTGTTGTTGAGACCCAGACCGTCCGACCTACCAGAAAGGTGTAAGGTAACTGGCAGTCAGTTGTAGTGTAATGATTGTATTGCTCAAGGAATAAATTAGAACATTATCACAAGGATTTAATTTGTTCAGCTAATCAATGCATTCGGTAACTCGCATTACAACTGGCTGAAATTGAGGTAAACATTTATAAACTTCCTGTATATTAGAACAGATTAGTTGTTGTAGCAAGTGATCAATAAAAATTGCTATATCAACGGGAAATTCCAGATGTGCGGATTGAAGGAATTTTCACATTTTTAATATCCTGGATACTTATTCTGCAACTCAAGTTTGTATAATTCGAAGTGTTTTACAGTTCCTTTGGGATTTAATTTACGAAAGTTTCACTGTATATGCAATCAGTTACAGAGTAATGATTCTTTTTCTCAAGGAGGAAATTGAAATATTGTCACAGGGATTTAATTTATTCAGTCAATCTACACAATTGGTATAATATTATAACCTGCTGTAATTGGGGTAATCATTTACAAAAATTCTATAGAACAGATTAGTGGTCGCTAATGAAAATGTAACATCTCATCTATAAACACTGCTGTATCAACGGTAAATTACAAAGGTGAAGATTGAAAGAATTTTCACATTTTTAATATCACGGATATTTATTCTGCAACTCAAAATTTTATAATTCGAGGTATTTTATAGTCCTCTTGGGATTTGAGTTATGGAAGTTTCACTGTATATGCAGTCAATTGCATTGTAATGATTATATTGTGCAATTTGTTCAGCTAATCAATACAAGTGTCTTTATATAAACTACGATTATCTGTATGTACCTAAAATTACAACACTGATTCGACGTTTGCTGGTTCGAGCTTAACGAGAGTGGCGTGTTATTTTTCGATTGATTGCTCTGGTATTTTTATTACTTTCCTTATATACATAGTATAATGTATAAGGAAAGTATTGTGACGGGGTCGAAAATTCGAATTCGAGTTTTCGACAGGAGAGCACGTTTCAAGCATCCTTGAACACGAATCAAACGTTTATGAGATGTGTGTGTGTGTGTGTGTGTGTCAGTGAGTCTGTGGAGACGAATCGAATGTTCAGAACCCCCTAAATTTTCGAGTGAAATTTTGAAAAATCATCAAAAATCAAAACATTTAATAATGTTACGTAAATAGTAATTTCTTATGTACGTTTTCATTATAAAACGATTGACATGACTTTTAGAACTCTAGCCTTTCTCCAGACATTGCACATTTTCCAAGCAAATTATCAAAAAATCCCATAAAATAAAAAAAATATTAACTATTGATAAATATATTCACTTTTCATAAGTAATATCATGCGATAAATATGGTGACATCATTCTCGTGGATCTAGCTCGTTCCATTTAGGAGAAAATATACTTTGGGTTATATATTTGTATTTGGACGTCAATAGTCATTTATCTGCTATAAGAATAACTTATGTCTACGTCCATTACGCTTGGCGAGATTTTGGAGGAATGTTGCCAACTTGGCGACTTTTTAAAATATTACCAAATTAACGAAAATGTCGACAAATTGATAAAAATGACTCTAAATCAATGAAAATGATGACTAATTGATGAAAGTTCAATATATTGGAAAGAACATAAGAGTAGACTATATAAGAATAACCCATTTCTTTATCCGTCCGTCCGTAACGTTTGGCGAGAAGTTTAGTGGGACGTCGCCAACTTGGCGACCATTTTAAATGTTTCTAAAGTGACAAAAATGTCGCCAAATTGATAAAAATGACGCCAAATGGGAAAGTTTCGCAAATTTTGATTTCTGTCATATGACGAGCATACCTTCTACTATATAAGAAATGCTCTTCTTTCCGTTTGTCCATAATACTTGGTGGTGCATTTGACGAACTTGGGAAATAATTTAGCAAAGTATAGCCAACTTTGTGCTATTTAGCCCCAGATTGACAAAAATATCATCAAAATTGCAAAATTGCAAAATGAACGCTAAATTAATGAAAATGATGCCTAATTGATAAATTAATTATTAAAATATTTTAATATATGGACTATATCGCTTATTGAGGATGCTATCAATATTGATAATTGTTTATTTAGAGTTGCGCGAAATATAAGTTAATTAGGTATTTTGAAATAGCTTTACATGTTGTCATCCGGAAAATCGCCAAATGTACAATTTAACGATAAAAACAGAGTTCCGTGGATCTTATACGATATTTTTTGACTGTAAAAGGAGTAAATTTTTATACATTCATTTTATTATATAAGGAGAGACATGTATTGCTCACATCAGCTTTTTAAATAAGATAAAAGAAAGACCGAATGCTATTGAGTGTGTGCCTTCATATCATTGCGATTACTTGAATGCTTTTGTTTGAGTCCACTCAACTAAACTTAGAGTAATTGTTTCCTGCTGCTTTTGTTATTAAAATAAAGTCATAAAGTCAAAGGCAAAATTTAACATCCTTTTAGGTTACTCAGTTAATGTCAAAGAGTGAACAAAACCCCTATCAATAAATACGATGTTAAAAGTACATGTGCCTAGGTACTAGGTTAAAAAAAATAAGGGACTGGCATAGTCGAATCTATGCACGTAATGGTTAAGTTATTCTTGATAGTAAATAACCCTAGTTGACTGATTTGAAATGACAAAAACTGGGGTATTACACAAAGTAAATCAATATCCGTCATTGAAAAGGAAAGTGAGAAAGTGAAGTCCAGATAAAATGCAGTAAATATATTGCCGTCAAAGGTATTTATCTTTGAATGACTTAAACGTAATCTGAATGGATGGGCTTTGAATATTTATAGCATTGGTGAAGGTTGTTAACAAATGCTTCATGATTTCACTGGCTTCTGCAAGTCGGAATAGATCAGAATCAGTTATTGAAAGGATATCTTTGGAATTTTCGCAGAACTTCAGAGGTATTTTGTAGTTCTGCGGGATACTAAGGCGACAGAAGATGCATGACAAAGGGCAATAATGATACATACTTCCCAAGTGGAAGCAACTGTTGTGGTATTTTGAATGAGCAACTACAGTGGAAACAATCACCGTGGCATAATGATACATGCCTGGAAAGTGGAAGCATCTACAGCGATACTTTAGATCAGTGTTTCTCAACTTTATTGTTATTCGTGGCTTACTTATATATTTTATTTACTCCTGTGATTCCTCTCCTTACTGAATTTTAATTGTTGTTTCAGTTTAGAATACAGTGTGGAATTAGATAGGAATGAAGCGATCTTGCTTTCTAATTGCCTGATCTGTCGGAAAATTGTAATACAAAATGCAGAAATAAAACGCTGCTGTAAGCAAAGGGATGTGTTATTTTTAACCGATTGAGCATGGGCCATATAATTATAATAAAAAATAAATGAAAATATGCCTTAGTTTATACAATAATGACTATAATATAAACATAAAATATTTTGATAGTTTGAAATTATTGGTCTAACGTGTTTATAAAGCTGTTTTCTATTTCCAGGCCCTTAGAAACCCCCAGGTTACCTACAGGGCTGAATATTTGCAGACATACAATATCAACAATCATTCAGAGCCTAATGGAGCTGAATTTTTTATTTACTCCCCTAAGGTCAGAGAAGAGAAACACTTCTGATGATCTAAAAGGCTAAATATTTGCACAATTATATTATCGACCATCGGACTTAACGCAATCGAAACTTAACGTAACTTAACGTAGCAGGAACTTAACGTAGCAGGATCGGAACTTAACGTAGCTACTAATCGGAACTAATCGGAACTTAACGTAGCAGGATTTTCAATTTATACTCCGGGTGCGAGAAATAGGATTTTTCGAAAAGTCTTTTCAGACCTTTCAGGAAGCCCCTTGATGATTAAGCTGAAACTTTTCACATCTATGTTACCATATGCATCGGACAGAACCCAACGCAGTCGGAATTTTGACCCCTTGGGGGTGCATATTATGGGTTTTTAATGTCGTTACAGGCCCTCCAGCAGATCTTCAGTGGCTAAAGGATTGAATCTTTTTACTCTTATAATATTGACCACTGGACCGAACCTGACGAAGCCGGATTTTCTTTAATACTTCAAGTGTAAACAGAATGGGGGGGGGGGGTCTGTCAATACCCTTCCGAAGGCCCCACAGGGAACATAAAAGTTTGAAACTCGATCAGTGGGTAGAACCTAAAGTGGGCCAATTTTCAATTGAGACAATTATTTTCGACGTTAAGCACTATACGCTGTTCAGCAAAATAATGCAAAATTTAGTATTTCTTTAGTGTTACTTTTCCTGTCTTTAGTATTACTTTTCTTGTCTTTTCCTGGCTTAAATATTTGTATAGTAATAATAATTAGACTTAATTATATGAAATGCGTAATATTGTCATGTTATTTATTTAGTGAGATCCTTGTGGTTCATGTAAACGAACAAGTTTCTGAAGGTCTGGTTGTTAGTGATAATCGAAGGTCACATCTGTTAATTATTTCAACGTTATGTTATTTTTAATATTTCAGTAAGATATTGTAGAAGTGAATTTTCGTGGCCCACTAAGAAGTTTAGTAACTCCAATATATTTTTTTTTTAGTTGCGGTCTCCCTAAAATATGCTGTGGTCTCCTGAGGGGGGGAGTACATGGCCCCAGTTGAAAATCATTGCTTTAGGCAACAGCGAATGCGTGTGAAATGTCAATACTAATGCATAAATTTATGTAGAAGTAGACTGCATTGTGCAGCAGGCAATTATCCTGTGTAATGGTAATCGGACAGGAAATATATCATCCTCGATGCAAATTTAAACAGCCAATACCAATGTTTGTTAAATCTAGCTAATTTTATGATTAACAGCTTTTTAGCTTGCATATGAACACACATTTGCTATTTATGACATGACACACTATAAGCTTGGGAAATACCACTTGGAAGAATATTGCAGAATACACCTCAAATATCAGTTCGTTTACAAAAATCATATCAATGCTCAAACAATATTCAAACAATTCATATCAATGCTCAGATGCAATATACAAACATCAGGTAGATGAATTAATAATCAATTTGACATATATTGCTCGCTGCCTCCTTATTACATATAATAAATAGGAAATTAATGGGAAATTAATGTGTCCAATTTCCTATTGGCTGTTATTTATGCTCTGAGTTTTGTTAATTCTATTCTAGTGCCAAATTCTTATTTATTTATTAAAGAAGACAAAATGTTTGAGAAAATTGGACATGTAAAAAGGAATGAATACAAATATTACGATAATACATTATAATGTATTGTCGTAATATTTAACTATATTGAGCAACGAAAAATTTTCAGCATGAAAGAAACGCCGCTTGTGTGTTCCGTTTCGCCCTGCATAGACTATTCTTTGATAATCATACACGGTTTAAATTGAAATTTTGCTTTGTCAATAATTTAATATTTTTCGAAAGTGTGACAAAGACGATTTAAAAAAATGTCCTGTCTTTGTGATTAAATCTGATCCTGGATTTCAGATTAAAGCTCTACCATTCAGCTGCTATGGTTGATATTTTTACATATTTCTTAGAAAGAGGTGTACGGAAAAGGAAGTCCAGATTGGTTTAATTTTGCTAGAATTAACGTCAACTTCACTAAGTTAAAGAATCAATTTTAAACCTTACTTTTTGAAGCATAAAATGATATATTTTGTACTCACTTCATTGAGTTTCAAGCGTGCCGTCATGCTATAGCAAGACAATTACAATGACAAAATGTTTATATAACATGATTAATGTCCCATATCCAAGGAATATCCCAGACACCAGGTAGAAATAAAAACATTTTACGAAGTTGGAGTGGTATTCTCATCTACATTTTAAACAATGATATTAAATGTTTACTTCCCATCCATTTTTTTCTAAACATAGATTTTGTAGCACTCGACGCCTATTTTTAGATTTTTACGCCATTTGAAAATTGGATTATGTGCTCTCGAAAATAAAATTTCTATGTCGACATATATATGAAACAGTCTTCAACTCTTAGGGCGTAGTACACCACTCTTTATGACACTGGAGGGCAGATGCAAGAAACGGCTTTCTAAAATCTTTTTATTTGAACTTCAGCAATGGTCATTATTTATTTACAATTTTGGTACTTTTAATCTTAAAAGGTTCTGGTTCTGCGTGCAGTTTGTAGCGTAAAACGGAGGCCGGAATCAAAAATAAAAGTAATAGCCAAGCTTTATGAGTCAGTTAAAAAATACTATATCCATGACCCATCTTAAATACAGTATCATATTTGCAACCTATTGTGCTGTTTTCCCAGTGAATATTGTGAGTGATATGATATTTAGTTGGGGCACAACTAGTTATCGGGAGCATGAGGAGAGGATTGCAATACGTGACCAATGTTGGGTTGCGGTGAGCTGTCTTAATAGTATTGTGGTGATGTGTATTAGGTTGGGTTTTTGGTAAGTTGTTTAAGGCATGTGTGATCCGTTATCACAATTATGTTATATCATTTGTTTGGTTAAACTCCTTTTGACTTGAGAAATTCCACTCTATCCAATAAAGAGTCTTGCCATTAATCGAAGTTGTAGGAATTTTTTGCAGATTGAGTGAGTATATCAGGTTCAATATCAACAGATATTGAATGTGGAGATTTTGAATCTCAAGATGGTACTCAAGAATTGTTCTTGAATCAGAATTATATCTCTGGGACAAAGGCATTAAAATTTGTTCATTTTTTCATCAGCACCACTAAAAAAAAATGAAGTGATATTTTTTAAAACTATAAATCCCAGTGATTTAAAGTCAGAAAATAGTGTTCTACCCACCTTCCGTAGATATCCTTAAGCTCCTGTTCCTGTACGAAGTGTCCCACGAGGAGGGCGTTGGGCGGCTGCGGTGGCTGGGTGGGCGGTGGTGGTGGTGGCGTCGAGTTGGGTGCAGCGCCGGGATTGGTGACGAAATGTGGTGCCAGCTGAGACGGGTGGTGCATGGCCGCGTGCGGAATCGCATGCGGAACGGTGAGGGGCGGCTACGGGCGGGATACACAAGTCATGCGAGGAAGCTCAAAAGCAAATAAGAAAACATAAAAAAGCACAGCAGGCCGTCTATTAGCCTATAACTTAACATTTTTTAATCAAATGCTTCAAGTTTGAAATCATGCAGATAAGAAGGTGAAAACTTAAATGCAAATGACTCGTTTCTTTAATGATTAGCTAAAAACGGCCCAAACATCAATGAATCAAATTGTTTCTCTCTATATTTATTTTCCATCTGCGTGGTTTAATGTTATATATTGCTTGTTTTCGCAAAGTTTCTAATTCATCTAAATTAAAAAATAATTAATTAAACTCTAAGTTACTTAACGACTTTTATCTCTACGTACTTAACAGATAGCGATGAAATTAAAAATATATACTAAGCCATAATCTTAAAAAAATTTAAGCCTTTGGCCAAAACTAAAAAGTTAAACATCGTTCTTTAAAAACCATAATATGCGAAGATAACAACAATTTTATGAAATTAATTTTGTGGCAATTTGTCCCAGACTGGATTTAAATGTAAGGCCTTCAGTCTCGAGACAAAATTCACCAAACATGCGTTATACCTCAATGGCGACAGCGTCTGTTTGGTTCTAATGCAAATATTGCAGGTATTTTTTAAATAATGCCTGACATAACCAAAAAATTAAACTTAAATTTTTATTTATAATTAAACATAATCCATTAATGTTTCTGAATAGAATAATAGACGCTCTGCTGTTTATGGACATTGCGAATCAAAAGCAGGATCTACAGCATGGGCATAATCTACATCAAGACAGAATATAATAGTGAGCATTCAAGTCAGTATATTATAGTGAAGCAGTTTAAAAATATATTAGGAAAGCAAGTTAGATTTGCAGGATTAAGGGTTTGCATTGTGCATGAATAATACTAAGATATTTTTAAGTATTTTGTTCAAAAAGATTTAATTAATCGAAATAGCAATGATTGTATATATATATATATATATATATATATATATATATATATATATATATATACATATATATAATGTATATATATATATATTATATATATATATATGTATACATTTTATATATTTCTGAATTGGCATAATAAAAAGTATCATAGAAAATATTATAATACATCGAAATAGAGGTAAAAACAATTAAGTCAGGTTAATATTAGAAACAGTGATTGATATAAGTTATTTCAGTAGCACGTTTTTACTTGAATTTTTAATCATTATCTTATTCCATACACTAAATGTTATAGTTTAGCTTCAAACCTACACCGTTTATATCAATTAAGAGGGCGAGAGATCAAGATCTGCATCGAGGTCTAATTTTAAAATTTTTACCAGGTTCGGTTCGAAAATATTAAGATTTGACTAGACCCGAGCCCGAGAATTTTCCAAAATAATTCACTCAAGCCAGATCCGATCCGAAGACTGGCTCAACGTAGCTCGGCCCAGTTATTTTAATATAATAAAGCTTGGCTAAAGGTACTACGTTGTTGCCTCGTATCGTGATTATCATTTACCATTTAAGAAATTAAGCATAAATTACATTACGTACAATGATTTATATCAGCAAGTGAAAGTTGCGAAGAGCAATGTTTTTTTTTATTTTTTTATTTTAATGTCTTAAAATAAATATGTCTTCTATTTTCTATCTAAAATTATTATTTTTCTGTATCCGGTTCTAATCTATCCGTTTGTGTTCTCCAAACAAAGTAAACTTTTAGTAATAAATATGAGACAGGGAGACTTTCATCCGCTTATTGAGAATTTGATATCATACGTAATTTCTAATGTTTCTGCTCGTTTAAATTTTTCTGATAAAACTTCGACCCTCTCTTCGACAAACTTAATTTTATTATTTTTTATTTACTTTTATGGGACTCGACCCAACCTGACCCCAATTTTTTAAAACCTGACCTGAGTCCGGCCCACTCCGAGGTAGTTTCCTTAAAAGGTCATCCTTAAAAGGTCAAAGGAGCTCGGCTCGTGGACCAGGTCGCTCCTAAGCCCAAGTTCCAAGCTCGAGTAAGTATCTAGTGGGATAGTCCAATGGTTAAAGCACGGGGATTCCACGGAAAAGATCCGAGTTCGATTCCCGCAGCTACCCAAATTATCTCCGTGACTGTGGTGTATGGGCGCGTTAAATCTGTGGGTCCGAAATTTTCTTCGAGAGTTTGGTGGTAGGGAAAGGAGGGTACGGTCCTTGTGGACCGGAAGGTCTGAACTGGGAAGACTGGGTTCCGGTTCAAGGTGGATAGCCAAAGGGCGCAATGTGATCCGTCACCTTTGGTACACCGGGGAAACGTTATATGGCGACAAAATGGTTCACGCTTTGGCCGCTATAGGCGAATGTCATAATTTAAAAGTGCCTGGCCATAGGAAAAATATAGCAATTTAAATAAATCAGTTCATCTATCATTTTCTTCTCATGTTAACCTAAGAGGTTGGATGCTTGAATAGCATTTAAAACGTGTATTCAGACAACAAAGTCCATAGAGGATTAAACGAGTTTTCCAAAATTTCATACTCTATCCCTTGGATGGCAGGTATTATTGAATTACACCAAAATTTTTGAGTTTTTCAAGATGTGCTTTTCAACATGTGGGTTGCTGCTTTTCTTTGCTTTTATACATCGGAGGAGATGATGATAGTCTTAGGAAAAGGATAAATATGATCATACTAACTTCATGAATGGCTTAAAGAAACAGAAAAGTATTTGCATCACATAGTTGAAAACCGTAAAAATCTAACACGCTCTGGCAGTCCATGTGATATGGTTCTTATGTGTATTAAAACTTCGGGGCTATAATTGTCAAATTTTACCTTTTTGCTTTTGGTCTGCAATCTATAAAAATTCTCAAAGGAATTCTCAACACGTGAACGTTGGTGAACATTTTACAGAATTATTATAACTAACGTTCACAGCAATGCAGATTGCTGCATGGTGGCCTGATACTTAAAGTTTGAATCTATTTAACAAAATGAAAAGAAATATATAATTCGAAAGGAAAACCAAAAATTTCAAGCTAAAGTGTATTTAATGTGAAAATGTTTAAATTTTTTCATCAAAAAGTTTCAGGTACCTTCCTTTTGCCCTAATTAATCACGGAGCAAATTTTACTAAATGACATTTTTTGATTATGAGGGTGCAAAATAACTGCCTTTTTATGAAATTATTAGTTTGGGGGAAGACTCACTAATATAAAATTTATGGAAAACTCACTAAAATGAATACACCGAATTTAAATTAAACGCTAAGAAAACCGTTAAAACATAGCAGTCATAACCTACCTTGTAC
The DNA here is from genome assembly GCA_951213105.1 of Amaurobius ferox. NCBI lineage: Eukaryota > Metazoa > Arthropoda > Arachnida > Araneae > Amaurobiidae > Amaurobius > Amaurobius ferox. Next base: position 98,161,379 of record OX578142.1, on the reverse strand, counting down.
CAGAATTGCGATGCTAATCTTGGTAGTGCAGTTTTGACTTACCATATTTTTTAGTGACCGGCATCGTGGTTATTATGACACAATATCGATCTGAGTACGTATTGGATTACTAGCCATTTCACCAGAGTTGCGTGCTTTCTCAATAGCTATTGGTCATTAAATGCGACAGCTACACACGTAATCGAAATTGTTGGTAACCAGCTTCAATTGTTGGCAGCGAGAGGATATCTATCAAATTGTGCATTCGAATGATATCGAGAACGAGGATTTAGCTCGAGTGAAAGTGCTCGATCAATTTGGAAAGTGACTTTCAATTTTTTATTCTTTTGTTTTGTCACCTCTCATTGGAAACTTTGAGATAATTAGATTTTATCGCTGATCCGGAAGCTAGGACGGAGGCTAAAACCAAGATTCTAGCTAGAGTGGAGGTGCTCGATAATTAAAAGAGTCGTTTTAGTAAGAATGTTATCCACTTATTATATGGGATATTTTTTATTATTCTTTTCAATGTCACACCTCGGATTTTTGAAATTTTAGATTTTTTCTTTGGTCTCGAAGCTAAGATGGACCGAAAGACACTAAAACCAAGAATATAGCTACTGAGATGGATCGAATGACACCTAAACCAAGATTATAGTGACTGAAATGGATCGAATGACACCTAAACCAATATTATAGTGACTGAGATGGATCGTATGACACCTAAAACAAGATTATAGTGAATGAGATGCATCGAATGACACCTAAACCAAAATTATAGTGACTGAAATGGATCGAATGACACCTAAATCAAGATTATAGAGATTGAGATGGATCGAATGACACTTAAACCGAGATTATAGTGACTGAGATGGATCGAATGATACCTAAACCAAGATTATAGTGCCTGAGATGGATCGTATGACACCTAAAACAAGATTATAGTGACTGAGATGGATCGAATGACACCTAAACCAAGATTATAGAGACTGAGATGGATCGAATGACACCTAAATCTAGATTATAGTGACTGGGATGGATCGAATGACACCTAAACCAAAATTATAGTGACTGAAATGGATCGAATGACACCTAAATCGAGATTATAGAGATTGAGATGGATCGAATGACACTTAAACCGAGATTATAGTGACTGAGATGGATCGAATGACACCTAAACCAAGATTATAGTGACTGAGATGGATCGAATGACACCTAAACCAATATTATAGTGCCTGAGATGGATCGTATGACACCTAAAACAAGATTATAGTGACAGAGATGGATCGAATGACACCTAAACCAAGATTATAGAGACTGAGATGGATCGAATGACACCTAAATCTAGATTATAGAGACTGAGATGGATCGAATGACACCTAAATCAAGATTATAGAGACTGAGATGGATCGAATGACACCTAAATCTAGATTATAGTGACTGAGATGGATCGAATGACACCTAAATCTAGATTTTAGTGACTGAGATGGATCGAATGACACCTAAACCAAGATTATAGTGACTGAGATGGATCGAATGACACCTAAATCTAGATTATAGTGACTGAGATGGATCTAATGACACCTAAATCTAGATTATAGTGACTGAGATGGATCGAATGACACCTAAATCTAGATTTTAGTGACTGAGATGGATCGAATGACACCTAAACCAAGATTATAGTGACTGAGATGGATCGAATGACACCTAAATCTAGATTATAGTGACTGAGATGGATCGAATGACACCTAAATCAAGATTATAGAGACTGAGATGGATCGAATGACACCTAAACCAAGAGCATAGCAGCTAAGATGGATTGAATGACACTTAAACTAAATTATAGCTATAGTGGAAATTAATTTTATTTTGCTATTTTTATTATTTTATTTTATTTATTTTGTTAAGTGCTTGATAATTTTGGTACATCACCTCCTCACTCACTCGTACGGTTAGTCAGTTCAGTGCTTATTATATAGATAATTCATGTTTTGAATTTAATTTCTTTTTTATTCAATATTTTATACATTTTACATGTAAAACAAACATAAATATTGTAAAGTGTTAAGAATTTATTTAATTTGCATATAAAAGTAAAAGTGAAATATTTACAAATATACAAAAGCAAGGAATTCTATAAAGCACTAAAATAATGGTAATCAGCGTGTGGTTATTAATCAGGATTGTTCTACAACTAATAAAACCACAGCCCCCGATTAAATATAACAAGAAATTTACGATATTACATTTTTGCTTATTTATGTACTCCATTCACGTCCTCTCATACTTAAGATCAGTTGCATTTTAAATATGAGAGACTGTGATAAACATATGCTAATTACCACATTAAATTAATATACTTACCATCTTCTATCTGTTTTATTTTCACATTTATGATCAGTATTTCGTTTTATTGTTTCTCTGAAGGTGAACTTGTCTGTTAACTCCTCATCGTTAGAGGATATTGTGAAAAGTTTCAAACTGAATATTAATGTTATATTTATAGTTATGAATCGTTTCATGATTTTAAAACAGGGCTTTCTTTTTATTGAGTCAAATTAATGCTCTTTCGACGGTTAAAAGCACCACAACTTTTATGTTAACATTTTAGTATGAAACGTGCTCTGGAATATTCTAAATATTGTAATATGAAAGTTAATCTGTAATTTTGTTGTACGTTTTACAAAACCGAAGAGAAAAAAAAACTTCTCGGATTTACCAGGAGTATTTCTTTAAGGAAGCGCAATAGATATATTCTCTAAAATCATGAACCACACTTTAAATGCTACCGCTGGGAATTATGGTTGCTCTTCTTTGAAAATCGTCATCCGTAAGAAATTGGCGTTAACTATTATTGACAGATAGCAAGCTAATCATGTTTTACTTTCTCTACAATATATGGTAATGTATAAGGAAAGTATTGGATTCATGTCAAAAATCGGAAATCAAATTTTCGACGGAGTTACACGTTTTGATCCCTATATAACACGAAAAAACAATTTTCAACTTATGTGTGTGTGTGTGTGTCTAGGCAATGTATGTATTCATTCTAGCTCAAAAACTATTCAATGAAATCTCATAAAATTTAGTCGGAAGGTCACGTATAGCTGCTGATTGGATTTTGGTGCGATTTGGAAAATAATAACCGGTCAATTTTCGCGAAGTGGCACGAAAAATCGCCAAAATCTGTAATACAAAGTATATTTAACTGTATTGATTAAAGGATTGTTTGGTTCGCAATTTTGACAACAAAATGAATAAGACCAACCGTATTTCTCTAGGATCATCCGTTCTTAAGATATATTAACTTTTTTGGTAATTTTTGCATGCTTGCGACGTTTTATTATGAATTGAGATACCAGATGGAAAAATCTGATGCCATGCCTTTCCCTACAGTATTAAAGTCATTTTCGCTTTCTTTAGTTCATAATTAATTAAATTGAGTTTAATTGCACACATTTATACTGATAATTATTTAAAATTACTATGAATTTGCCGTTTTAATTCAACTTTCATTTTCATTTGGCGACTGGACATATTCCCAAAGAAGACGTGGTAAAAATAGTAGGCAAAGGCAAAGTAGATACAGGAAAACCTACGTGAGTAGGTAATGGTAGGTATTTTAATGGGCTCAAAAATCCAATTTTCTGATTTTGAAATATCTGCACTTACTTAAAAGCGAATGGCGTAACTTGCGGGTTGAGAAAAAGCACTGTTTTTTGCATATTATGTGGTCTTTTTTTTTATCTAAAAAAATATGTTCTCTATCATTAAGTGACTTATTTCTTTGTGAATACTTTTAACCAAAATCAATGAACAGAACTGTTTAATATCTATCACATGTCCGTTCTCAAGATGTTAGGTATTTTAATTTTCTTTGCCCTCTCTACATCAATAAGCCCACTAATTTTAAGCGAGCGATTTTAAGATCCAGTAAAAAAAGTTCTAATTTTTGCTATTGTTTTCCACCAATATCGTAATTTGTCAATATGTATGTACCATGCATTAGTTACGTCGTTTTTGAATTTCATAATATTTAAATATTTATGTACTTGTCTGGGCAAATTATAGCAACTGACAGGCAAAATTAAACCAACTGTCTGACAAAATTGCACTAATTGTCTGACACATTTATACCAATCATCTTACAATATTATACAATTGTCTGACAAAGATAATCCAGATTTTCACAAAACTAACTACAAATTTAGATTGAGGTTGAATGTACTTACTGGCAACTGGGCATGTAAAGCTGGGTGCACGATAGCAGCCGAGTGCAGAGCTGTGGATACTGGCACTTCCGTATACGAAAGGGGATGGTGAGGCCAACCGTCTGGAACTGCAGGCAGTAAGGCGCCCATCTCTTCTGAAAAAAATCCGTAATCTGGTCACAGAAATCCGTTTTAGTAAAATCAGAAATGTATCTAAAATTGCAACATTTAGGTAAATATATTATTAGTGTTTTATACATTTTTTACGAAAAGCAATACATTATATGCAACCAACTTGTATTTCATGTAGTAGTTATATTCAGAGTCAAAGCAGCAAAAATACTTTCATCTATTATAATAAAAGGTGAAGCATGTTTGTTTGTCGTTTTCGTATGTAGTAGAATATTTAGGCGTTGAACAGCCATGGAATTTGGTATACTAGTGTATATCGGCTCCCGAGAAAGCAAACGCCTCGTTGAAATATTTTAAAAATTCCAATTAGTCACTCAGTTATTTATTGTTGAAGGTCCATTTTACTCGATTTTCACACAAATCGATTCTTTTAATGATAGCAATTATTATCTCAGAGTTTCCATCTTAACACCATAGGAAAGATAATTATCTTTCAAACAAACTTTGAACGAAATCATTCGTATGGTCAATAGATGAATTTTAGTGAATTTTTAGAACATACACTTCCTTCCAAAAGTTAAGTACGCGGAGGTAAATCCGACATAGCTCAAAAATTTTTGCTTTTATTGACTCCAAATTTCACAAGAAAGTAATCAAGTAATAGTTGTTGAGTAATATGGTAGTTGAGTAATATATTCACGAGTATAATAGTAAAATAAAATAAAATGCCTTTAGTTATAATTTCACCCTTTAAGTACATTATGTGCTCAGTACATTCGGAAGAAGTTTTGTAAGGTATGCAAACAAATCAAACAAGCACTAAAATGGAATGTTAGTATCCCCTGACTTTGACGCAAGATTCGCCGTATCATCCCTTCAATCAGGTGAGCTAGTGCAGTAAAGGGCAATTACTGCCATTTTTGTAGGCCGTCAGTTTTCAGCTCCTGAAGAGTATTTGTAAGGGATAGATGGGCAGAGACAGCTTTTCCACGGGCATCCCACAAATTTTGACAAGATTGAGGTCCAGAGAATACATTGACCACTGCATACGAGAAATCTCTGCTCTCTAGGTACTCGTCCACTAGCCCTGTTCTGCGTGGACGAGCGTTAAAGTCCATCAAAGAAAATCTGAATCCATAGTTTGTAGAGTATTTGCCCTTTGTCGGCTTTTGTTGGTTACTCTATTGTACGGATGAGCATACTTATATTGCGGGATTACGTGTCCGTACTTATCTCTGTCAACATAACTCAATCTACATTATCTTAATACCCAAGACCTTTCGGTCCAGGGCAATAACACAGGACTGCACTGATTTAAATCAAACTATTTTTATTGAGAACTTCACATAAATTACAGCAGCTGGCTGTTTAAAGCAACTGACGACATAGAGAATAACTGTTATTGCACACTCACAGAATGAATTACAATTATACAAGAAACTACAATTTACTCGCCTGGTGATAACTTTTACTCCGTAGACGATTTACACTTTTATGCTTACCAATGGCATTCGCTTTACCTCAATCCGTATTGCTGCCAAACCACAGGATACTAGACTCTTCCAGTCATAGTTACATCTAAGTGGGTTTCCTTCCACTAGACCGCAGGTTAAATTCCGCTCTCATCCCAACCTATCCTCTTGCCTTCTCCTTTACTCCAACTTACTCACTTTGAAATTTTATTAGAATCCCAGAATCTCCCACGATCCGAAATTTATTCTCTTTCACCTCAGGAACGCATAAACGTATGTTAATTAGTTCGGCGATTGGTCTTACAACCGAACCAGTTAGAATGGTTAGTTTAAATAAACATAAATTATAATGCAAACTGAGGGAAATAATAATCGAAAGGCTATTTACGCAAGTTACAACGTAGACTCTAGCGCAGGGTTCACGAACTTGATTCAATACCTTTCCGTCGCCACAGTACGAACTGTAAACACGTGCAGGTTGGGGCGATGTCCCAAAGAAAATCCAGCCAATACCATAACATTACCATAACTAAAGGCGTGGTGTTCAATTATGGCATTGCGCTGCTTGCGTGTTCTTTTCTCTCCCTAGACCATTAGACGTTTATTGTCCGAATCTAGGGTAAATCGTAATTCATCCTTGGAGAGTACATTGGACCATTGTGCTTCTGTTCATGTTGCATGCTGACGAAACCAATTTAATCTTGCTCCTCTAGTCTTAGCGCTCGAAGGGACAGGAACTCGTAGTACCCGGGCACAGAGTCTTTGACATATAGCATTTGCCTCACAGTACTGGCGAATATCGACTTTCTTGGTGTCATTGTCATTAACTGCTAAGTTATTTATGCTACACATGATTGGATTTGACAAACAACAAAACTTCATAAAACGATTCTTTAATGAATTTAAAGTGCATGAAAAAGCTCCCAAAGATGACTTAAATTGAACAGATTATAGAAGTATATGGATTAATCAGTAGTGCAGTATATTTAATTAAAATCATCGGAAGATTTATTTTTAGTCAAATATTCAAGTGTTCGATAACAATCTGTGAGAAAAAAAAATTAAATTTTAGAATAGCTAGTTATTATTGTTAAAAGCATATCTGATATCTCATGCAAATTTAAGGATCATAGAATTAAACCATTGAATTTAGTAGTGTTATGACTCACCTTTCCTAAAAAATGAATAATTAATTTATAAATTGAATGTTCCTATTTTATCTCACATACTAAAATTTGTAATATTATATAATTTTAATTTTTTTGTAAAATTAGTAATGAATATTTATTAACTTAGTATAATTAGTAATGAATATTTATTTATTTAATTTTTTTTATACAAACAAGTTGCAATTATCTTATATTGAATGATAAAATATATCATATATAAGTATTGCAATGACATATATATTGTGAAAAATTTTAACTTTACTAACGAAATTTAAATATATATATATATATATATATATATATATATATATATATATCTTAAAATTATCACTAACATTTTAACAATTATTGTAATAAACAATATATCCTGTACATAACTCTGACATATATATATATATATATAATTCATATTAATTATTTACAATAATTAGTATAAAATTTATAGATCGTGTATTACCTTATTAAGCATTCTTTAGCATTTAAAAATACCTTTTAATAATCAAATGCACTAAATATATTTTTTTCTATCAAATCGCCAGACACTTGATTTTTTCATCATTCGCCTATACATCCGCTGGAAACGTGAACCATTTAGCCGTCCTGGGACGTTGCCCCATGCGCACCAGGGGGGGGGGCGGAACACACTGCCCCCAACAACAGAACATCCATGCCTTACGTGGGACTCGAACCCACAACGCGGCGACCGAAGGATCGCTTGGAAACGCTCGCCTTGACCGCTCGACAACCGCGTCGGCAATGCACTAAATATCATTGACCATTGATATTTAAAATAACTGTTACTCACATTACGCGTATCTAAATGGGCTATCATATTTCATGTTATGGGTCTAATAATTATTTTCGTAAAACAAATGCTATTTTGACTGCTCTAAACTTTATTTGTATGGGAGTGCCAACATGGTTTGATTTTTATATCATTTTGACACGGGGTAAGTTTGAATTTTTGTAAAAACACATTTAATTTTTTTTTTTGGATTTTTAGTTTATGAATGTTTTTGTACAATTTTTGTACAGTTACAAGATTAGTTATGGAAACTAACATTAGAAAGTTGGAATATGCGCGTGCTTACTGATGATATTGTATATTTTTGGCATTATATTCTGTATTTTTTAAATTTTTGATTTTTATTATGTTTTTTTTTTATATATTATAAATATCCGACGGGTATAAAAATATGGCGCCATATTTCAGATTTATCTATTTAAAATATCAGTTAATACAAAATTTCATTAAATAATCAACCAAACATACGATAATTAAAATTTAAATATACATTTTAATAATAAAATACACCTCGGGCCAGCCGAAGCCCGAAATAAATTGAGGACTTGGATTGCTTTATGAATACAAATATTAAATAATTATTTACAAATATTAAATACTTATTTAAATTACGCATTAAAATTTCTCAGAGTCAAAACTTTTGCTAAATTTATACCAACATTTGCAACAACTATTTACTTTTATTTTCTTGGATATTCTAAAGTTTCTATTACTTCTAAGCCATTCATGTCGCGTTCTTATTTAAAAAACGTTCACTGCAAACACCCTCCCTTTGATAGAGTTAAATTCCATATAGCATTATATTTTGGTTGACTGCAAAGAATGGACATAACCGGAAGGAAGCGAATCTGTTGCTGATGGATGCATCGTTGCAAACCAGTTATAAATCCAACGTTCTGTCGACGTTGTCCCAACTTTATATTTCCTGCTACAATGTCCAAGACGTTGATCTCAAGCCTCGGGCACTTTCTGATCGATGGGATCAGGAGAGAAACGGGACAAGCTCGATCTTTCACGTTGGCAGAGGAAAGAGCTCCCCTCCGTCTGGGCCCAGCGAGCACAGCCCAGGATGAGTTTCAGTCTGTTAAGTCCATTAGACTGAAGGACTAAGCGGATCTCTGGCCACTGCCACTAATGGACACCTGCAATTGCTCTCGGCTCAGATTACCTGCAATGGGCAAACGCTACTAGTAAATCATAGATATATCTAAATCAAGGAGAGAAATCGAAAACTTGTAGCTATAACTGACATTCATCAACTTAACCGCAATTACTGAAAAGCTCTCAGGTAATTTTGAGTTAGACGTATCTATGTCAAATTGGTGGTACAAAAATTGAGGCACAAGTTTTACCAGTTTAAGATTTAGTACCAGAAACTGTTTTAAATTTGATAAAATTTTATTAATTTTACATGCTGATTTGAATATTTTTCTTTTACTATTATTTCGGTGATTTAACCTTGAAAGTATGACCTTGAATTCAGATTGTAATTTCTGGGGTGAAAAAAGAGAATATAATGTAAATTATTAGCGAAAATATTTATATAAATGACTATAAGCATTATTGTTTTGAATATATGTATTTGATAATGCAGTCAAGAGAAAATAAATTATATCTATTTAAATAAAATTGAAAATATGTCTGTCTGTCTGTATGTATGTTTGTCTCATCATCACGGGAGAATGGCTATAAAGATATTCATGAAATTTTGTGGGTAGCTTTGGAATAGCGCCACTTAAAATTTAGTATATGTTTCGAGTTTCTAGGACCAGGGGTTATCTAGATATTAATTAAAAACGCACAATTAAATCTTCCGTAGAGATAGCATTATGTAGACGATATTTTTTCCGACAATTTATTTGAAGAAAATGTCGTTTGGCAACGGATTTAAATTCAATGTATTTATACAGCAGGCGATTTTTATTAAAGCTTTTCCGGTTTAAATAATAATAATATGTATATAAAATAAATTTTATCGATATTGCAATTTTGACTGGATTACATCAGTTACGGTCTTCAGGTTTAAATATTATTTTTATTGATATTTTCGGAGATTATTGATTTAGGGAATATTGATAGTTTCAATTTGTTACGTCATGTGTTATATTTTTGCAAAAATTGTTAAAACTCATGTACGAGTAATCTTCTACACATCCATGGGTAATCTACGAGAATATATGTATTGTAGAACAGGTATATTGGTATATATTGGTATATATTGACATATATTTTGGAATATATTGGCATATATTTTGGTATATATTGGCATACATTTGGCATATATTTTGGCATATATTGCAATCAATTACGGCCTCCAGGTTTAAAGATTACGGGGATTATTGATATTTTCAATGTAATACGTCATCTGTTTTCTTTTGATAAAGATTTTAGAAACTCATATGTTGCAGTACGGGTAATATTTATGCGGTTTATTAATATTTTCAATTTATTACGTCATCTGTTTTATTGTGGCAAAGATTTTTGAACCTCATATATTGTAGTGTGGGTAATCTTCCACTAATATACGGATATATCTTCTAATCTACGAGAAAATAAGTAGTACGATTATATTACTTCCACTAATACACAGGCATATCTTTTAATCTACGAGAATATAAGTAGTACCGGTATATCTTCCCATAAAATTTTAGTACTTTTATTTTGGAATATATTAGAATCATTTACAGCCTTTAGGTTTAAAAATTACGGGTATTATTGATATTTTCAATTTATTACGTAATCTGTTTCATTTTGGCACAGATTTTTGAAACTTATATATTGTAGTACGTGCTATCTTCTACGAATACACGGGTATATCTTCTAATATTCGCGAATATAAGTAGTATGGATATATCTTCCCATAAAATTTTAGCGCTTTTATTTTGCATATATTGATTCAATTTCATAATTTTTGTAAATTTGTTTACAAACGGGACCAGGATGTTTTATTCTTCAGATCTGCTTGTGAGGATAATTTTGTATAGCGAGAACAGAGATTCTTAAACTTCTTTTTAGGAGCATTTAATTAAATATTTTATTAGAATGCTTTGATTAACAATGTCATTTAGTTTACTATAGGAATTTGCACATGATTACGAATGTTAATTTTTTTATATTATATATTCCGTACGAAAAACAGGTATACTACTAGTTAAAAATAAAATTATAGTAGTAATTTATAGAGTCTTTATAAATTACTTAATTTAGCAGATGAAGTAAACAATATATGAGTTTTAAAGTATATTTTCAAGAAAAAATAAGCGCCATTAATAAAAATTATCTGTAAATACATTTATCTAAATGATTTTATCTTAGTTGAAGTATTTATTTCTATTTTCCCATTTGTCCCTACCCGTAGTTTTTAATGTCCTGGTTTAGGGGTTATTATTAGCAGCAACTATTAATAGAGTATCTCTTTTAGAATATTGAACATTTGGGGATGAACCTTAAATGAGAGAATTAAAGAAAAACTCTGATCCTATTTAAATATGCATCATTATTTAAATAAGTTATTAGAGTATTATTTTTGAAATTTTGTCTATTTTAAAGGTATCTATAATGAATTTTAAGAAATATTCTTCGAGATCATCAAAATAATGTATATACGTTTATATTATTATAAACAGGGTCTATTAATCATTTTAACTTATAAATATTAATGCTTAGTAATAGAGTTTTAATTTTTGAAGCGGTTTTTAGTTTCAATTTTATCTTCTTTAATGGTGGCAAAACTTTTCCCATACTATTGTTTTTACTAAAATGTTTATTTTATCCTCGTTATTGGTGGCAAACATTTTTCCATACTATTTTACTAAAATGTTTTCCTTGAAACATTCATTTCTCTGGATATGCTATAAATAGAGATTCGATGATGTCTGATATATGTTCAGCATTAAATGTCGGAGGAGGTAGGGGTTACTGTTTGATAAGGATTTACACTTTCGGTTCTTTTCCTATTTCCGGTATAAAAATCTTTATTTTAAATATCTATTTCTCAAGATTGGATATAGATAGAGCTTAATTTAGCATCAAATTCTGGAGAAGGCAGAGTGGTTTACTAAGAATTTCCACTTCCAGTTAAAAAAATTTCTTGAAGCATCTGCTTCTCACGAATAGATATATTTGTAGATAGAGCTTAGTTGATGAGTGATAGGAATTCAGCATAAAATTCTAAAAGGGGTTGGAACTGGCTCACTAAGGATTTAAATTTTTGGTTCTGGAGATGCAACTTTTAATTAAAATACTTACATTCTTCTTGCAATATCTATTTCTCAGATGTTGTAAGGAAATCTTGGTTATAGATAGTGTTTAGATGATAACTTTTATGGATTTAGTATCGAATTCTACAGGGGTAAGAGATTCAAAAAGACTTTCCAATTCTGTTTTCTCTCTTCAGGTTGAAAAAATTTATTTAATACATCTATTTCTCAGGATCGGCTACAGATAGAGGGAATGGCTGATATGGATTCAGTAAGAGTTCGCCAAGGATAAGCACTTTTGATTCTGGTGTTGCCAATTTCGATTTTTTCCCAAATTTCGTATAACTGTACGAAATAAGTGTGCACGTAAATGCTTAATAATGCAGTCAAAATTGAAGTATACACACCATCTGTTCCCATATGAAAAATTATTCATAAATTTCTTGTTAACTGCTGTTTCTTATGTGACTTTCTGTCTATTGAAGTTACTCAAGAAAATTGACAATTGCATGACAGCTGAATCATATAAATTTGAGTATGCGAATCTGATAGCTCACACTTTTGGCAAACCAGCGTTTATCAAAATGCATGCCATAAATACAATATATGTATTTCTAAATCTATCTGAATAGCGCGAGTTCCAGGCATATAAAAAGGCATGAAAACTCAACCTAGCTAGCTGTATATGCACACTAAATTTCTGTATGACAGATGCTCCAAAAGGTGTATTCCTTGCACTGCGTTGCAGTAAAACATATCAGCCATGTTTTTAAATAATTCATAATTATTGGTTATAATTCTATACAATAACAAACAAAAAGTTTATTAATATAATTTTAATAATATTGGAATCGATAATAGAATCAAAGTGACGATTTACTGAAGTATGTTTCTCGTTTACATTATATGAGTGGATCTCGTAAAATGAACTTCATAACAATAATAGTATTCGTGAGTATCCTTGTATGCTCTTGCATATCACTAGAAATAGTGAGTCTAATGGATATGCTGAATGAAATGATAAGATAACAAAATTGTACCCCACTGAAATAGGAAATAAATTGAATTATGTCTGGAATAATTGACACTTTGGAATTGTCCATTTGTTTCTTATAACAGGAAATGCAATATTTGAGCTAACCATTAGATGTGAAATGAATTTCTCATTTCTTAGATTTCCCCAACTTCATGACAAATCTAGATGAACCATTCCCTTTGTGAGGTCAATTTAGAAAGTCGTAAAATTTATAAATAATAACATATATCTAATAACAAAAGGAAAGAATCACAGTAAAAATATGAGAAATAAAAAAAGGACTTCTATTTTACAGAACACTATTTTTCAAAATTTAACATCCCTGAATTATTTATTCCCTAAGGTACCTTTAACGATATTCTCCTCCTTTTGTTGACGGGAAATCTGCGGAGAAAATATGTTTTTGTAACCTTAAAATATACTTGACCTCCAATAGCCGTCTGGCTGTTCAACAAAACTGCAAGCGTGACTATTTTACCTGACTGCTGGGTTGCGGAGTGCCTATTTAAACACCTTCCGCCCGCCTCTGACTGTCCTCCAGAGAATAGCCGGTTACTCCTGAACTTGAGCACTACAGAGCAGTACAGAGTTCTCTTTAACAATTCATAGGGGAAAGCGCGTCTAAAGGGGCGGGGGAAATCCGCTCTCATGTAATTACCTAGCAGCCCCCTTCTGTTCCTACACAACACTACATATACCTGGAGTTTAGAGTCGCAATATCCAAGCGGGGGGGGGGGGCATGAAATATTTATCACTGCTTCTCTTTTATACTATAAACTGCCCCCCTTCTCCTGAGACGCTTGGAAGGGGGCAGTTATAGCAAAGGTGTTCGGGCATATTTCCTTCTTCATTTTGTGTTGCAATCAAATATTAATCCCTCACTTCCCTTGACTAATAAATGGAGTTTGCGTTTACAGATTGCTTGTATTTTTTACCCTAGTTTTCTTTATTATTTTCTGAAGTGTGCAGCTGGTGTAACATTATTTCCTGATTTTTGACCACATGTCAGAGGTTAGATATTTTTTGGAATTATGAGTATAAAATAACTTAAGAGCCCATGATTTAATTATGTTGAAATAAATTATAGAACAGTAGAAATAAGTTCCTAGCAATTTTTTGAAGCAAAAATTTTATCGTTTTGTAATATGATTATATGATATGATAAAAAATTACTCTTATGACCATTATTAGTATATGATACCGTGAAATTCTAATCGGCCTTGCATTTTTGTTAAAACTGTGTTGTGACCATGAAAGTATGCTTAAGCAAGAAAGATCAATCATGCTTAAAGCATTGATTATGAAACACTTTCCAACTTCAATGCAATTTTATTTAAACAAGTCTAAAATGCAATACATTCCTCGGTAATATTTTAAAACTTATCACAATACTGCATTAATTTATTATATTTGAAAACTTAAACCTTCATCGAAAAAAATGAACTTCATTCAAATGACGGCATTGAAATATAAATTGCCTGGTTTAAACATCTCTAAAATGTTATACATTCCTCGGTAATAGTTTTAGAATTATCATAATACTACGATAATTTATTATATTTGAAAACTTCACCGAAAACAACTGAAATTAATTCAAATGACGTCATAGAAAAAATAACACGCCTGGATCTCTCTATAAAAACAGGATTTCTTTCATAACTTTCTCCCATTCATTTCATTCATCACAATACTATAATAATTTATTTTATTTAAACATTTTGTTTAAGACCATGGAGCTACAAAAAATTAAACCCTATGCTTGAAATTTCATCGAAAAAAATCGTCCTTCTCTTTATGAAATCAATTAATATTTCATTCATATCAGCCATGCAGACTCCATGGACTAAATTATTTTGTGTTAAAAAAATACAGGAATTCTAATACAACTCATTCTATATATTTTGCTGTTTACATTTTACATAGGTGAAAAATAGGCTTAGTTGTAGAAATAATCAAATTTAGATGAGCATTTAAACTCAAATATATTGTCATTGCGTTGTTTCAGTATGTAGATGCACAGAATTTAAGCAAAAATAAAGTAGTTTTAGGACGGATATAACACTCAATATGAATTAAAAAGAACTTAAAAAAATCACGATTTAGAAACAAGATGGATGCCATATATCATTTTGAAGTGGGTCATGTGATCGTTTCATATCATGGTCACGGGATCGTTTCATATAAGAGGTGTAATTATTATTTTAATTTTTATTTAAAAAACTACTGAATATATTTCGCTGAATTTTTTTTTATATATTTTATGGAACAATTTGAATATTACCTAAAAATTTCGAAGCAATTTGTGAATTTTAAATCCGCTTAAAAAATGTTTGAAAAATTAGGTCCCATAGGGCTCAATGTATTTCATTTTTTCGACCCGGGTTCAATCCAAAACTAATTGGGTAATATTATTCATTTATATTCCCATAGGTTCTACAGACCGTCTGAACAACATACTAAAATTTCATTTTGATTAAGTCATTTTTACGGCAGTTATCGTGCTAACGGACAGACAGACAGAATGAACAAAGTCATAAACACTTTTCAACTTTGTTGTAAAGTGTTAAAAACAAGGAGAGATTCCTCCATCCAATAAGAATAAAACTAGTGAAGAAATCGCAAGGATAAAAATATCAGACGTGGTAAAAAACAACGCAAAAACAGTTCGTATTTTTGTGGTTCCGACAAAACTTCAAGTTACTGATCCTACTGAAATGAAAGATTCATTACAGACAGACTGAGGGCCAGTAATATTCAATGAGCAAACAATGAATCCCATAGTTACCTTAAAATCAGATTACTTCTTGCAATTATATTATATTTTATTATGCTAATATAATGCGTGTAAAGTTTTGAATACGATTGTACTAACGTACAGCATCCAAATATTTAGCTGAATTGAGCAGAGAGAGAGAACAAAAGAAAAAGAATAGAAGGAACAAATTATACGTAGCAGAAGAAAAGTTCACAAAAAGGAGTAATCACATTTCTAGGCTATTTATTTTATCACAATTTGCTAGTTGTACTTAACAATATTTTTAAATATTGTAAATTCAAGGTCGTAACCAAAGAGGGACTGACCCTCTCCCCGAAACCAAGTCGCCTCATCCACCAGAAAAAAAATCGCGTCTGAAAGTGTGGTAACTTCAAAGGTTTTTTGTGAAGGTTGTTCAAAATTAATTCATATGAAATTCAAACAGAAAGAGAACTACCGATTGTTAATTGACAGCCTGTATGCAGCAATATGACGAGAGAAGTGCTTAATCTCGTTTGCAGATGAATCCTATTATAATGAATGAAAACGTGGAATTTTAGATCAGATTTCCACCCTTTGCTTTCTTATTCTACAACATTGAGTGTGAAGAAAGGAAAAAATGCTAGCATAGATGTCATGGCAGTAGAATTTATCCACTGAAGAGGTTTTTTAATCACATTAAAATCCAATGTATTAATGTTACAGTATTAGAGTACATTGACCTTACATTGACTATACATTGACCATACATTGACCAAGTACATTGACCTTACATGGACCAATGTACTCCTTACATTGGTCAAGCTTTCCGTCGGCCTCTATCTCTTATGGAACCAGGGTCGTAGCCAGGCATGGGCCAGAGGGGGATAAGCCCCTCATAGGTATACTCAGCCCTTCTGATAAAAATATTAAATTTGTAGTAGTGATATGAAATTTCATATAAAATGTCATACAAATTTTGCATACTTTTTTTGAGATTTTTTATAAATGACTTTATTTTAAAGATTTTTTAATTTAACTGGATTTGTGGTTATACTAATGATCAATTTATTTACATATTTAATTTAAAACTATTTCAAAATTATGATAATAGTATTTAGGATACTTTTGAGTCAAAATCAACTGATAAGTAGTTAAGAGTTAATATTAATCATTAACTTGTATTAACTTTCAGAATTTTTCTACGGATTATTAACAGCTTTACTACTAGTTAATGCTTACATCAACATCAATTGCATTTATTAAATATTAATATTGATGTATAGTATTTATATGGATATTAATAATCGGCCCAGAGCTTGCAAATATAAATATACAATTTCTTGTCAATAAGTTATATGGATGCAAATATATAATTGTAATTATTATGGTTTATACTACATGTTAATGATTAATTGTGTTTTTAGTAGTGAGCTCCTCCTTCAAGACTGTTGAACCCCCCTTAAATTTCCCTCCAACCCCTGTATGGAGCCACAAATCAGTCTGCATTTACATGCACGTTCTTGCTTTCGGGAGAGAGAGATATCACTGAGGGCATTATGAAATATATCACTCTTGCGGTTTCTATATTACAAAAATCTGATAGGGATGCAGTTACAGATGGGAAAGATTATCTTAGAAACATATTTTAGGCATTTTGTTATGAGTATATGCTATGCAAGGCGTACGACTATATGCTATGCAAGGCGTATGACTATATGCTATGCAAGGCGTATGACTATGTGCTATGCAAGGCGTATGACTATATGCTATGCAAGGCGTATGACTATATGCTAAGAGAAGTTCTGATGAGAAAGTTTACTTTCTGGCTTTAATTAGTGGCCAAATATGCTATTGTAGAAGAAAATACGAACGTACATTTTCTGTTAATATTAATTGCTTGGGATAGAATTTAATATGGTTACAATAAGTGCGTAAAATGAGATATGAATTTGGAATAAGAATTATGACAGAAAAGGGTACGTTAATTATAGGAGCTTAAAATGTCTGTATAATATATGTTTTTTTTTCTTTTCAAAGAAACTACGAAGTGATAGTGCAATGATGACAAAACATTAATATGGTTACAATAAGCGCGTAAAATGAGATATGAATTTGGAATAAGAATTATGACAGAAAAGGGTACGTTAATTATAGTAGCTTAAAATGTCTGTATAATATATGTTTTTTTTTTTTTCAAAGAAACTACGAAGTGATAGTGCAATGATGACAAAACAAGAAGAAATACAAGTTATTAATTATAATGTCATTTTCTTAAAATATATCACAAAGTACAGAATTGTTCAAAATTAACTCTGGCACGGATTGCAATGCAAACAGGTGAACTAATCGGGATATGACATAGAATGATCGAATTTATTGATCAATTAAATGTTACTGAAAAATCAGTTAATGTTCTAAGGGTGTTAATATTTAATGGTTAAAATATAAAATAGTTTTTGCTTTGCTTCTAAATTTTGCTAATCGCCTTATCATTATGCTTATCATTACGGATATGAGATAGTTTTTAAATGTCATTGATTTAAAATTGCAACTTAATACAACCTAATACTAGTGTTAATGATTATTCATCAACAGTTTTAAAGAGTGGTGCGAATAATGTAATTGAAATATTTTCTGATACTTATTTTAACAGAATGATAATACCCAAACATGTTGTGTATTATCAAGTGCATCACATTATTTTAAAAGCCAATAAATAATCAACACTATTATAAGGTGTTTTACTGCCCTACCATATACATTAGTGCTAGAAAATCTGTCATCGCTTGGGCACACACACACGCATGCATATACAAAGGGTGTCCCAAAATGATTGAAACTGGAATTAATTCTTTACCTGTTGAAGATAAGTGGGCAATGCAAATTGCAAAAATGTTGAAAGTAAGGTAGGAAATAAGACTAAGTTAATGAAATAGTTTTCCCATTAATTTTCAAAAAGTTACACTTTTTAAATTTTTATACGACCCCCTTAGACAAGTTTGGTCAATCAGAAAATGATTATTTTGAATGCAACAAGATCAATAAAAAAATCCGCATATCTGTATCTTTAAAATTGAGGGAGTTACATTTAATTGAAAATTGAACATTGTGAATGGGGATCATATATCAAATTAGAAATGTAAATTTGTGACATATCACAAAAAAGATAAAACTGGATGATAATACATAGAATACCCAACCGCGTAGTGAGTACCACTGCTTTATATGATCTTTGTCTGTGTAATGCTTTATTTAGATGCATTTGTGATAAAAAATGTTGACACATATTAACGTATTTTTGATCTAAACAATTTCCATCGTCAATTTGTTTATGATCCCTATTTTCACTGATGAAACAGTCTTTTATATGGTACGGAAAAGTAGCATAAGTCAGATTTTTTCCTTTATCATAATTCAGTTGATTTTAAAAATACAGATATGCGATTTTTTTAATGATCTTGTTGCATTAAAAATAAAAAAATTCTGATTGACCAAATTTGTCGAAGGGGGTCAGATTTTTTCCTTTATCATAATTCAGTTGATTTTAAAAATACAGATATGCGATTTTTTTAATGATCTTGTTGCATTAAAAATAAAAAAATTCTGATTGACCAAATTTGTCGAAGGGGGTCGTATAAAAATTAAAAAGTGTAACTTTTTGAAAATTAATGGGAGAACTATTTCATTAACGTAGCCTTATTTCCTACCTTACTTTCATCATTTTTGCAATTTACATTGCCCACTTATCTCCAACAAGTAAAGAATTAAAGTGCGTTTCAATTTTCTTGGGACACTCTGTATATATATATATATATATATATATATATATATATATATATATATATATATATATATATAGTATATAAGTATCTATATATATAACTATATATATATATATTTAAATATATATATATACATTAAGTTTAATAATATACTAAATTTCCCTAGTAATGAAACTTACGTCCCGTGATGGGATGCAATAAGCCTGGATGAGTGGGAGCTGCTGGAGGCGAGGGCTGCTTTGGCTTACTGACTTTGGTATTGCTCTTAGCGAATTCCAGTCGGATCGTTTGAGGCAGGTCAGGATCGAAACGTACGCCCTGCTGGGAAAAAGAAAGAAGTCATTGAATTATGGAAAGTGACATAAAATTCTCACCTACATAAAATTTGAACTATATATACCGAAATTTTAGTTTGCAAAGAATTTATGTATGCTTAAATTATTTCCCGCATTTCTTTGTACACTGTTTTGATGTTATCTATTATATTCAAGTAAATCATACATGATAATATTTTGTAACTTTAACTACGATAACCATGATTTTTGTTTTTAAGCGTCCCAAAATTGGACACTAGGCATAAATGGGTCTACGTGGGCGTAATTCTGAGGATGAGTTCACGACTCCGTCATACGTATTCCGCATTTTATCCGAAATACAGAATTAACTGCAAAAGCAACAAATATGCATTAAAGTAAAAATTCCATTTTTATCTTCG
Source organism: Amaurobius ferox (assembly GCA_951213105.1). Taxonomy (NCBI): domain Eukaryota; kingdom Metazoa; phylum Arthropoda; class Arachnida; order Araneae; family Amaurobiidae; genus Amaurobius; species Amaurobius ferox. The sequence continues at coordinate 98,141,142 of OX578142.1, read as the reverse complement.
CTTTAATAATTTCACTTTTATTTTATTTTTAATAATTGCGCTTTTATTTTAGTTTTAATAATTGCACTTTTATTTTATTTTTAATAATTGCGCTTTTATTTTAGTTTTATTAATTGCACTTTTATTTTATTTTTAATAATTGCATTTTTATTTTAGTTTTAATAATTGCATTTTTATTTTAGTTTTAATAATTGCACTTTTATTTTAGTCTTAGTAATTGCACTTTTATTTTAGTTTTAATAATTGCACGTTTATTTTAGTCTTAGTAATTGTACTTTTATTTTAGTTTTAATAACGACTTCACTAGCAACGGGTTAATACAAATTTTGTCAACTATCAAACAATAAATTTTCTTAACACAGAACATATAAACATGACGCTAACTTACTGAATCTACTATTGTTTTCATTAATGATTTAACCCAGTTTGCGTGTGTATCTGTGCCGCCTGTAGCGAGAAATCTAATCGTCGGTGAGTCTCGAAATTCTGTACAGAGGCAGTATAGAAAAAATACGGTTCAAAAATTCGAATTAGTTTTCCATTTATTTTATGTTTTGGCACGATTTGGAGCGATTTTCATATAAATCGGCTCCTTACCGACCGAAAATATTATCACAGCGTCGGAGAGATCGAAAAATATTCTTTTCAACGATCGTTGACCTAATCCGTAGGAGAATTTTTTTATATTTATTTATTTACTTTTAAAATATCGAAATTTCCATTTATTTAGGTTATCTGATACTTATTTCGCCGCATTTGTAAACGAAAGAGTAGCACAATTCTATAGTTTGGCAAAAATGTATGTGTATATCTTCACATTCTAACAATTCTTTTAATTACTACATTATTTTATTTTTTGTGATTTTTCAAGAACATGCATAAATATTGAAATTATAAATTCTGTTATTGAAGTGCAGTCGAGTCTTCTCCCTGATGGACTTTTCTGCGCATGCCCGTCAAAACATGACTTGGAACTCAAGGTGCAATTTGAACCGCTTCTCTAAAAGGAGGAAATGATTAGGAAATTTATACCGTTTGAAGCATAGATACGGATTGAGGATATTTGTGGTTTGAAGAGGCGATTAGAAATTTATAGGTGTTATCTGTAAATGTATTATTTAAGTAACGACCTCTCTTATTTAGGAACAAGGGCAACACCGGTGTATTCGTTCTAGAACAATATACATTAATGGTGAAATTTAAAATTTTATAGATTTCTTTATGTATGTGTGTGTGACTTATTCCGCCTGTACTAGCCGTAGGCTAGACCAGGTCCAAGAGCCCAAAAGTTACAATTGTTTATAATTTACATAAACAATGACACACATTCTTTTATGCCGGTCGTCCATTTTGTTGCTCCAAGTCCTCTGGACCAGCCGGACGGCCTGGGGCTTTCACACATTCTTTTGTTAGCCAACGGCCCTACCGTGCTGAAAACACCGGTTCTCGTTAGATCACCGAAGTCATGCAGCATCGGGCGCGGTTAGTACTTGGGTGGGTGACCACCTGGGAACACCGCGTGCTGTTGGCACATCTCGGGTGTGGTAGCCCGGTGTTTTGCGAGCTGGATTTGCACGCTGCCACAACTGCCGCCGTGTTCATGCGGAGTACGATCACGTTAAACATGTGGGTCCGTAAGTCCTTCCGAGAGGTTGGTGGTAGGGGAAGGAGGGTACGGTCCCTGTGGATGTCTCCCCCACTGGGTTCCGGTCTAAATTGGGTGGCACTTCCCGGCCATCCAAACGGTTACCTTACACCTTTCTGGTAGGTCGGACGGTCTGGGTCTCAACAACAACACATTCTTTTGTCTTATTAGTTTATATTTTGTTGTCAGCAGAACAAGAAACATATTTTTATCTCTCAATTAAAAAATGAAAAATGATATGTTTTTATACGAATATAAATGAGCGGTTTAATTGTGTTTTGTTTTAATTTTTTACCCGATTTCATCACTTTTGCAGACTAAACTGCGGCATAGATATTATGATTTAAATATGAAGAAAAATAGTTGATAGTATAAATGACTAAAATATTGTAATAAAACTAATGAAAAAATATGTTAATATTATATGTTTTCACAAAACTCATAAAATCTGTTGCCACCACATACATTTTTAGATGATATATTATTCAGAAATTTTATGTTGAATCAAACTAGAAGTTTGGAAATCACTGTGTAATTAATAAAAAGGTTGGCGCGGATAGAAAGGTGATGATAAAATATTAATTACTTTTTGAAAATTCTGTATTTCAAATAATATACATTACAATAAATTTAATCCACTGAACATTCATTTTCAACATGTAGTGCCCAGAATTTATTTAATTTCATTTGCTATTAAATATTTTGTAAGTCACTCGTAAGTTGTTTCGTAAGTATTCGTTGTCGTAAGAAGTCATTCCATACATTTTTCTTTAATAATCATTATCGGTCACTATTGAGCGTTTTATATCCCAAACTGCGAATATTTATGAACTTCCACGTAACGATTTTCAAACTTGTCTATTTAGCCCTTACTAAATACTAAATAGATCTATTTAGTATTTGATCTATTTAGTATTTAGTCCGTACTAAATACTAAATAGATCAAAAAATATTGAATATTATATAATGAGTTTAGTTCTAGTTAGTAAATTTCAGCCATTAAAAAACGTTTAAAGTATCATCTTATTTAATAAAGGAAGGTGTCTTTTTCTTCGTCGACCCAGACGCTCCGACCTACCAGAAGGTGTAAGGTATCTGTTTGGACGCCGGGAAGTGCCATCCAATTTAGACCGGAACCCAGTGGGGAGGCCTGTACATGGATCATACCCTCCTTCTCCTACCATCAACCTCTCGGAAGGACTTGGGAATCCACATATTTAACATGCTCGTACTCTGTATGAACACGGAGACAGTGTGGGCAGTTCGGGGATCGAACTTGGGTCGTCCGAGAGCAATCCCATGCGCTAACCACTGGGCTGTCTCACCCAAAAGGAAAATGTTTGTCTGTGCAGTCTGTAGTGGAAAATCTAAAGGTTGCACGAACATGATATTTGGAAGATAGGTACTTCAAGATCCGAATAGGTGCACATCGGCTTTATTTTTTTTTAAATTTTGAATTAGTTTTTTATTTATTGCGTAAGCTCGAAATTCCTTTGCGCTCTCTAAAAATCAATAAAACGCAAGAAGAAGAATATGGCTAGGATTTCATTTGAGGCATGGCACCAAGATCATAGGTAAGCGTCTCGGTTGTGAAAGCGGAAATTCCAGACTGATGGTGCTTCATATTTATTAGCGTGCATGTGTATTTCAGCGGAATCTTCTGTTTCATGGGCGGTTGAATGCCCGACCAATTCAGAAAGTAATATTTTTGTTTTTGCATGCTATTTGATTTATGCAATTTTCAGATCGAAACCATTTCAAATTGCATTCACATGCATTATTTAAGTAGCGGGTACTTATTTTATTATTTATACGCACTGAACGCTTATTTAGAACCCAATCAACGCCTGGTAGGCCCTTCGCTCTATAGTTATTAATATATGTTGAAAAACGTTTTAGATTTTGACGGTATAGAAAAGTTCTCTGAAAATAAGATGTCCACAAATCCAACTAAATCTATGTGCACTAAATATAGTATTTATTGGTAATAAAACAAGCAAAACGTCATAATGCATGTTACATACCATGCTGAAAATGGGTTTAATACGATGAATGCAAAACATAGTCATTATTAAATGACAATTGATAAAATCTTTAAAGTTGTGCTCATAATAATCAAATAAAATATTTCAAAGCGGCGTTAGCAGCGGTACGTTTGTTCATATTCTTGGCAGCTCATCAAATATCTTAACTTATTCACCAGACAGTAACTATAGTCGTGAAATGTTTATTAGGCCATTATGTGATGCCCTTAATGATTAAATGGCGAATGAATGTAATAATTAAATTATGGAGTTTAATAACGTGCATTCTAAAATAGATAATTTAATATAGATCAACTTTTGAAAACTTCTGATCGACATTTAATCTTCTGAAATTCCTCAATTATTAATAAATGTCCATCTTTTCTGATTTTAACTATAGAAGTGCTTCATTTTACAAGTTGTTTGAGATACTTATTAAACCTGTAGCAATAGTATTTTGATGAAATGTAGATTTAATGGTAATTCATTTGTTTAGCACTCTAAGGGCATTGTGGGTGCTATTCCATATTCATTGTCTTGCATTATAAAATAAGAATTTTGTGTTTCTGTCGTTGTTGTTCTGTTGTTGGGCGAATCGGTTAGAGAGAAATTTGCTACAGAGGTGCTTCACGTTTTCGTACGATGCACATCGGCAATATTAAAAAAGAATTAGAATACTTTAAAAGCTACGAATATTTAAAGTCGAAAAGTCGTCGAAATTTTCTTATTCAGTTCAGGCGATGGAAGATTAAATGGCGTAAGTGATTTGCGCCACTCCTTCCCCTGCCACCAACCTCTTGAAATAACTTTCAGACCCACAGTACGACACATAGACATGGGAATGGACTGGGTAAATCCGGGCTTCGAAGTCTGGTCCACCGAGTGCAATTCCCGTGCCTTATACACTGGGTTATCTTGCCACCACCTCAGCATTTGTGAAATGCTTCATTTTATACTTACGAAGTCCACGTTACAAATGATGATGGTGAATAGCAACTTTACGGACCACCTAACAGCGCCCTGTAGCATCAAATGGTGACGTCTGAGGACATACATACATTAACGAAAAATGTTAATTATTCTGTTAATCTCTCATTTAAGTTTGTATTAAGTGTTTTGAATCATTCTGTGTTCATTTGTGTTATATATTCTTAAATAAGCATGAAATGGTGTTGTTACATAAAAATTTTAATGATCGACAGAAAATATGCATTCTGTAGTTCACAGAAACTTGGGCGTCGATTACTGTCAATTATCCAGTTTACGATGTTATGTAAACTTTTAGGCGAATTTTGTTTATATCATTATTCGCCCAACTTTGCGTTTCGACTAAATATGCATTTCAGTCATTTAAATTACAGAACGTTATAAACTGATCGCATACATACATCGAGAAAAATTTCCTTAATTCTTCCATTTAAAAAAATGTCGATTTCTTATTAGCTATTCCAAAGCGAGTATTTTCACCTATCAAAGTTCTTAAATGAAGCGCAAATGAATGAGAAAAGCAATAAAAATGCCATTATTGCCGAACATTTTAAATTGGATTTGAAATAACGAATTAAAACGAGTTTAATTCCGAATTTTAATTTTAATATTTGATCACAAACTAAATTGAGTGAACAGAGATGACAATATTGCCTCTTGATTTCCCAGACTCATCAATCCTCCAATTGCACAAACAAGTGAAAATGGCAATGTTCGAACCTTTTTAAACTTCAAGTCATCGGGTTTTTTTTTCGAAATGAGATTTGCATATTAAATTGTTATAAAAATCCAAATTTGTTTTTATTCATACTTGTATTTCTTTATTCTTCATCGTATCCCTCTCCTCATTCCGTAGAACCTCCCGTTCCTTACGTTCGTAATAAATATTAAATGCAGTTATAAATTTTAAAGCAAAAGTTTTCCTCGCAATCAACGATATCCAAGACACTGTCAATCAAGCTTCTTTGTTCTATCTATAATCTGTCACATTAGCGTCGTAGCGCACTCAAAGCTTCGTTTTAACGCTTGCCTAAACCTTCATTTTTCGAATAAATTAAAGAACCTATCCGTTAACAAGTTTGGAGTATCGTAATTTCAGAATTTTATATCAAGGAATTTTTTACTTTTGCTAAATGCTTTCCTTTACTTTGTGCTGTGCTTTCTAAATTGTTCAATTTATTCTTAATTAATCTTGGAAGTATGGACGTAAGTGTGCGTTGTGGAAATAATGAAGTTCTTAAGGTAATTACTTCATAGATGAAAATATGGGAAGGAACAGACGTTTTAGACGAGTGTAGAGTTACTGCCCCTTTTACGAATTTTTAAAGCATATTTTAGTCATTATGGTAATGATGAAATTTCGTTAAAGAGAGAAGATATTTATTCAATGAAACAGATTTTTTTCCTCGAACGAGATTTGTTTTATTGATTCTTTCACTCGTTTTCTTCATGTTTTTAATAAAAATTATCTTAAGAATATTCTAATTATCATATTACTGCATCCTTCGCAAGAATAACAAATTGAACCAATATATTTGCTGTCTTCGGTAAAGATAATCTAATCCTGGGTTATTATACATTCGGGTAATAATTATCTAATGAGAGAAAATAACCTACATAGTCACAGCATTATCAATTTTAAGTTGATAAAAAACAATTTGATGTGGGCAGCACATGACTTTCCTTACACAATGCAATGAATTTATTGCATTAACTTCGAATTTATGATGTAAAAGATCCACAGATAAATATTCTGGCACTGAATCCACTGAAATCAAAATTTAGCGGTTTTGTCAACTTGCGTGTCCAAACAGACTGATTTATTCATAATCACTGACAAAATCGTCATCAAAATCCTTATAGATGTTAATTAATAGCTCGTAAAGAAAATAACTATGGCGACCTCTTTGGCGTCACAATACAAAAAAATCTGATATGAGCAGAACATAACTTTCCCTATATAGTGCATTGAATAAGATCGTCGGCACTGAATGTATAACATACGGCACAATGTTTTTATTGCTGAATTATACACTTGTCGTTCTTCTGGATGACAATATGTGAAATTATTTCGAAGTATTTCATTAACATATTTCGCGGGAGCGGGAGCCCATTGGTTAGCGCGCTGGAGTTGCACTCGGTAGGCCCGGGTTCGATTCCAGCCGCTGCCAAAACTGCCGCCGTGTTCACGCGGAGTACGATCACGCTAAACATGTGGGTCCGTGAGTCCTTCCGAGAGGTTGGTGGTAGGGGAAGGATGGTACGATCCCTGTGGATGCCTCCCCCACTGGGTTCCAGTCTAAATTGGGTGGCACTTCCCGGCCGTCCAAACAGTTACCTTACACCTTTCTGGTAGGTCGGACGGTCTGGGTCTCAACAACTGACATAAGTCTAACTTGACAATTATCAATATAGATATCATCCGCGTAAAGCAATATAGTCCATATATTAATATATTTTAATTACTTCATCCATTTTGCGTCATTTTTGCGAATTTAATGATATTTTCGGAAATTTAGCACCATTAAAAAGTCCAGTCGAAGACCAGTTCGAATGATAGAAATTGATAGAAATGATAGGAAAACATACTTCACTATGAGATAGGGACCTTACGTTTGGAGTAAGAGTAGATAATTTGAGAGAAAGAATGCATACAATTTCAGTTTTCCCCTATTTGCTACTTTAGGGGTGCCGCACACCAAAATGTTCGAATTTCCAAATAAGGGAGAACCCTCCCCTCCGCTTAAGCCCATTGGCTGATATAATTGCCATTGGCTGAATTAATGAGAAATACCCTGTCTTAATTGAAGTAGAGGTTGGGAATTGTGCCACTTTTTAAAAAATCATACTTTAAAAATCGAATTATTTAAAACTTTAATCTTCGGGATGTGCTTATTGCGAGGCCGTTGATTTTCGACGAGTATTCGGTTAGTAAAATGACTAACCAACTAATTCAAAATTAATAAAAGGTAATGCCGAGTTGCACCTTCCTGTGCCCTGAAATATCTATGTACCAACTTTTATAGCCGTACGACGCTTAGATTTTCTGCTACAAACCGCACGGACAGATAGCCATCTACCTTTATTATGTAAGATTTCCAAAACTGTATATTTTCTTCTATCCAGTTTCTAGCACATTACATTGAACAGCTTCTTGAGCCAATGAAAAGCTTAATGTCAAATGTGGGTCTTTTTATTTCTGAACAAAATATTTAATCCAAGATATCTAAGCTTTTAGCATCTTTACCGAGATTTGTGGTAATTTATTAATTATGAGATCATACGTTAAATTTCAAACCTGAAATCTGTATATTACATAAAATAAAAAAGAAGTATTCTGACACAACCTTATTATGACTTGCAGTTTATATAAGCATTAATTCAATTTCTCAAAAATCCTTATTCACTTCGAAATGATGGCAACATAATTGATATTTGCGTTTCTTATTTTTCGGAAGTAATGCACGTATTACGCGCTATGAACAAATTGTTTAGAATTTCCTAAAAGTAAATATTTGAACTATTAAGCTTATTATTTCATGTTACGATTATTAAATTTAATTTCGAATCAACTGAATAGGAAATACTCCGTATCCGTGTCAACTTTGCAAAACAAATAAACATAAAAAAAAAAGAACATATTTTATATTATATATATAGAGAGAAAATCTAATTTTGGTTAATTTACCACTCTTAAGTAAACTTTCTAATCTGATTAAAAATTTTGAGAAAGTGTCATGTTCTCTTGTCATGACAAATTAAAAAATTTGATGTGAGCTAAACGTGACTTTCACTACATAATGAAAATGGCGATAAATTTTCAGACAATTTAATACAATACCATCAAATTGGTGAGTTTTGTAAAATGTACTGAAATTCACGTTTATTTTATGGTACGATAGTACCAATTGTCGCCAATTAAATATCTTGCCAAAATTAAAGAAAGGGCACTTAATTAACGAAAATGACGCCAAATTGATGCATATTCAATATCTTGAAAATATAAGTTCAATTTATTTTATAAATCTTGTCGCTTTAGGTAAATAAGTATTCTTTTTTCAAAATATAGTGAATTTTGCAAGTTTGTGGGACAAGTACGTTTCGTTAAGGGGATCTAGGGTGGCATAAATAAATTGTGTTTTTAAGGGGTGATATGGTAATAATTTAGACATAGCAAAATTTCAAAAATAGAAACTAACAAGAAGGATCAATCATGCTTAAAGCATTGATTATGAAACACTTTCCAACTTCAATGCAATTTTATTTAAAAAAGTCGAAAATGCAATACATTCCTCGGTAATATTTTAAAACTTATCACGATACTACATTGATTTATTATATTTGAAAACTTAAACCTTCATTGAAAAAAATGAACTTCATTCAAAAGACGGCATTGAAATATAAATTGCATGGTTTAAATATCTCTAAAATGCAATACATTACACGGTAATATTTTTAAATCTATCATAATACTACGATAATTTATTATATTTGAAAACTTCATCGAAAACAACTGAAATTAATTCAAATGACGTCATAGAAAAAATAACACGCCTGGATCTCTCTATAAAAGCAGGATTCCATTCATAACTTTCTCCATTTCATTCATCACAATACTATAATAATTTATTTTATTTAAAAATTAAGACCATGGAGCTACAATTCATAAACTTTATGCTTAAAACTTCATCGAAAAATATCCTCCTTCTGTTTATAAAATCAATTAATATTTCATTCATATCAGCCATGCAGACTCCATGGACTGAATTATTTTGTGTTAAAGAAATACAGTAATTCTAATACAACTCATTCTACATATTTTGCTGTTTACATTTTACATAGGTGAAAAATAGGCTTAATTGTAGAAATAATCAAATTTGAATGAGAATTTAAACTCAAATATATTGTCATTGTGTTGTTTTAGTATGTAGATGCACAGAATTTAAGCAGAAATAAAGTAGTTTTAGGATGGATACAACACTCAATATGAATTAAGAAGAACTTTAAAAAATCACGAATTTGAAACAAGATGGATGCCCCATATCTCATTTTGAAGTGGGTCATGTGATCGTTTCATATCATGGTCACGTGATCGTTTCATATAAGATGTGTAATTATTATTTTAATTTTTATTTAAAAAACTACTGAATATATTTAGCTGAATTTTTTTTTATATATTTTATGAAACAATTTGACTATTACCTAAAATTTTCGAAGCAATTTGTGAATTTTAAATCCGCTTAAAAATGTTAGAAAAATTAGGTCCCATAGGGCTCAATGTATTTCATTTTTTCAACCCGGGTTCAATCCAAAACTAATTGTGTGATATTATTCATTTATATTCCCATAGGTCCTACAGACCGTCTGAACAACATACTAAAATTTCATTTTGATTAAGTCATTTTTACGGCAGTTATCGTGCTAACGGACAGACAGACAGACAGACAGACAGACAGACAGACAGACAGAATGAACAAAGTCATAAACACTTTTCAACTTTGTTGTAAAGTGTTAAAAATCACGAATTTGAAACAAGATGGATGCCATATATCATTTTGAAGTGGGTCATGTGATTGTTTCATATCATGGTCACGTGATCGTTTCATATAAGATGTGTAATTATTATTTTAATCTTTATATAAAAAACTACTGAATATATTTAGCTGAATTTTTTTTTATATATTTTATGGAACAATTTGACTATTACCTAAAATTTTCGAAGCAATTTGTGAATTTTAAATCCACTTAAAAAATGTTAGAAAAATTAAGTCCCATAGGGCTCAATGTATTTCATTTTTTCAACCCGGGTTCAATCCAAAACTAATTGGGTGATATTATTTATTTATATTCCCATAGGTCCTACAGACCGTCTGAACAACATACTAAAATTTCATTTTGATTAAGTCATTTTTGCGGCAGTTATCGTGCTAACGGACAGACAGACAGACAGACAGACAGACAGACAGAATGAACAAAGTCATAAACACTTTTCAACTTTGTTGTAAAGTGTTAAAAAGAGTGAAATATGATGAAAGCATGAAAGAGATAAAAATTGGAATAACTGTATTCAAAATCCATGGAAATATATAGTAAATAACAAAATGAAGGTAACAAGCTGTTTCGTGGTTAAATGCGCTACTTTTATCAAAACACGAAACTTTAAAAAATAGTTAATTAAGTGATAGCTAAATAAACAGCAGAAATTAAAGAAATAACAAAAATTAAGAAAAACACCCAGTGCTACATTAGCTGCAATAATCTAATGACATACAATGAAATTATTTTGAAACTACCAAGGCAGATACTGGAAATAAGAAGAATATAAACAAACAAGAAAGACCAATCATACATAAAGCATTGATTATGAAACACTTTCCAACTGAAATGCAATTTTATATAAACATGCGATACATTCCGCGGTAATAATTTTAAAATTATCACAATACTACGTTAATTTATTATATTTGAAAACTTCATCGAAGAAAATGAACTTTATTCAAATGACGGCATTGAAATATAAATTGCCTGGTTTAAACATCTCTAAAATGCGATACATTCCTCGATAATATTTTTAAAATTACCATAATGTCACAATAATTTCTTATATTTGAAAGCTTCATCGAAAACAAGTGAACTTTATTCAAATGACGTCATCGAAATATAAATCGCCTCTATAATAAAAGCAGCATTTCATTCATAAACACGTTTCCAATCGTTTCATTCATCACAATACTATAATAATTTATTTTATTTAAAAATTTGAAAAATTGTTATCTACCATATTTATTTTAAAATGTGAAACCTCTCTAATATATAAAAAAATCTGATGTGGGCAACACATGACTTTCCTTATATAATGTAATGAATTTACTACTTTTACAGTAAAAAAATAGGTTTTTCTTATAGTAGATACTAATATTCTTTCCAAGATATTGAATTTTCGAAAATTAGTCGTCATTTTCATTGATTTAGCATCATTTTTATCCATTTGGCGAGATTTTCATTAATTTGGCAACATTTCAAAAAAGTCGCCAAGTTGGCGATATTCCGCCAAATTCGTCGCCAAAATCTCGCCATGCGTTATGCACTAAGAAAAAAGTTATTCTTACAGCAGATAAATGACTATTGGCGTTCAAATACAAAAGTATTATTCAAAGTATATTTTTTCATGAATGGAACGAGCTAGATCCACGAGAATGATGTCACGCAATTTATCGCATGGTATTACATATGAAAAGTGAATATGTTTCTCAATAGGAATTTTTTTTTTATGTGACATTTTCATAATTTTTTTGAAAAATGTACAATATCTCGAGAACGGTTCATGTTAGCGTTCTAAAATTTATGCCAATCGTTTTCTAATGAAAAATTACATAAGAAATGTCTATTTGCGTAACTTTATTAGCGGTTTTCATTTTTTGACGATTTTTTCAAAATTTCATTCGAAAATTTAGGGGGGGTTCTGAACATTCGATTACGTATAAAAACAATAGGCTTCCAGTGTTTACGGATTGTGATTTTTGTACCAAATTTGGTTCTAATCGGTCCATTCGTTCGTCAGTTATCGTCTCCACAGACTCACTGACACACACACACATACTTTCACACACACACACACACACACATACAGACATCACTTCAAAAATGTCTGATTCGTGATCAGGGATGCTTGAAACGTGCTCTCCCGTCGAAAACTCGAATTCGAATTTTCGACCCCGTCACAATACTTTCCTTATACATTATGTATATAAGGAAAGTAACAATGAAACTCTTGGAAAGATATATATTATATAATATATCTCTTTTTTCTTTCTGGAGGTTATAGCAAAAGTCAGAATTTAATTGAATTTGTTTTTCTTCCTATATTAAATAATTTTTATTTAAACAAGAAAGATCAATCATGCATAAGCATTGATTATGAAAAACTTTCCAACTGAAATGTAATTTCATTTAAAAATTTCTAAAATGTGATTCATTCAGTGGTAATATCTTTTACATTATCACAGTACTACAGTAATTTATTATACATAAATATTTTAAACTGTATCGAAATATAAATCATCTGATTCTTTATGCAAAATCAATGAATATTTCATTCATATAACTTGTATTCCAGACTCCAGAGCTAAATAATTTTGTGTGAAAAAAATTCAGCAATTCTTATGTAATTCATCTTACAATCGCTTGAGATATTTGCATTCTGCATATGTTAAAATTAGGCTTCCTTGAAGAAATAATAAAAGTTTAGGGATCATTTAAAATCACAACTATTGTAATTGCATAGGCACGGAATTTAGATACACAGATAATACACAGATAATATATATGTGTATGTGTATGTACTCAAAGTATTGGAATCGTGCCGAAGATCGGAACTCGAATTTTCAAAGTATCTACACGTTTTGGGACTTCTAGAACACGAAAAAACTACTTTTAGGAAGACGTCTGTGTGTGTAAGGGTGTATCTGTGTATGTTTCTGTGTGTCTGTGTGGATATTACATCCACTCTAATTGAAAAACTAATGGACCGAATTTCATACAATTTGGTAGGTATGTTTTTTGTGGGAAATCCTGATGTTCATTAGATTATAGTACGATTCGTAATAAAAGAATCTGCCTTCTTTGCGAAATGGCTGCAGAAATTGCCTTTATCCACTCTAGCTAAAAACTAATGAACCAAATTTAACAAAATTTGGAGTATAATATTTCAATAACCTACAAGTGATTTATATACCAAATTTAACAAAATTTTGTATATAAATCATTTGTAGGTTATTCTACTACGATTCGGGAAAAAGGAACGGGCTATTTTTGCGAAATGGAAAGCAAAAATCGTTATATATAAAAATAAAAGACTACGTGTGCTCAATTATGTCAATTAAATTCCTATTTTATATGTGATTTTTGACAACAAAAAGAATAAGACTAACCCCATTACTCTAGGACTAGCCGTTCTTGAGATATTCTAGTTTTTTCGCGTTTTCGCTACGCCACCTTTGACAATAAGTCCAGCTATCAAATGAGAACCAAATTTAAGTTTAACGTGTAAATTCAATGTCATTTAAAATACTTATGTTGTGCAGATAAACTCAAATTATCATTGAATAAATAAAGAGAACGAATATGAGTCTGCAGAGAAAGACATGTGCTGTCCACATCAGAATTTTTAACAATATTACACCAATGATTTATAGAAGTGAACGGGGATTATTTTCAGGCCATTTCGAAAAAAATGTATAATCTATATTTAAAGATCCATCAAATTTTTGTCGAATAAAATGTTCAACAAATTTAAGCTGTGTACCAAATTTTAACTCTCTAGGACGTAGGAAAGTGCATTTAAAATGCCATCAATTAAATTTATCATGAAGAGTTATATAAAATTTAAAAAAAATGAAAAATTGTTATCTACCAAATTTATCTTAAAATATGAAGCCACTCCCATATGCAAAACGTTTAAACAAATGGAGAGATATTTATTATATAATATCTCTCTCTTTTCTTTCTGGAAGATATCCCAAAGTCAGAATTTAATTGAATTTGTTTTTTTCCCTATATTAAATAATTTTTTTAAATAAAAAACTACTTAACATATTTTACTGAATTTTTTTTTATATATTCTATGGGATAATGTGAATATTTCCTAAAAATTTCGAAGCAATTCGTGAATTTTAAATTTACTTAAATAATGTTTGAAAAATTAGGTCCCATAGGGTTCAATGTATTTCATTTTTTCAACCCGGGTTCAATAAAAAACTAATTGGGTGATATTATTTATTTATATTCCCATAGGTCCTACAGACCGTCTGAACAACATACTAAAATTTCATTTTGATAAACTCATTTTTACGGCAGTTATCGTGCTAACGGACAGACAGACAGACAGACAGACAGACAGACAGACAGACAGACAGAATGAACAAAGTCATAAACACTTTTCAACTTTGTTGTAAAGTGTTAAAAATTAAGGAGGTTAGTTAAATTTATTAACTGAAATTAAATAGCATACAATCAAACTACTAAAAAATTACTATTCAATGAATCTTGAATTAAGAGTAATACTCGCATTACAAATTGGAGGAAGTAGTCGATTTCGTAAGAAATATGAGGTAAGTATAACAATTAAAGGCATTCAAACAAATTGCATTAAAATTACAAGTAAATAAGGCAGGAATTAAGAAGGATGTTCAAATAACATGCTTACAAACTACGTAAAATGCACTCAAACGTAAAACTGGAACTTAGAAATATATGAACAAAATATGAAAATTACGGTTTCGGAAGCTATATAGTTAATATTATAAGTTAAACTCAAATAACATTTGATCAATCTATTTAAATACTAGTAAAATTGACTGGAATTAAGCAGAAAATAGATAAATTGAAGGAAAACTGCTTCGAGAGCCAACTTTTAAAATCAAGGATATGTATGAAGGATATTTTCCCCGGCTACGAAGACGTAAGGAACTGCTGTTTTATAATTAATAAGATAATCTGAGTTCAAATAGATAAATTCCCATTTAAAATAATGTAGTTTTGATGTAGTGCGGGTATGGGCAATGATTTTAGCCTGAGAAAATTGAAAGGGATAATTTTCAAACCAACAATATTGGGAAATGGATGACTTAAATGTTTCTTGTTTGACGACCATCATGGAATGAATACTCTTTGATTCCCCGAGAACACTCTGGTCTAAAAATGTAGGCTAAATTATACTGACAGAGAACAGAATAAATTCCACTTTTATGTAGATGTGGAATAGCAGTTTTAACGGATGGAAACTGGAATTTATTAACTGATCTAAAACTATTTTAAAATTGAATCTTGATAAAACTCTAGAAATTTTAAAGCTCAAAGGAGCGTAAAAGAGCAAAACTATAAACTTTCTACGAACGGAATCTTCATCAGAAGAAACAGCTGAAACGGGACTCTGTCTGATAAATTTTTCAAAGCTTTAACAATGACAGATGGATTTAAACCCTTACTTTTAGCTAAATATTTCAGAGATTTAATTTCTGAAGTTAAAGAGGATGAATCAGAGTATAAGAGGATTGCGAGGTACACATATGAGTATGTATAAACTACAGCCAAATTCTGCTGGGGAGGATAATTTGAAAGAAAATGCGGAGGTATAGTAACAGCAAAAGTTGTCCAAAAATGAGTGCTAAAAGAAGAATCATTTCTGGAAAAAAGACATGTAAAAAGGAGAGTTGATTATTCATTACAATTTCATGTGTAAATTGAATATGATGGGCAATAGAATTAATAAATAAAATTATGAATAGACAATAGATCGAAGAGATTTGCCACCAGAATGAATGTGTCATCCAAATACCAAAACCAGTATTTAAAAGGAATTCTTTTGAAATACCTTTTCTTCAAAATAGGGCATGTACAAATTACAACGAAAGGGTGACAAAAAATTTCTCATCGTAAGTCCTTCAGATTGTTTAAAATAATTCCCAACCAAAGAAATGTGTTTTGTTCAATGCATAATTTAGTCATGGCCAGAAATTCATTATATTCGACATCAGAGTAATGGAATTCCCTAAGTTTTTTTCTGAGCACGGAAGAGAACCCTGTACATTAGTAACAAGGATTTGAAATCCAAAGAAAGCATCGTGCAGTTTACAGGAGAGACATCTTTTAATTAGCTAACAAACTCATAAAAACTTTTAACAGTGCGAAAATTATTATCTGATAAGGAAGAAAGAATGTTAGCTAAAACACGTGCAAGGTGTCAAGAACCTTGCTGTCCCAACCGGGAATCGAACTGGCCAGTTAACATTCTACCGTTGAGCTACTGGAACGAAATTGCAAGCTCGTATCTTCAAAGTGGAGCGGCAAAGGGTATATGAAGCAGGGCCAATGTTGGAAACATTGAGCCTAAAAGGAATATTTGTCTTGTGTATCTTCGTAAGCGTATAAAAGCGAGCACAATTATGAATTGAGGGTACCATTACCTGCTTAGTAGTATCACTAAACACTACATAATTTTTGACGATGTTTTTGATACTTTTAAGGAGGCCATTTGTTGGGCCTTTTTTACTTTCCTTATATACATAATGTATAAGGAAAGTATTGTGAATCAAACATTTTTGAGGAGATGTCTGTGTATGTGTGTGTGGGTGTGTGTGTGTGTCAGTGAGACTGTGGAGACGATATCTCACGAACGAATGGAGCGATTCGAATGACATTTGGTACAAAAATCACAATCCGTGAATACTGGAAGCCTATTGTTTTTGTACGTAACCGGATGTTCAGAACCCCCCCTAAATTTTCGAGTGAAATTTTGAAAAAAATCATCAAAAAATCAATACCTTTAATAAAGTTACGCAAATAGACATTTCTTATGTAATTTTTCCTTAGAAAACGATTGACATAAACTTTAGATCGCTAGCATGAACCGTTCTTGAGATATTTCACATTTTTAAAACAGATTTATAAAAAAAATCCCATAAATTAAATAAAATCTATTAACTGTTGAGAAACCTGTTCACTTTTCATATGTAATATCATGCGATATATTGGGTGACATCATTCTCGTGGATCTAGTTCGTTCCATTCATGAGAAAAGGTACTTTGAGTAATAGTTTTGCATTTGAACGCCAATAATCATTTATATGCCACATTAATAACTTATTTCTTCGTTCATAACGCTTGGCGAGATTTTGGCGACGAATTTAGCGGAATGTCGCTAACTTGGCGACTTTTTAAAATGTTGCCAAATTAACGAAAATTTCGCCAATTGGATAAAAATAACGCAAAATCAATGAAAATGACAACTGATTGACGAAAATTCAATATCTTGGGAAGAATATAAGTATCTTCTAGAAGAAAAACCTATTTTTTTACTGTAAAAGCAGTAAATTCATTGCATTATACAAGGAAAGTCATGTGGTGCCCACATCAGATTTTTTACTTCATTATAAGTTCAGGCACACAATGGGCGTTAGGATGATCAGTGAGCAAAAATATTTGTTTAAGTAATCTATTATTTAGAACTGTAGATATATTTAGAAATAAAATTTCATCTGACGCATAAATGGCAAATGAATAAGCAGTACCTATTAATTATTAAAGTTTTTCTCTAGTAAACAGTGCTACTATGAAAATTTATATAATAAGAATAATTTATCCAAATAAATTTAAATAAAAAAAACGAACAATAGTAGTTGCTTATTTACCTGTAAGTCTAGCTTTGCAGCTTCAGCTCCGGCTCTTGTGGTAAAAGTAACAAAACCAACTGGCTGGAAGGGAAGGATATTTATTAATTTCCAAACGAAATCTAAATCATCAAGCAGGCATGTTGTGAGCATGAAATATGCTCGTATTTGATAGTGTTAAAATGTTTTCTAATTTATTTTTAGAAAATTGGATGGATAAAAAAAAGGTTAAAACAAAATCATACAAGTAAAGAATGAATGATTAAATGTAAAATTCTTAAAACATTTGAAAGTTTTTGAAGAGCTTTAAACGCTACCTTGGCGTATTTTTTTACATCACTGTACCTCTTCATGGTTTAAATACTTCCGCATCATAAACAGATACAAAATATTCTGAGGATGCAATGAAAAACGTAAACGCTGAAGACCGCAAAAACATTTAACAACTCGAAGCTATTATCACCACGCTTGAAAATTAATGTATTTTGTATTTTTTTATTTTATAGAAATACCTCTTTTTTTACAAGGCGTACTTTTCAGTACTGCAACCTTGTCGCCTCGCATGTATTTGAGGGGGGAGGGAAGGGAAGTGAAGGGGGGGGGAGAGTCTTCCCTTTTGAGTAATGAAGCGCGACATTTTAACGATATTTCACGTGCTTTATATTCATGGAGGTTATGCTACTTATTATCACTCAGAATTCCTGCTTCTTTTAAATATTTTCAAAGTAGAATATTTCTGAACATAATTTGGATGTGGGAAACTAAAGGTGAGTAAAAAAAGAACACCATCATTTCAATCCATATAATAATTGTATAACGTGGTTTTGTCTTTCAAGACCCTCCAGAAGCCCCAGCCTCTAGTGACCTAGAAAACTGAATCTTTGCAGACTTATAGTGTATAGACCACTGTGCAAAATCTAACGGAGCCGAATTTCTTAGCAATCTCCTCCCCTCGGGGTGGAGAAAATGAAGTTTCGAAAAGTGAGTTTCGAAAAGTATTTCTAGATCCTCCAGTGCCCCCCCCCCCGTTGATCCAGAAGACCGACACTTTGCACAGTTATAGTATCAACTACGAAACAGAATCTAATTTTTTTCAATTTTCAATTTACACCCAACGAGGGTGGAAAAAATGTAGTTTGTTAAGAAATATTTCCAGTCCCTCCAGAAGCTCCTCCGTTGACCTAGAAGTCTTAGACGTTGCATACTGACTCTATCAATTACGGTACATAGCTTAACGAACGTGATTTTGACTCCTCCCCCCTGAGGAGGAGAAAATGGGGCTTTCGAACATTCTTTCCCGACCCTCCATTAGTATTCTGGTGACCTAAAAAGCTGAATTTTTGTGCAGCTATATGACTATCGTTCACTGGACAGAATCTAACTAAACCGGATTCTCTATTTTTTCCCTAAGGGTTGACAAAATGGAGAAACAGGGGCTCGAAATGTCTTTCTAGCCCCTCCAGTATCCTTCCGGTAACTTAGAAGGCTGATGCTTTGTATATTTAGTATCGACCGCATAAAAAATCTAACTTAACCAAGTTTCGATTAAAACGATTATTTTTTATGCTAAGTGCTATATAATGTTACGCAAGATAAAATGTTTTAAAAATAATATTTCAATTGGATTTTTTCAGAGTGTTAATGTCTCTATTCTTGACAGGTAGCAATCCTAGTATATTTACGAATAAAAATGGTTGATTTTGTAATCCTTGAGCAGTATACTATATTGAGAGCATAACGAAGAGTATACCATATTATGCAAATAATTATGTATGTACTCTGATCACAACTGAAATCGTAACACCATGAAGAAATTGATGTATCCTTATAAATTTACAGAATATAATTGCAACATGAAGATGTGCAAATGATCAAAAAATCATACCTGGAAAATGAAAGCATGGAACATTATTGATATTTGATCAATCTGGAATAGGCCCACCGCGAATGGCTATGCAGGATGGAATACGACCAGGCATTCCGTCAATGAAATGGTCAATGGTGTGCTGAGGGATGGCATTCCACACATCATGCAATTGGGTTTGTAACTGAACATGGTTTGCTGGAATTGGTAGTTCTCTTAATCGCAGACTCATGATGTCCGAGATATGCTCAATTAGCGACAATCCGGAGAATATTTAGGCCAAGGAAGGATATGAAAACCTTGTAGACTAGTTATAGTTACCCGTGCAGTATGCGGTCTGGCATTATCTTGCTGAAAAGCAGTCCAGGCCTGGTTGACAGATATGGCTGTATCATAGGTCTCACAATATCAGATACGTATCGTTGTGCCGTGATACTGCTAGAAACGTGGCCCAAAGGTGTTCGTCCACCAAGTGTTACACCATCCCAAACCATGGTACCACTTAGGGGGGGGGGGTGGCTGTGTGGCGATTGATAGAAAAAGCTTACTGGTGGCGTTGTTGAAAGCGCCGTCATACGCGAGTACGGCCATCTGGTATGCCAAAACAGAATCGTGATTCATCAGTGAACAGAATGTTTCGCCATTCTGTCGACTAATTGCGTCTCATTTGACACCACTGGAAGCGACGTAACCGGTGAAGACGTTGAATCAGTAGGTATTGAAAAGGTCGTCTACCTCGGAGTCCTGCGTCATGCAAACGGCTTCGAATAATTTGCGTCGAAACCACGTTACCTGTAGTGTGGGATAAATGTAGTTGTAACACGGTTGCTGTGATAAACGGCTCCCGTGAAACGCTTGTCAGAAGCATACGATCTTCACGTGGTATGGTGCACCAGGAAGCTTCACTACACAATCTTTGTGTCGTTTCGTTGTATCTCAGGAACAGTAACACACACCGTTGAACTGTGCTCATATCACGACGCAATAGTTCAGCGATCCTTCGAAGGCTCAATTCACCCGCTTGTAAAACATTGAGTTATTGCCGTTCCGTTGACGACAACTGAATGTATGCGGTACGTCGACGTACTCTTGCATACTTTGATGATTTTTACAACCTGAAACTAATGACGCTACAATTTAGCTGTGATACCGCTCCTCCTTGACCTGGCGCTTTTATGCTGCTCGGCAAGGTGCTACCGTTACTATGCGTAACGAAACTCTGATCATTTGCATATCTCGCCTTGCTGTTTCCATTGCCTGATTTACATAAAGCTACACCTACAACTTTATGGTGTTGCGATTTCAGTTGTGAGCAGTGTACATTTAGTGGGTCCTAATATTCTGGACATCATTTTGTTGGATCTTTCTACTGTTACCGACCCAGACCGTTCAACCTATCCGAAGGTGTAAGGTGTCTGATTGGACGGTCGGGACAGTGCCAACCGATTTAGACCGGAACCCAGTGGGGGAGACTTACACAGGGACCCTACCCCCTTTCGTCTGCCACCCAACCTCTCGGAAGGACTGAAGGACTCACATGTTTTAAGCTGCAGTACTCCTCGTGCACACAGGGTAGTTTTGGCAGAGCTGGGATTCGAACTCGGTAGTCCGAGTGTAATTTCCGCGTACTAACCACTGGGCTGTCCTACCCCTGACTAGAGGAAATCGGCTGCCCCACCCCTAACTAGAGGAAATCGGCTGTCCCACACATAACTGGAGGAAATCGGCTGTCCCACGAGATGGCTTCCCAGCCTATTTTATAATGAATGGGTCACGGCAAAATATTAGGCTACAAAACATAAATGCATCCAATTTTCTAAGATATAAATTTTGAAAAGCTTCCCGTTGGTTCGGGTTTTAAAAGTAATTTTTCCATTCCCTAAAACCTAAAAATTGGTTTAACAGTATTGGATTTAATTTTACCTTCGGGGTACAAACGGACGGAATCGAAACTGAGACTCTTGGGTAGAGCCCAGTTACGCAACCAGATAACTGCCACTTCAGCTGTATAAGTAATTATCTTAAATTACTTTACAAAGATGACAAACATTTTGGATATTTATAACATGCAATAAGCGCTAAACCGGTCCATTGATGACGATAACTGAAATGGAAGCTTAATATTTAGTTGTATTCAATGAACAATGCAGCATTAATCACTTTAAGGAATTGCTCTTCCTTACCAATATGGCCTTTTTATAAAAACAGTCTCAGTTTGATGCTTGAAAAATTTTCAAATATTCTTTTATAATTGCATTATGTAACTTAATGCTCGTAATTCAAAAAAATTTCGGTCACTTTAAGTATTGCGTAGTTCACTTGGATAAATTCCTCCTGAGGTGAAAATGCGCTGTGATATTCTCCTTGATTATGCACTAAATTATTTCAATCCGTTGTCAATAAAATTAACTAAAATGCAACTTGTTCGCTTTATGGCCTAAGGCGGTTACATTCTGCTCACAAAGAATTGAGAATATAAAGGATATTTCAAAGAAAAAACAGCTCTTTGCAAAGTGGTGGCATAATTCAATTGGCTGGTATTAGGTGAGACCGGGGGTAATGGATGCATCTTAAAGGAAAATCACTGCGTCGAATTTAGAACCAGTTATAATGTGATTATTAATTATGAATTACATTATTACAGAATTAAGTTAGACTTTTAAGGATAGCTAGCGATATTTTGCAGTTTTCTAAGATTATAAAGAAACTATTAAACTTGGTACAGTGGCGGAATTGCCCTCAGGATATTTCCTCACTATCTTCTTGTAATACCGCGATGGAATGAATGTATTATGTAATAAAACGCATATTACTGAAGCTTTTCACTTGGATGCCTCTTTAATTAGTATTTTTGTTATATTTGGAAGTTAATCATAAAAGCCCACAACATAGTAAACATTTATTTTTTATAACTTTTAAGTATATATCATGGGACTCGACCAGAACAAAAGACACAACTGTAGTTTTTGGGCGAGTTGTAACAACTGCATTCTGAATGAGCTCATTATAAGCAAATCACACATCTATACTATATACAATACTACTATATACATACATTTAATACATACATCTATACTATATATATCACACATCTATACTATCACCACAAAGGGCTTTTTCATCGATATTGGGTTCTGGTGAAGACACAAAACTAAATTGTCGCCCGTGGATCTACTTTCAAATATTATTTTCTTTTAATTTATTTTACTAAAATTTTCCTTCATATTTCTTTGATATTAGAGAATTTCCCTTCATCAATAAATGTTTAGTATACTTCTTCTATATCTCTTCTTTCTTTACTATTTCTTGTTTCTTTTTCTGGCTTTTTCAGGAACATTTAATCTTATCCAGTCATTTTGTTCATTTTGTTAAAATTGTGCTTGATGTTATTTTTATAAGCTAATTGAAAAGCTGTCTGCCTAAACATATTCATGATAACACCATAAAATATATTTGATAACAATAATAAATGCGATTTGTTTTCCTTGTTCCGTGAGTAAACATTCCTATGAATGTTTTCCATAGATACGAAATACTAATCTTACATGTAAAATTGTTCAAAGAATGTTAAAATTATTTGAAACAGATTTTGCTGAGTTACTATTTTCGGTAGCTTCTAGAGTCTCTCGTAGATTTTCTGGGGGTCCACTTATCCCTGTTGTTTCTTTTTACCAAGGCCGCACGATTTAGAAACAAAAATGAATTCATTTTAGTATATTTTTATAAATAAATTAGCTCATAAAAAGTTATGGGGTAATACCATCGCTGTGTTGATATAGCTCCAACGAGAATGGCAGTATTACCTCGAAAAGACCAACTGGTGGATATGCTGTTTTCTAAACATTATTATCTAGCATAACTTAATGGAGAAAAAGGTAAATATGCATACATCATAACTATAAATAGAATTTTATACAACAAATGATTAAAGTAAATTTACCACAGAATATATGGAGCTGCAAAATTAGATGAAAATGACGAAGTGATACCTTTTTGACGCTGAAAAAAATGCAGCATACTGTCTGAATTAACGCATTTTAGTACATTACATTTTTAAGTCGCTATATGTCACCATTCTCCACGTATTTCTAATGTAAAAGGAGAGGTGGAAACTAGGGGTAGCGGACATAACCCCGAGGGGCGGTAATACCCCGGTTTCCCTAGCTGATGTATACATGTACTGATGTATGCAAATTTTGTCTTCTGAAGGAAAAGCACGTGATTTCTAGGCTGTTCTGAAAGCAGCGTTAAAAGTCTAAAAAATGTCCATATTAAAATGAAAGAAAAACCATTAGTTACAGTTTTTTTTAAATTGCTGACTGTCTCTCAAAACAATGTCTATTTTTTCATCAGTTTCCTTAGCATTTTAATGAATGTATATCAGTATCATTATTTAGCCATAGGCAATTTCTTCAATTGTTTTTGCAATATGTTAAACTTTTTGTAACAACTGTATAATAAATACTCCATAGCGCAACAAAAATTAACCTTTATTAGTAAAAACACAATTAAGGTTTTTAATTATTGTTATTAGATTACTTCTCCCATATAAAAAAGAGCAATTAATTTGCTGAAATGGCAGGATTAACGTAAAATTAAATTTCTGGATTTTGGGAGGCAAGTGAGATATCTATGTAACAACTCTATGGAATGATTATAATTGGGAAACCCGTAAAGTGTGTTGAATTAAAAAAATGTATATTCAATTTGCAAAGAAAATTAGCGCACGAATTTATATTGGGGAAAGTCTGGGACCATCGTACAGATGTTCATCAGAATCTACAGCAGGTAGCATGCGACAATCAAACTAATAAGGTCGCTGCGACAATCAAACTAATAAGGTCGCTGTGACAATCAAACTAATAAGGTCGCTGCGACAATCAAACTAATAATGGCACTGTGACAATCAATTTAATAAGGGCTTTGGGATAATATTAAAATAATAAGGTCGCTGCGATATTATCAAACTAATAAGGTCACTGCAATAATATCAAAATAGTAAGGTTGCTGTGTCAATTAAAGTAATAAGGTCCCTGCAATAATCAAAATAATAAGGTCGCGACAATCAAACTAACCTGAATTTATTTTTATTTACTTTAATATAACTTTTTGCTATTTATAAATTTGTGGGAGGACAAAAGAGGTTTTTCTAGATTATTAATTTCTGTATTGGGTAATATATCACTAATGTATAAGTATTTGTGCGAAATTTAACTATACTTGCTTTACAAGTGAGTGAGCTATTGAATATGGTGTCCTTTATGGCTAATTGTGTAATTTGGTTCACTGATAAGCCTGTAACTTGGAACAGTGGTCCAAATTATATAGGAAGGATGCAATGCATGGTAAAATAATTGTAAAGCAATTTGAGCAATTTGATTTTCCTATGCATTTCGATTTTTATGCAATTTTAATGTATAATTAATT
This sequence comes from Amaurobius ferox, assembly GCA_951213105.1. Classification (NCBI taxonomy): domain Eukaryota; kingdom Metazoa; phylum Arthropoda; class Arachnida; order Araneae; family Amaurobiidae; genus Amaurobius; species Amaurobius ferox. The sequence goes on along the minus strand of OX578142.1, from coordinate 98,116,029 downwards.
TAATAACTTTTTTACATAATTAATTTAATTCATAATTATTTCTTACATAATTAATGTTCATAATTTCTTATTTGCAACTAATTTTTTATGCAAATTAATGCAGTTTAATGTTTAATGAACATTTTAATGCAAGTTAGTAATTTTAATGCAATTTTTAATGCGTTTTAGTATTGTATTGCATGCTAAATAATAGATAAGATGAATGTTTAAATAACTATTGCAACAGTTTTCTAAGCATAGTACCTCTATTCAAAGTATAATAATGTATGAAACATTATTTATTTAGGAATGTCTGTGTATTATAAATAAGCGAAATAATGAGAACTATGTGAAATTTTTAGTTTATTAAATATTTAATAATGGCGAGAAATGAGTTTACTTTTTAACACTTTACAACAAAGTTGATAAGTGTTTATGACTTTGTTCATTCTGTCTGTCTGTCTGTCTGTTAGCGCGATAACTGCCGTAAAAATGACTTAAGCAAAATTAAGTTTTAGTATGTTGTTCAGACGGTCTGTAGGACCTATGGAAATATAAATGAATAATATCACCCAATTAGTTTTGGATTGAACCCGGGTAGAAAAAATGAAATACATTGAGTCCTATGGGATCTACTTTTTCAAACAGTTTTTAAGCGGATTTAAAATTCACAAATTGCTTCAAAAATTTTAGGTAATATTCAAATTGTTCCATAAAATATATAAAAAAAATTCAGCGAAATATATTCAGTAGGTTTTTAAAAAAAATTAAAATAATAATTACACCTCTTATATGAAGCGATCACGTGACCATGATATGAAAAAATCACGTGACTCACTTCAAAATGAAATATGGCATCCACCTTGTCTCAAAATTGTGATTTTTAAAGTTCTTTTTAATTCATATTGAGTCTTGTATCCGTCCTAAAAGCACTTTATTTTTGCTTAAATTCTGTGCATCTACATACTGAAACAATGCAATTACAATATATTTGAGCTTAAATGATTATCCAAATTTCGCTATTTCTACAACGAAGCCTATTTTTCACTTATATAAAATGTAAACAGCAAAATAGGTAGAATGAGTTGTATTAGAATTGCTGTATTTCTTTAACACAAAATTAATTTGCTCATGGAGTCTGCATAGTTGATGTGAATGAAATATTCATTGATTTTACAAAGAGAAGGACGATATTTTTCGGTGAAGTTTTAAGCATAGAGTTTAATTACTTTTAGCCCCATGGTCTTAATTTCTAAATGAAATAAATTATTATAGTATTGTGATTAATGAAATACTGCTTTTATAGAGAGAGCTAGGCGTGTTATTTTTTCTATGACGTCATTTGAATTAATTTCAGTTGTTTTCGATGAAGTTTTCAAATATAATAAATTATCGTAGTATTATGATAATTCTAAAATTATTACCGAGGAATGTATCGCATTTTATATATGTTTAAACCAGGCAATATATATTTCAATGCCGTCATTTGAATGAAGTTCATTTTTTTCGATGAAGGTTTAAGTTTCCAAATATAATAAATTAATGTAGTATTGTGATAAGTTTTAAAGTATTACCAAGGAATGTATTGCATTTTAGCGACGTTTAAATAAAATTGCATTGCAGTTGAAAAGTGTTGCATAATCAATGCTTTAAGCATGATTGATCGTTCTTGTTTTTATTCCTTTTTTTACAGGTAAAGTAAAACTAAAGTTTGTATTTAACATTAAAATATCTAATTGTGTGAAAATTCTTGATAAGCAATAACATGCCCAAAAATGAAACGACAGACTATTCTTAAATATTGTAACTAAATATATATCTATACTAGAACGAATTACCTGTCATTTCTCGGATCCAAAGAAAGCGCCCTCTACTATAGTAATACAGGTACAGATACAGATAATACCACTTAATTTCCAAATATCTTTTTAGACAAAAACTTATTCTGGCGCTATGTTTCTTCTATGCGCAAACATGGCAAATATACAACGCGGACGTAATATGCCCTAAATAAGCAAACAAAAATATCTTATATACTTTATCTATAATAATAAAGGGAAGTATATGTCTGCTTGTTTGTCTGCTTGTTTGTACACGATACCACGTGATATCTACCGAACTTACAGGCCTGAGGTTTTTCACACAGTGGCATCTAGGGCATTGTAGCCAAGTGGTTAGCGCGCAGGAATTGCACTCGGTAGGCCCGGGTTCGATTCCTGCTACTGCCAGAACTGCCGTCGCGTTCACGCGGAGTACGATCACGTTAAACATGTGGGTCCGTAAGTCCTTCCGAGAGGTTGGTAGAGGAAGGAAGGTACGGTCCCTGTGGATGCCTACCCCACTGGGTTCCGGTCTAAATTGGGTGGCACTTCCCGGCCGTCTAAACAATTACCTTACACCTTTCTGGCAGGTCGGACGGTCTGGGTCTCAACAACAATAACACAGTAGCATCAATAACTGAACTATAACTGAACTAATACGCTGAACTATAACTGAATTAATTTTCCAAATTTTTAATTGAATTTTCTAACTAATTTTAATGTCGAAAATCTTCTAATTTCCGGCTATCGATATGATCTGACAGGTACCCTTACGATCTAATGCCTACAGTCACGATCTACTGCTACGTTCCTTTTCTAAAGATTTTGAATCATTTATTAACACTTTATAACACAGTTAAAAAGTGTTTATGACTTTGTTCACTCTGTCTGTCTGTCCGCTTACACGATAACTGCCGTAAAAATGGCTTTATCAAAATGAAATTTTAGTATGTTGTACAAACTGTCTGTGGGACCTATGGGAATATAAATGAATAATATCACCCAATTAGTTTTGGATTGAGCCCGGGTTGAAAAAATTGAAATACATTGTACCCTATGGGACCTCATTTTTCAAACAATTTTTAATCAAATTTGAAATTCACAAATTGCTTCGAAAATTTTAGGTAATATTCAAATTATCATATAAAATATATAAAAAATATTTCAGCAAAATATATTCCGTAGATTTTTAAATAAAAATTAAAATAACAATTACACCCATTATATGAAGAGATCACGTGACCCACTTCAAAATAAAGATTAATGATAAAAAATCATCAATGCTATCCATCTTGCGTCAAAATCGGGATTTTTAAAATACATTTTAATTTATGTTTAGTGTTGTATCCGTCCTAAAAGCGCTTTATTTTTGCTTAATTTCTGTGCATCAACATTCTAAAATAACGCAATTAAACTATAATTTATGTACATCTATATCGAAAACAGCGCAATTACAATATATTTGAGTTTAAATGATCAGTGCTATCCATCTTGTGTCAAAAACGTGATTTTTTAAGTTCTTTTTAATTTATATGTAGTGATGTGTCCGTCCTAAAACCGCATTATTTTTGCTTAATTTCTGTGCATCAACATTCTAAAATAACGCAATTAAACTATATTTGAGTTTAAATGATCATAAAACTTTGATAATTTCTACAATGAAGCCTAATTTTCAATTATGGAGAATGTAAACACATCAAGCTGTAAGATGAGTTGTATAAGAAATGCTGATTGTCTTTAAAGCAAAATTATTTAGCTCTGGAGTCTGCAATATGGTTGATACGAATGAAACAGTCATTAATTTTACATAGAGAACAGACGATTTTATAGCAGACTTTTTCGATAAAGTTTTAAGCATAGAGTTAAATTACTTTTACTTCCATGGTGTGAAGTTTTTAAGTAAAATAAATTATTGTAGTATTGTGATGAATGAAAGGAATAGAATAAAAGTTTATGAATGAAATATTTAATGTTTTTTCATAGACAGCCAGGCGGTTTATATTTCAATGACGTCATTTGAATAAAATTAATTTTTTCGATGTTTTCAAATATAATAAATTATTGTAATATTGTGATAATTTTAAAAATATTACCGCTGAATGTATCTTATTTTAGAGATGTTTAAATAAAATTGTATTGCATTTGGAAAGTGTTTCATAATCAATGCTTTATGCATGATTGATCTTTCTTGTTTATTTATATGTTTGCTTGGCGGAGAACGTGTTCTTTTTTAACACTTTACAACAAAGTTGAAAAGTGTTTATGATTTAAAACTTTACAATAAATTTGAAAAGTGTCTATGACTTTGTTCATTCTGTCTATCTGTCTGTCTGTCCGTCTATCTGTCCGTTAGCACGATAACTGCCGGAAGAATGACTTAATCAAAATGAAATTTTAGTATGTTGTTCAGACGGTCTGTGAAACCTATGGGACTATAAATGAATAATATCACCCAATAAGTCTTGGATTAAACCTGGTTTGAAAAAATCAAATACACTGAACCCAATGGACCCTAATTTTTCAAACATTTTTAAAGCGGATTTAAAATTCACAAATTGTTTCGAAAATTTTAGGTAATATTCAAATTATCCCATAAAATAAATAAAAAAAATTTCCGCAAAATATATTCAGTAGTTTTTAAAATAAAAATTAAAATAATAATTACACCTCTTATATGAAGTGATCAGGTGACCACTTTATGAAAAGATCACGTGACCCACTTCAAAATGAAATATGGCATCCATCTTGTCTCAAAATCTGGATTTTTAAAGTTCTTTTTAATTCATATTGAGTGTTGTATCCGTCCTAAAACCGCTTTATTTTTACTTAAATTCTGTGCATCTACATACTGAAACAACGCAATTACAATATATTTGAGTTTAAATGAGCATCCAAATTTTATTATTTCTACAACGAAGCCTATTTTTTACTTATGTAAAATGTAAACATCAAAATATGTAGAATGAGTTGTATAAGAATTGCTGTATTTCTTTAATGCAGAATTATTTAACTCATGGAGTCTGCATAGCTGATATGAATGAAATATGCATTAATTTTACAGAGAGAAGGACGATTTTTTTCGATGAAGTTTTAAGCATAGAGTTTAATTACTTGTAGCTCCATAGTCTTAATTTTTAAAAAAATAGATTATTATAGTATTGTGATGAATGAAATGAATGGGAAAATAATAATGAATGAAATGCTGCTTTTATAGAGAGAGCCAGACGGATTATTTTTTCAATGTGGTCATTTGAATGAATTTCAGTTGTTTTCGATGAAGTTTTCGAATGTAATAAATTATCGTAGTATTATGGTAAATTTAAAAATATTACCGAGGAATGTATCGCCTTTTAGAGATGTTTAAATAAAATTGCACTGAAGCTGGAAAGTGTTTCATAATCAATGCTTTAAGCATGATTGATCTTTCTTGTTTATACTTTGTAGATAGCGTTGTGGGAATTTGTCGTTGGTTTAGCATTTGAAGGAAATTGAGCAGTGTTATATTTTGAAGTGTAATATATTTCAGTAGCGGGCGTGTATCTATGACCAGGGCAACGTCGGCTAATTCGTCATAGTATGCTATATCTTTAAACACAAATAAATGAAAGTACTCGAAGTTATAAAAAAGAAGAATTTTATTTTATTGCAGAAGTAAAATTAAAAAGAAATATTGCTATATAAAAAATATTGAGATTTTTCACCCAATTTGAGTCAATTTAGCTCATTACTTATAAAGATTACGTAATACCAAAGTAGAAGAAATAGGACGGAATTTTTTAAATTCGCAAAGTTGGAAAACCCATATTTTAAATTCACTGTTTATTCTGACTGTTTGTTTCACCATCACTGGAGAAGGACTCTTCCGAATTCCGAATTTGAGAGATTTCGAACGAAATCTTTTAAATGCGCTAAGTTAGAAAACCGATAAGAGTTCTGTTAGTTCTATCTCATCATCAAGGGAGAAGGGCTTTATTGAATTTCATGAAATTCTTATAGATAGCCTTGGTATGGCTCTACTTAAAATTAAGCGTCCGTCTGTCCTTCTATTTCTCTACTTTGAGCGTGACCCAATCGTTATATCAGCTTTCAAACAAACGGGAACCAATTATTATTTGACTCTCCAAACTAAAGTTGTCGCTGCTCTATCTTTAAAACTATGTAAGCTTTATAAGCAAGGACAGACAGCAGAAGCAAGAGTAGATATTTAGCCTTGTTTGCATAGGCCTAAGTTCCTGCTGTTTTTCACGTGGCTAAGTATATGCTGCCTACTCAAGGGCCATGCATGCAAGATTTCTTTTTATTTATATCCCTAACAAGACCGGAAACGCAGGCTACAAAGAATATATTGTTTAATTGTAAAATTATTATTATATGTATAGATGAAATTGTAAGTGATGCTTCTCTCTCTCTCCGTCTGTCTGTTTATTATCTCAGATCAAAAGAATTCATTTATTTTCTTTTTGTAAGACTTATTATACATTTTAAAAAGAAGACTCCAAAAAGTTGTGACTAAAAATACAAATATGATTAAAAATACCCACGATCATTACTAGATTCGGATAAATATTTTATAGGGGGAGGGCTCAAGACTCTTTATTTCAACATCGTGGATGTTGATAATATTAATCCCCGGCCCACATTTGCAACGTGTATGATCAAAATTGTCATTTTAGGGTCAGAAATACTGGACATAGTCGTTGTTCGTGATGACTTCATTATAAAGTATTAGTATTTGAAGTAAATTAAGAAATTTCTGATCTCAATACGTATGACCTTCATTTTACTATTTTATGTATTGTGATGATCCTTAAAATTTTTTATTGCTTCGGCATCATGGATAAAATTATGCAAGATTTTATATTTAGCGCAAATGCAACGTGGTAAACTTTAAAATGACATTTTAAGTGAGAGTCATTAGGAATAAAATTCAATATGATGACGACCCTTTATGGAGATTTGGTCAAATTGATTTATAGTAGACATTATTATACATCTAATGATACATTTGTTGGGAATGAATAATGATCCATCTTCGAAAACTTTTTGGACTGCACACATTTAAAATATTTAAGATTTCTGAGAGACATATATATTAATATTCGATATATGAACAATTTAAGGTACATTTTCAGACCATTTCTGTATGTTTATTATTAACACAAGCTCTTAAATGAATGCAAGCATTATTTATAGTTATAATGATCCGATTTACATAATTTAAGAACAGCTATAATAACGAGGAGAAGTGATAAAGTTTAATGGGTAGATAAATCTGAGCGACGTGGCAGCGGTGATATCTTTTTACGTAAAATTGAACTTTTTTCGGAAACAATATGACGTTATCTTCAAACACAAAATTTTATGGCCTGGTCGACGTATGACTTGGTAGGTGTTTTTTTTTATTTCAATTACTGTTTCGTCATATACTAGCAAATTTTCATCCTTACTATGTCACTGATTAGGACATAAATACATTTTATAGATGTATTATATTAATGTACTAAGTAATTTAGTATATATGTATATATATATGTATATTATTTTCAATTACTTTATAAAATATAATATAAAATTTAATTGGTAACTCCAGTAGTTCGTTAGTGGTCAAAGTAGTGTAGTAGAAAGTTCCTCTATGTGCCGCCCAAGAGGTCCCACATCGATCCTTGGTTCTCCCCGATAGTTTTTCAATGACTAATCTATATATACTAACTGCCAAGTGTCCGTCTGTCTGTCTGTCATGCTTTTTTCAGGCACTTCCCGAATAGATAGAGACTTGCAATCTGGAATATGGGTCGATCTTTCGATAAACCCCCCTGGAAAAATCGTATTTTCTGAAAATGTTCTGAAGAGAGGGTGCTTGCTCCACACCAAAACGTTAAAAAGTGAAATGGTAGCTAAGCATGCTTTGCGATAAGATAGAGACTTCAAATTTGGTGTATGGTTAAATCGTTCGAAAGGAAGAAAGTGTGCAATTTCAGATTTCCAATATTTTCTACCTGAGGGGGTGCCGCACACCAAAATATTCCATTTTCCGAATAAACGAGAAACGGCTCCTACAAAATTTGATAGTGGCTTGAAATTTGGTATATGGACTAATCATTTGATGAAAACACCCAAGATGAATATAATTTTTGGAAAATGTTCGCTTAAAGGGGGTAATCCAGAGAAAAACGTTCGAAAGGTGAATTGATGAAAAAACATGCTTCGGAATGAGATAGAGATTTTTAATTTGGTGTACGGGATAGTTTGGAAGGAAGAAAGTGTACAATTTCAGTTTTTCAACATTAACTACTTCAGTTGGTGCTGGACACCAAAATTTTCGATTTTCGGAATAAAGGAGAAACGCCTCCTTTAAAACGTGATAGAGACTTGATATTTTGTATATGGACGAGTCATCTGATAGAAAACCCAATAAGAACGGAATTTTTCGAAAATGTATATTTAGGGGGGTGGGTGCTCCACACAAAGTCATTCGAAAGGTGAAATTATAGAAATAGCATGCTTCGCCATAAGATAGAAACTTCAAATTTGGTGTACGGGTAAATAGTTGGAAAGGGAGAAAAGTGCAATTTCAGTTTTCCGACTTATACTGTTGTAAGGGGTGTCGCTCACTAAAATATTTGATTTGACGAACAAATGAAAAACCCATCGTTTATAATATAATAGAGGCTTGAAATTTAGTGTACGGACTAATCATGTGACAAGAAACCCATGATGAATACGGTTTTTCAAAAATGTTCTTTTAAGAGGGTGCTCCACAGAAAAACGTTCGAAAGGAGAAATTATGAAAATGCATGCTCTGGATTAAGGTAGAGACTTCAAATTTGGTGTACGGGTAGAAAATTTGAAAAGAATAATGTTGAAGACCCAGACCGTCCGACTCATTGAAAAGAATAATGTGTGCAATTTCACTTTTTCAATATTTTCTACTTTACGGGATGCCGCACTCCAAAATGTTCGATTTGTCGAATAAATTACAATATAATACACCCCTTTTAAAATGTGATAGAAGCTTGATATTTGGTATATGGGCCCATCATTTAATAAAAACATTAAGAAGAAAAGAGTTTTCATAAATGTTCATTTAAGGGGGTGCTCCAAACCAAAACGTTCGAAAAAGAAAATAAAGGGAAACATATTTTTTTGCGATGAAATGCAGACTTTAAATTTGGTGAACTGGTAAATTCTTTGAAAGGAAGAAAGTGTACAATTTCCTTTTTTCTAATATGTGTTACTTTAAGGGTGCCGCACACCAAAATGTTCGATTTGAGGAATAAATGAGTTACGTCTTCTTTTAAAAGGAATATTAACTTGAAATTTCATACAAGAGTCAATCGTACAATTAACGAACATCGAGTATTTCAAAAATGTTCAACATAAGGGTGCTCCACACCAAAATGTTCGAAATGGTAAATGGTAAAAAAAAACATACAGAGATAGTCTTTAAATTAGGTGTAAAAATAAATTGTTCTGAAGGAAGAACGAGTACAATTTCAATTTTCGAATATTTGCTAATTTAATGGGTGCCGGATGCCAACTGTTTGATTTGTAGATTAAATGAGAAACGTTTTCTTTTAAGTGAGATAGTTTTTAAATTTGATATGCAGGTTTATCGTATGATTAAATCTCCGGGGAAAACATTTTTTTTTAAAATTCTCCTGTCGATGGGAGGTCTTCCGCACCAAAGTGTTCGAAATACGAAATCTATCTATATATACTAATTGCTAAGTGTCCGTCTGTCTGTCTGTCCGTCACGCTTTTTTCAGGCCCTTTCCAATAGGATAGAGACTTACAATTTGGTGCACGGGTCGATCGTTCGATAAAACTACCTGGAAAAATCGAATTTTTCGAAAATGTTCTACAGAGAGGTTGCTCCACACCAAAGCGTTCGAAATGTGAAATGATAGAAAATCATGCCTTACGATGAGATAGAGACTTTAAATTTGATGTACTGGTAAATCGTTGGAAAGGAAGAAAGTGTGCAATTTCAGATTTCCAATGTATTCTACGATAGGGGGTGCCGAATCCCAAAATGTTCGATTTGCCGAATAAATTAGTAACGCCTCCTTTAAATTTTGATAGCGGCTTGAAATTTGGTACACGTGCTAATCTTTTAATGAAAACACTCAAAACGAATAAAATTTCTCAGGAATGTTCGGGGATGCTCCAGAGAAAAACGTCCGAAGTGTGAAATAATAAAAAACATGCTTTCGTATGAGATAGCGATTTCAAATTTGGTGTACTGATAGATAATTTGGAAGGAAGAAAATGTACAATTTCAGTTTTCCAATATTTTTCACTTTAGGGGTGCTGCACACCAAAATGTTCGATTTTCGGAATAAAGGAGAAATGCCTCTATTAAAACGAGATAGATGCTTGATATTCAGTATATGGGCGAATCATCTGATAGAAAACCCAAGAAGAATAGATTTTTCAAATATGTTCATTTAAGGGGGTGGATAACACAAAAACATTCGAAAGATGAAATGATAGGAAAAGCATACTTCGCGATGAGATAAAGACTTCAAATTTGGTGTACGGGGAGATTGTTGGAAGGGAAGAAAGCGTGCAATTTCAGTGTTCCAACATTTGCTATTGTAGGGAGTGTAGCACACTAAAATATTCGATTTGACGAACAAATGAAAAACGATCAAATGAAACATCAGATGAAAAATCCAAGACAAATAAGACTTTTTTAAAATATTCATTTATGGGTGTGCTCCACAGGAATAAATTCGAAAAGGGAAATGATAAAATAGCATGCTTCGGGATTAGATAGAGACTTTAAATTAGTATACGGGCAGAGAGTACGAAAGGAAGAAATGCGCAATTTAAGTTTTTTAACATTTTCTTCTTTAGGGTGTTTTGTTCTGCACACCAAAATATTCGAACAAAAAAAAAACAATCTCTCCAAAAATTTCTCCAAAATATTCATAAATGTGAAACGCGAATTATTCAAAAATGTACATTATTCAGGGGTTGTTTATTGCGAGACTGTTGATTTTCAACGGGTATTCGGCTAGTATTATGTCTAATTAGCAACACTTTTTCCCAAACTCCGACATGTAAAATTCAATCTCCTTCTGAAACAATTTGATGTTATCTCCCTATACATAATTTATCACCTGGTTGATATATGACCGACTAGATATTTTTTTTTAATTTAAATCACTGTTTAATCATATAATAACGATTTGTCCATGACTGTATAAACCCGATTAATCTATGGTAGTCGTCGGTTGCCCTGCTATGTTTCGGAAAGTTCAGAATGTAAAGTCATTGCAAAATTATTTACGGGATCAGAGAGATGTAGTAGGTACCACGACACTGTGCTATCCGTATTCAGTCCCCTATTCTGCCGGATTATTTTCTCAGATGCTAAATTTAAGTACAGGGCGAATCGGAATTGCTTTTACAAAAGCAGAGGGGAGATAGTACCCCACCAGACGAGCAATAATTACCATGGAACATAGTTTCGCATTTCACTCTGAGAGGCAGAAAAGAGGCAAGTCGAACCGCGTCGAGCATGACGCAGTCAGCGCCTCGGACGTCATTGTGTACCTGCATACGTAGTATCTCCTACGCTAGACACGAACGCAGTTACCTTATGCAAATGTCTAGGGAGCAGAATCCCCACTGCACAACCCATCGTAAACACCAGCACCGATTTACCGTGAACATCTGGACAGGTATCCTTAGTGATTACCTGGTCGGTCCGTACATCCTGCCAGACCGTTTGTCTGGCGCAACATACCGCGTCTTCTTGGAACACGTGCTGCCCAGTTTATTGCAGGCCGCTCCGCTCCCCATCCAGAGAGACATGTGGTTTATGCACGATGAAGCCCCGGCACACTTTTCCATCACGGTCCGGAACTCCTTGAATGCCATATATCCCGCACGCTGGATCAGACGTGGCGGACCTGTGGCGTGACCTCCTCACTCACCAGACCTCAATCCACTGGACTTTTTCTCCTGGGGTCACATGAAATCTGTAGTGTACCAGACGCCTGTGGACTCGGCGGAAGATCTCGTCGCGCGTATCGTTGTTGCCACAGACCACATTAACACAACACCCGGAATCTTCGAGAGGGTGCGTCAGTCATTCCTTTGCCGGTGTGAACGGTGAAACGACACGCGTGGTCGCCACTTTGAGCGCTTGCTGTGAGTTTGTCGCTGCACAATAAATCTGTTTGTGCAACGTTTGTGCAACGTTCATTCGCTTTCCCAAAACTGGTGTACGTGCAGGTTCATACTCTAATTTTACTCTTTTCTGCCTCTCTGAGTGCAATGCGACCATGGTAATGTTCCATGACCTATGTTCCATGGTAATTATTGTTCGTTTGGTGGGGTACTATCACCCCTCTGCTTTTGTAAAAACAATTCCGACTCACTCTGTATAATGCATTACAAAATGCTTAAAAACTTCTGCTAAGTAAACTGTTGAACAAAACATAGGAAATGTATAATCACTAATTTATGTCCCAATGTGCGATTCGACAAGAAATTTTCAGAAAAGAATACTGATATTGAGAAGAAGAAGCTTTCATGTACCAAGTCCACAATAGTCATTTTCGACCTGTAAACTACGGTTATAAATCTTTCAAAATTGAAAATATTTTGCTATTCAGTATATAATAAAATCTAAGTATAAACTATAGATTTGTAGCAATAATATTTTTATTGCAATAAAATTTTGACTTACAGAAGATGTTTTGCCATTTTTGCTAGTAACTTTCAGTAATGATCCTTCGTAACCCTGTTGTAAAAAGAAAAATACAACATATTTAGCTTAAAATAATTACACATGAACATATATATAAACTTCAACAAAATCTACTAAAATAATTTATCATGTTTCAACTCCAAAGCATATGCATAAAATAATATTAGAGCTTTAGTAAATGTTACATACATTAGCCAAATCAAAATAGTGGACAACAGGACATATATTGATTATTGTGAAAGAAAGAAGGTATTATTATGCATAAGATCCAGAAAAATTTGTAATGATTTTCTAGAAAATGATGCTCCATAGTTATCAGAAATTTCAAAATTAATTTTAGGGCCTTGTTAAGTACAGATTTACAGGCTAATTCTAAAATACAAAACCGCATGTGTTTTCACAATTGCAACTTATCATACACAAATTCTGTATTATTAATCAAGCTAGAACATTAAAACATAAAAACAGCCTGAACGTTTTTGCGTTTCTGGAAGGATGTGCTAGTTCAAATTTCATTGGCTTAAGCCATGTTTTGTTTATATTTAAACCATGTTTCAAAGGCACCTATTGTCAAAGGCAAAAAACAGCTTTATAAATGATTTCCATATATGAATGAACCAACTGGCTTCGGAAGCTTTTTTTCTTCTGATTTAAACCGTAATTTGACATGGTTTAAAGCATGTTTTTTTTCTATTTTTTATCTTTTTGAAATCCGATCTTCTTTCAACCCTGGTTGATATAAAAAATCAGTTCTTCTAAATTGAAGACTCAAAGCATAATAAAAATGTATCCCGTATTTGAGAAACATTCTGCTACCTAAATCCACTAAAAACTAAAAAGGGTACAGTTGTCGGTATAATGGTACGTTATCTCAAAAGTAACATGACAGACAACTGGGCCGTATTTCTGTCAAAACCATCCCATATATATTGCTGATCACATATATAGATCACTTAATGGCGAACTTTCCAATAAAAATGGAATATTAATGTTGTTTAACCAACAAATTAATGATTCAATATACATTAATTGGTACATTAATTGAATATTAAAGCATAATTGAATATTAATGTACCGACTGAACTTATTAAATAAAGTGCAAAACGAAAAAACAACAGCAACAAAAAAAAAAAAAACACGACTTGTTATAATAATGATTTTGTATAATGAATATTATTATCTTACTGGAGTTCATTATTGTTGAATGATTTTTAAAATAAAGAAATGTTCTTTTCTCTACAATTTTGCAGTCTGTGCAGTGACTGGCAAAGTCCGTCGTACAATTCCACTTGAATCTTAATTTTAAAAGTTGTTACCGAATAGTACGGACTGGTTTACACTTTAAAAAACAAACTAAAAGTAGCAGTCTTGAAGCTTGATGCTCCATAAGTCCGTTGCAAGCTATATAGTATGCTTCACTTTGTACATTATCATAGGCATTTTGAAGTGCAGCAGAGACATATCACTCCCTGCCAGAGAAGCATCAATTCATTGCTGAAGCTAGTAAGTGTAAAACAAGTTGACAGAAGCTGTTAGATGCATTGGGAATACTCTAATTTTAGTAGGTTATCATAACCAAGGGTTAAATTAAAAATTGACTAATACTATAGTTAAATTAGTTTTACATTAACAAAAATCAACAATCTTCAACAACAAAAATCTTCAATACTTCATAATTTAATATTAAAATGTACGTGAAACATATGAATAGGATTTTTTAAATTCCTAATGACCACTTACCTTGTACGCCCTGAAGAGCAAATAGAGCTCCCGAGGTTTAGCATCCATTGGAAGACCACTCACGAACAAAGTCCGGACCTGAAAAGAATACAGGGATGATTGATAGTCCTCTGCATTGGAGTCATCGAAAATATTAGAGAAACAATAGACTTGAAATGATTTACGTATCTCTCTTAAACTGTGATAAGCGGAACCCTGGGGCTCCATGAACTTCGTCATGAACTTAAAATACCTAGCTATTTGTTTAAATTAAAGAAAACAAAACTATCAGGCTTTCACAGATAGTCATGTTGTATCAATATTAAGAATGGTGAAGAAGTGTATGTTGCGATGTTTTGTACTCATCTATAATAATAAAGGAAGATATCTACTTGTCTGTGTCGTCTGCAGTGGAAAATCTGAATATCTTACGGACATGGAATTTGGTACACATGTACTTTAGGAATCAGGATGATACGCATCGGGCGAGATTTATTTTAAATTCAAATTAGTTTAGTCGGAAAACTTCTCGTTCACGGTAGGTTTATGCCATGGACGGAAAATTCTATTGCACGGTTGTTGATGGCGCCATCTGGTGCCGCCATATGTTATCTCATGCTTTAAATAGAGCACGTGGGATTTTCAGAAAGCAGCGAAGCATTTATATAGCTATTATCAAATTGCGTTATATAATTGGCTGGGTTGCGAATGGAAAAACATTGAGTACGGGAATGATTATGGTTCAAAACGGGCAATTTGGAAATTGGTTTGTGTTAGTTCCATTTCTATTTTTAACTAAAAATGTACACGGTGGTGCCCATGATTTAAAATGCAAACAAAAAAAAGGCAACCTAATAAATACTATACCGGAATTCACAGCAAATTTCTGAAAACAAAATAGCGCTCTCTTATAACAGAAATAAAATAATAACTATTGGGTGGGTACACCTACGACCGCGCATTATAAATCTCGGGCAACGTCGATTACATTTTCCAGTCGCATATAAATGGCTCCTAGGAAAGTTATTAAGCGCCACAACAACTTTGCAAGGAAAGGTCAATCAGTGCACATGTTATGTCTATCGATAGCAAAGTGACCATGTTGCACAGAAGTATAAAAGTCATTGTACGCCCTCTAGCGGAGAGTTTTGAAAGTTAGGATAACGAACTTGGCAGCAAAGTGAGATAGAAGAAAAATGCCAATTACAAAGCTGATTATTTAATTAGTATGCATTAACATCAGAAACGCACAAAACATGTATATGGAAAGCGATAAATACATCCCTAAAAGTCCCATCATGAGGGACTATAACACTGCGACACCTGCAATGCTTGCCAAAGTAAGCGTAAATATTTTTATTCGAATTCATATATGCATTTTTCGCTGACAAATGGATGTGAGTAGGTGATGAGAATATGAGAGTGTAAGTGCGGTTTAATCTAGTATTATTGAATATCACACCATTTGACTAGTTATCTTATTATGGCAAATAAATACCCTTCTGTAACTGTTTTATGGTCGATTCTTACTTATTAAACGATGCTCTACAACTTTGTATTTGGCTTTTTTTAGTCTATCTCGCTTTGTTTCGAATTAGTTATCGTACAATTTTTTTTTCCGTTAGGGGCGCTACAGTTATATATATATAGATTCAATTTTATATTTCTTGTAAATATGTTTACAAACTGCACCAGAATGTTTTATTCTTTAGATCTGCCTGCGAAGATAATTTTGTATATCGAGGCCATAGATTATTATGCATCTTTTTAGTGCATTAATTTAAATATTTTTATAGAATGTTTTGAATAACAATGCCATTTAAATTACTATAGGAATTTGCACATGATTGTGAATTTTACGTTCCATATAATGTATATTCCGTACGAAAAACGGGTATACTGCCGGTAGTATTATACGATTTATATTTTGGATTTTCACATGTTGGGTGTTTATGAAATAGCCAAAAACTGCTATATACCTTAATTTGATTACTGTTTCTTTAGCATAAGTTTCATTTTTACAAACTATCTACATAATAGTCTAATGTGCTTGTGTATTTCCAGATAACTTAAGAAGACACCTCTCTGATAAACTATAGAAGACCTAGAAGACTAAATCTTTTCCCACTTTTAGTATCGACAACGAGACAGAACTTACAAGAGCCTTGTTTTCGATATCACCCTTGAGGATGAAATCAAAAACCCTTCAGATCTAAACCCTTCAGAAACATCCCTTGTAACCATAGAGATTGAATCTTTGAGCGGTTACTGTATCAACCACGTTACAGAATCTAATGGATTTTCGATTTTCCCCTCTGGGACCTAGAAAATTGGGGAGCTAAAAGGCTTTCCAGTACCTCTAGAAGCCTTCTAAAGATTTAGGAGTTTAGAAATTCATTATAGTTATTTATAACTATTGAAGACTGCAATTTTAATTCGATACTCGCTAAAATTCCGATATATTTTCTGTTAGAATTAGGTTATTTCTGCTGGATGGTTGATCCTAGGTTTCAGGCTGTGAATACATATTTGATATTTTTTATTACTTGACATGGATTATTTATGGCATACCTAAACAAATGTAACCTTAAAAGGTTCCGAAATTATTCTTGCCGAGAAAAGGGGAGCCCTATAAATTTGATTGTGTTTATTCCAAAAATTTTCAATTTGACTAGTCCAAGCGATAAAAACAAGGCGTGGTTATTTAAGGCACTTGAAAATGTTAATTCAACATCTAGAATTAGGGGTTGCGTTCTCCTAGCTGGTTTGATTTTTGTTACGTAATTTTAAATTGCTAAAAGTTTTGGATTAGCATGTTCGCGAGAGTAGAAGTTATGGTGATTGATTAGGTGCTTTGATCTGTTTATGAATTGTTCCTGCTTCGAATGTTAAACTGATTAATGTTCTTTTGTTTTACTATTTGGTTTGTTCATTTTGTTTGTTCCTTTTGAGTCCTCTTATGTATAAAAAATATGAAATCTTTTACTTCAATTACCTTAGCAAAGTGTTATATTCTATAATTTTAAGATATGTCCGCTTCTCCCTGCAAACTGTAATTTTTGTTTTTGTGTCTATACATGTCTATGCATGCCTATATATATATATAT